>JANRMT010062812.1:8748580-8812448 GCA_026402145.1 Polypterus bichir lapradei
CTGTAGTTAGGATATAGCGAGTTGAATAATGGATGGATGGATAAACAGGAAAAATAAGATTCAGGTAATTTAAATTGAATGGAGGAGTTTAGAAATCAGGAAATGACAAAAATAAACATTTGGATGTTAATTGATTGTATAAATTAAAAATGCAGGAGCAGAACAGTCAATAAAAGAACACATGCCTGTGTATCTGTATGTCCATCAGGGTGTTAAGGTGTTGTGTCCCATACTTATGCCACTTAATGGAGATCGAGAACAGGATATGAGATGTACTAGACAGCAAGGGAAGAAAAGGAAGAAAACATAGTGCAAGAAACATTTAAGCTAAAAATGGTACAAAACTCATATAATAATACAGAATATTATAAAAAATCAAAAATTATCCAAGTGAACAAAGCCAGGGTTGGCAATAAGGTACACTGGTTAAGGCTTTGGACTTCAAACCCTGAGGTTGTGGGGTCAAATCCCGTCACTGACACTGTGTGACCCTGAGCAAGTCACTTCACCCGGTTGTGCTCCATTTGGAAAAAGAAAAGTATTACCAGTTGTATCTCAAATGTTGTAAGTCACATTGCGCCCTGTGTTGGCTAGGATTGGCTCCAGCAGACCCCCGTGACCCTGTCATTAGGATATAGCAGGTTGGGTAATGGATGGATGGATATTTATGAATAAAAAAAAATTAAAAACAACAAAGCAGTAGAAAGCATGTTTCGTTGTAATTTGTGTGTAGCTATTGTATTTTATTTGACTGTAATTACTGGGATTCCCTTTGTGTCCTTTCATACAGAATGGAGTCACTTTGGCAACTTTTAAGTTTTCAGTTAATTCTTCTTCTGTAAGTGATTGCTGACATAGATGTTCTAACGGTTTTTCTTCGAATCAGCTTTTTCCAACAAGTTTAACAAAGCTTCAATTAACTCAGAACAGAATTAATTTTCTTCTGGTTCCAATGTATTGTTAGGATTAGGAGTAGGTCATTCCACTTCATGTAGTATTCAACTTTGCCATTTAGAACTATTTCTCTAATTTCTTTTTTTGACAACACATTCTTCAGCTTTCTTTGTTTTTTTTGTCCTATTATTCTGCTTCTTTATTATTAAGTTATTTTATAAAAAATGTCACAGTGTCTTTCTCTATAGTGCCAGCAGTAGATATTAGCCTTTTCTACAGTAAGTGCACTGGCCCCCAAACCAACAACCATCTCCCATTCCATTACACCACCCCATACATATCTTTAAATGTTGTCATCAGAACTGATAAAATCCAGTCAGGCCCACAGGCTGTTGAAGCCTATACTTCAAACAAGTTTATTTTAATTCACTATGACAAATTTGAGTATTTTTTTAGTAAAAAACTGGATAAAATGTTACAGTAGTACAACATTTAACAAGAGTCAGTGCATAAATCAGTCAATGAATGGCTAAAAATCTTAATGGGGCTGTGAACTCAAATTCATTTTTAAGTTCAGTCAGCTTACATTTAGTTGCTCTACTTATCATCGTTATAAAGAGCCGGCTAACAAAGTGAAGGATTTAAAGTGAGTTGCTTTGTTTTTCATAGACACCAGTCCATTTTCTGAATGCAGGTTTTCTATCACTACATTTCAGAGAAATGCATTTAATGCCAAGGGTGACACAATCAAAGTATTTAAAATTGTGAAGAGAATTACTGCAGTGGATCCCAGCTCTTCTTTTAAAATAAATTCTTCAATAAAGGGGCATGGTTGGAAACTTGTTAAGGACAGAATTTGCACAAAAGTTAGAACGTTTTTCTTAATGCAAAGATCCAAAGTTACCAAGCAGTGTGGTAGAAAGTAGGACTTTAGGGACCTTCACATGTCAACTTCTAGGTGAATGGCATGGATAAGCTTGTTGGGCTGAATGCCCTGTTCTTGTCATAATAATAATGTTATGCCCAATAGATCCAGTGTCCTAGATTTGTAGCTGATCGTTGTCTATGTGGACTTTGCACATTCTCCTCGTGCCTGTATGGATTCCGAGTTTCCTCCTGCATTCACAAAGATGGGCACATGGAGTTAGCTGATGATTCCAAATTGGTTCAGAGTGATTGTAAGTGTGTGTGCGTGAAAAGGACCTGTGATTAACTGGCGCGCCATACAACTTGGTTCCTTTTCTGTGCCCAATCCTGGCAGGATAGGCATCAGCTTCCCATGATCCTGAATTTAATTTAACATGTCAGAGAATCAAATTTAGAAAAATTGGTTTAATATAAAAAAAATAAAAATAAAACATTATGTTGGCAAAACGTTGAAAAACCTGCAATGTTAAGATGGATAAGAGCTCAATAACACACTTGAGCGAAGAAGAAGTGACTTGCCATAAATCAAATCATGGCTTAATTAGTAGTGTCTTTTGTTTTAGCTAAGAATGACATCTTAGAATTGTGATATTAGGTTTATATGTCCTTAAAATTAAATTTCTATTGCTTCTTTATATCTGTTAATATTTGTTTTGCAACACTAATCTTAATCAGTCCACATTTCATATATTTTAGAGGTACAGTATTATCCATATTAAATGATACCTGTTTTATCATTCAGTGTTTCTCAGAATACATGTCTTATACTTTGTAGAAACATGACACCCGGACAAAAATCAAATTGCTTCTGTCAAATATTCCAAATGTGATATCTGACATACCTTCCTGGTTGCTCTTTTTCCATTTCAACATTTATTGTTTCTGTACAGCATATCACACCTGCAATGAGCAGCCATTGATATGTGAAGCATCCACTGCATTACAAGAACATTTGCTCTCTTCACTGGACTCCCATTAAATCGAATGTTACAATGTCCACGTATTGAGATTTTTATCATCTATTGTTCCATGGTGTAGGTTTTTTGCTGCTATTTCATGTAATACAGCATGAACCTTGGTAAAGTAATTGGCGCTGCTGCCTCAAAGCTTTATAGACCAGGATAGATTCAAAGCCCAGGTCATTCTTTGGTGGTACTACCATGTTCTCCCCATTTTCTCTGGCTTCATCTCACATTTTAGAGACGTGCAATGTAGGTCAGTTGAGGACTCTAAACAAGTGTGGTGTGAACAGAAATGTGCCTGGAGACAAACTGCAACCTCATCCAGAGATGATGTTTAATGTGTGTCTAACGCTGTCAGAAAAGGCTCCATCTCCGTGGGACCCTACAGTTTGAGTGATTATTTTTAGAAAATCGCTAGATAAATGGATAATTCAGATCCATAAATATTTTTTCAATCCATATTTCATGTAAAAAGTTGTTAGCATACTATTTATTCAGGTCTTAGCACAGAATTAATGCTCTGAATTCATTTTTCATGACAGTAGATACAAGCAATGTTATAAAAAAGGGTAATAAATAAAAGGTCATCACGGACATACAAAACGACCCAAAAATGTAACAGGTCACGTATTGTTTGAAGTTCTCCACAACAAATACGTTCAGAGAATACTAATATGAACATGAGTTAATTAATTAAAAGTTCAGGTTTATTGCTTTGTTACAGATCACAATGAAATTCTTACTTGTATGTCTAACACTGACTAATGACAGAAGTACAATACCAACAATTGACAAAAAAATGGAGAAGCAATACATTACATTTAACATATAATATATGGGAAAAACGCTTAAAGGTTATTCCTACACTGAAAAGGGAAGAAGGTTAAAGCCACATAGAGAAATGACGACTCCAGAATGATCTCCATAATATGCTTTTCCAGTCATCTACCATCCCATGTCTGTGTTGCTTTGCCCATTTAACCCTTTCTTTTTATGTGCCAGTTTCAAAATTGGCTTTTTCTTTCAAACTTTGACTCTTAGGCCAGTGTATGGTGTGTATTTTAGTAAGACGCCAGTTGAGGACTTATAAAGTGTTTTCTTTATTAAACTACGGTTTGTGATGTCCTTATCCTCTGATGCTGTTGTGCATCTGGATCTTCCCATTCTTCTTCTGGTCGGGTTAAATCTACTGTAGTTTGGCCTCTTTTCTCAAGATAATGATAAATCCCTTTTCATGAAATCTTCAGTTTCTTAGCAGTCTGTCACATAGAATAACCTTCACCCTGCAAAAAAACAATAGACCAATGTGTTTCTTGAGAAGGCTGTTTCACTTTGGTCATTTTTGAACACAGAACCTAACCAATACCTTTTAACTTAAGTGAGCGGAATAACAGATTTCAGGGGTGCTACTGCAATTACAATAAAAATCATTTGGATTTAAACTAAACTAATTAAAAATAAGCTAAGGGAGTGGCTGTTGAAAATGAGGTTTAGCAGTCATCTTTTTATATAATATGCTACTGTGGCTGTCCATTTATCTGTCCAGGTTTGTGCCGATATACAAACAGGAGCTGATCCAAACTATCTGGAATATTTTTTAATGTGTCCAACCAAGCATCAGTCATTTAAAGTTTTTCATGTCAAAAGGACGGAGTGACATTGATCTGTAATCAATAAGAGAGTCAACATTTGATTATTTTGACAAAGAAATATTTGTTGTCATTTTGAAATATACTGTATAAACTGTTGTGCTTTAGTACACAAAAAAGCCTCCCTTCAAATTTAATTAAATCCAATTTCTTCATGCATATAAGGTACATAAAAGATCAACAGTCCTGATTAGGCTTTATGGAATTGTGGGAATCATGGCACCATTAACCTTTTATTTTCAATATTAAGTTGGCAAGCACGTTCATCATAAACCTTTGTGAAACAGCAACCATGAAGTCACAGTAGGCTCCTTAGGTCCATGGGCTCCACTGTAATGGCCCTGCCCACACTGTCTATAGCTGTGCTACCAGTGGCCAGCACAGATTCTGAGTGGGATATTAAAGACACCTATGAAAACACCAGATGATTGGTTACTACGGGTTGCTCGTTAGGCATTGCGAAAATTTAAATTACATGCCTTATTCACTGTTAAAAACTGCTCAAGTTGGTGTTACAACAAACTCTTGTTGTAGTTATTTGGAGTTTGGAAGGCCATAGGTAAACTTGAAGAGGTTCTGGAAAACCATTGAATAAATCAGGAAAGGTAGATAGAACACTGTCCAAGTTTTGGCCAGCATGAGTTTGAAAATAATGACCTCAACTAGGGAGTACTGTGGAGGAATGGATCCGCACTCCTCAGAATAGGTAGTGTTATTAGCAATAGTTTGGTTACATTTGGCTAAGGTTGCTGTTATTTTGGGTAATAATTTTTCATAGTTCAGTGCAGAAAGTGGGACAGTGCACTATGACTCTCAGACTTTTATAAAAAGGGAAAAGGGACTCAGACAGCACTTCTATAATATGTCAAACATTTTTTAAGTCTCATCCTTTTAAAGATCATAGAGTACAGTGGGAAAAAGATCTCTTACTGAACATTTCAGAAATGGAGTGGAAGGCAGCTACAAACAGAATTCACTCAAGCTCCATATGTGAAAAACATTTAATTATTTAACTTAAAATATTTTATCAAGCACATCTCTCAAATTTAAAATTGTCCAAAATTTTCCCAGGGCAAGATCCATCCTGAAAATGTTGCAATCGAGCTCCAGCCTCATTGGGCCATATGTTTTGGGCTTGCATCAAATTAACATAATTTTGGACCAAAATCTTTAAGTGCCTTTCAGACAGCCTTGGTGTCACAATCCCTCCTAATCCACTAACAGCTGTTAGGTGGGCTCTCAGAAGGGCTTAAAGTGGAGAAGGACAAACAAACTGTAATCGCCTTTACTTCACTACTAGCATGTAGACTTATCTTGCTCAACTAGAAGAATCCTAACTCATCTCTTTTAAGTCAGTGGGTAACTGATTTTATGTATTATTTCAAATTGGAAAAAATTAAATTCTCACTTAGAGGATCTGTTCAAAACTTTTGAAAAACCTGGCAGGAACTAATCAATAACATTTTAGAATAAGCATTTATATCGGGGGAAAAGACTCCTTTCTCTCAACAGTTTTGCTCTGGTTGTTGCCCTTCATCTCTTTCTCGTGGGTGGAGGTTGATCTGAATTTAGTTTTGTTAATTTTGACTTGATTGTATTGAACTTATGTGCTTTTAATTAAAAAAAAAAGAGTGGGTGTTCCAGAGGGAATCACACCCCTCATCCTCCCTGAGAAAGTTTATGTCAAGGTACTAGAATGGAGACTTATACTGTAATTTAACATAAGATCCAGGGAAAACATCGTGGATTCTGTCCTAGCTATAGATGGCATTTTACATTTTCACAGGTATTTGAGGTGTGTTGGTAATTGGGTTTGAAAGAAGCCTATGACCATGTTCCCCTTTATTTGTAGACTGAGAACTGTGTTGTTGAGTCCATTTAATGTGGGAGTTTGACTCTACCAAGGGAGCATCTTGTCTTCTCATTTATTTATGGCGAAACTGTGGATTGAAGAGTGTCCAATTTAGGAATCTAGTAAGTTGCATCTCTGTTACTTGCAGATTATGTTTTCCTCTGGGATTCATTGACTTTGATCTCTAGAACTCATGGATTGGTTTACAGCTGAGTGTTATGAGAATTACCACTTCCCAATGCGATGTCATTGTTCTCTAAGTTTACTGCAGGTAAGGGTCATACAGATGTCCCAAGTGAGGAGTTCAGGTACTACCTCAATGGGTCTTGTATGCAAGAGAGGGTAGAGGTAACTGTCAGACCAATAAATCAGCTCAGTGACAGCAGTTTTATGAGGTGAACTTTGCACGGGATCTTTATCGTGAAGTGAAACCTAAGTTCACTGATGACATTTTTGAGAGTGATGCCTCAAAGAATAAAATGATGAGTACAAGCATCCAAAATAAGGTTCCTTTTCAGAGCTCAGTGAACATGAAAGGGTGTGGAGCTTGCTAACAGGACATACCCTGGAGTAGGATTGCTGTATATGTGAATTAAGAGAAGTTACTTGAGGTAGTCTGGGTATGTACTGTAATTACAACTCTCTGGGCACCTCTCGGTGTACAAAATATTGAATAGTACAGGATACAGAGAAGATTCTAGGTGCCTCCAGGTATTCCACAGAAAGATCTGGAGAAAACTTTGTGGTCAGGTTAGTCAAGCACCTCATGTTGCTACTATAATGTTTACTAGGAAAAACAAAAAGTACAGGAGGATGAAATTGCATTTCAACCAATTATAGTGGACATCTGTGACACCCAAGCTGAAATTATGAGTAAGCTGTGTAAGTAAATTTAGTGGCTGTGAGTATTTACACCAAGATAGAAAGCTGAAATAAGAAAAGAGGTGTTGGGAAAAAAGCAGACATTTGGATATCTGGAGAAAGCAGTGGAGAGTGACTGGTTGAAGAGCAGCACTGTGATAAAGAGGGAGAGATATCAATCCCTCTTTGAACACACTTACTCACACTACCAGACCATGATTTGGGGATAGCTGATAAGCCATAACACCAAGAGAACACGCAAACTACGTAGAGACAGTGACCAACCTGAGAACTGAACTCTGGTCTCTAGAGCTGTGAGGCAGCAGTGCTGATTACTCCTCTGCAATGCCATCTTGAATGATGCAGATCATTTTACAGGTGTTTTTAACAGGAGAAATAAAAAGAAAAAAATAAGGAGTTATAACAACATAGTAAATAACCACACTAAGAGAACCAACCACCTATTTAACCGCAGTGATAAGTATTACATAATCAGCTTTTACACATGCATCATGTAACTACAGTCTCTTTAACTGTTGTTTGTAACCCAAGCCATTCTACCTGCAGTTCGGTTTGCTCCACCATCAATGACAGAGCAGTCATAGGGCCAAAGGACATCATGGACTTTGGCTCACAGAGAAGTGTGCTATACTTCATTGAACTGAATTAAAAACTTTTAAAATAGCCAACGCTTTTAGCAGCTTTTTCAAAAAAAGCCTTAAATCCTTCCAAGCTATATTGCTTAGCTTTATGAAACTATCTCGTGTTATTGATATCTTCACTCAAATCCATCTCCTGGGTGACTGCAGAATCCTTTGTGTTAACAGGTAAGTCTGCCAACAAAAGCTGTAGGTATTAACTTTCATAGAGAAAAATAAACATTGTCTACTATAAGTGAAAATAAAGTTGTGCACTCACTTGGGGGACCAACAATGCTTTTTTATTTTCAAGCCTTAGAAATATTTATATAACTGATGGAGAAACAACATATATTAAAAATAACTCATTTTACTGTGCAGTAGTCGTTTATGTAAAATGTGTTTTAAAGTATACCACATGTTAAAAGGATGAGATGTTTGGATTTGCAAGGGCAAGGAGGTTGCTTTGATTTGAAAGCTGGGAAAGAGAATGTAATCGTGTGACTTGTTTTGCCAAGTGGCACTTTAACACACAATGGATTTTCTGTATAATGGGGCTTTTAATATCATTTATCTTTAGAGCATTTAAATGTTGGAACCATGTCTTATTTAATCAGTCCCATCAATTTGCTTACCGTTGTGTTAATTTCTTGCTGAGCAATATGGAGCCAAAGACAATAAATAGACACGATCATTCGTTTTAATAAAAGTTTAATTTAGACTGGGTTTTCCTAAAGGAAAAGTGTTCAGCAGAGAATTCTGCACACCAAAGCTCTTGTAATTCATGCTTGTTTACCCCAGGCCAGTGATTAGAGGCTGATAAGTCTTCCACTTAAAAACTAAATATGCTGAATAAATCAGATTTAATACTGTAGTGGGATGTTAATGGGTGCCCGACACGCATAAGGAAGTGGGTATCAAGAAAGAAACAGGAATGGGAACTGCTAAAAGAAAGATTACAAACAGCACAGAAAGATAAGACAAAGTTTACAGAGGTTGCTTCGAGTAGCCACTTTTAAAGCATTCTAGGACCCAATCATTTGTCTACTTAAACATATTTTCTAACATTTTGCTTTGATCTTCCAAGTGAAAGTAAAATGAAAAATGAAAACTAAAGTCAAATAAATTTTTCAAACAGTCCAGAATTGGGTGAAATAAACAAAGAGAGAAGAATGAGAAGCCAATATTTTTTGCAAGACACCTAAGCCAAAACAAAAGACTAACAAGTTAGAAAATGTATGCTTGCCTTAACATTCAGGTGTGTTTGAGGGCAGTGCGGGCACTGTAGTCTAGACAAGACCATTCCCTTTAATTCTGCTGGAATCCAGGCACTTCCAGGCATATGCTTTGAGAAGGGCGGAGACTGCATTGAGAAATGATATTATTAGTTTTGTTAAAGATCATTCCATTTTCGGATAAATCCCATTTTCTAACTTTAGCTTGACTCTCCCTTGTATTTCATGCCTTATATGAAGGAATGTTTTCTTGTATGTTTCTGACTAGCTCAAAGCAAATGTCCATGTGGTCAATAAAGGTAAACTAACTAATTTAACCAAGTAATGAATGGAATTCATTCTTAATGTTACTAAAATTATTCCTAAATAAAAACTACATTTATGCACTGAATTCTTCTTCAAATCCCCAAAACAATGACTTGCTGATTTTTAAATGGCAAAGAACGACTATAAAATTCAAAGAAAAGAACACTATCTGACCACTTGTGCCTTATTGTCATAACCACCTGACCGTTAACCAATGCAGATGACAAAAGAGCCAGCGGTTCACCTTCTGACCTGGTCAGTTTACACGTCTGTGTGTGTTTATCATGAAATATCTGTTTTAATGAACGACTGAGAATATACTAATCTGCTCCAGGCAGATGATATTAATAGAAAGGAAAAGTCTCCAATAAAAGAATCACTTAAAGTTGTTATGATTTGATAGTATTGAAATGTGTACAAAATTAATTTTATTCTGCTTTCAACAATTCAATTTTGTAATGGGCACCGCCATTTTGATGTCTGTGTTCTTTGTTGATGGCAACAACACTTGTTGTCATTACATGACTTTTGAATGTTTCTTCGCAAAAACTGCTGCTTAAAACAGTTCATATTTTTGGATATCAAATCAAATCATTTCATATATGCTAACTTCTCTTAAATGCATGGAATTATAGTCATTTTGCTAGGGTTTTTTTAACATCAAATCGGGTTCACAAATTGGGTTGTGTCTTATAATCTTGTGCTCTTTTAATGTGGTCCTGCCTGTCCAAGTTTTATGATTTCATCTCCTGGTACTTATTTTAGCCCTTGTAGCATTCTATTTTTTACATCAGTGACAGGCCAAACTTGACTGTTAGTTCTTATTTATCAAATTAATTTCAGTACATAAAGAAATGTGCTGAAAGAAGTCCATCATTGTATATAGAAGGTAAATCTGGTGTCTTGCAGGGCTTGGTACAGACCTTTACATGCTTCTATTGAGAACTATCATTAGAAAACATAATATTAATTTCCACTTGTATGCAGATACAGATATGCTGTTCTTTTTAACCAAAAGACATTTAGCTGATGTAGTATTTTATTAATTGTGTCAATGAGGTAACGGAAATGATGGATGAGAACTACTTTTCTCTGAATACAAAAAAAAAAAAACAGAAACATATTTTATTGGGGGTGGGTGATTTTGATCACAACATTCTGTCACATTTTAACTCAATTTAGGAGTCATCTTTAACACTTTTTTTTTTATTTGATATGCTTTGTTCACCCCCAATGTGAAATTACTTTTTCGCATGACCTTTGGCCATCAGAGCGCAGGATCAGCCATTGTACAGCGCCCCTGGAGAAACTGTCAGGTTAAGGGCCTTGCTCAATGGCCCAATGGAGTAGGAACTCTTCTGGCAGTAACAGGATTTGAACTGGCAACCTTTTAGGTAGCAGCACAGATGTTTAGCCTCAGAGATACCATTCCACTAGGATTTCTTATAAACACTCATTACAAAACTACCTAAAACATTTTTTTTTCCATCTTAAAAGACATTTTCTAAATATGTAGGATACAGAAAAATTAATTCATGCATTTAATTCTAGCAGTATTGACTAATGTAAGTACATTATTTACAATCCATTTAAAACATTCTTTAAGCAGCTTTAAGTTAAACATAATGCTGCTGCAAGAATTATTACAAGAACTAGAAAGTAAGTGCTATTCTTAAGTCCTTACGCTGCTTTCTAGTTACATTTATGGCTGATTCACTTATCTGAACTTATCAATACTTGCAAACCACAGTGCACATTAAGATCTCAAGATTCCAGCCTATTTATGATTCCAAGGATCAATGAAACAACGGTGGGAGGTCAAACCTTTAGTTACAAGGCCCCCAAAGCTGTGGATGATCTATCTGCTTATATATGAGATGCCCGTTCAGTCTCAGCTTTTAAATCCAGACTGAAGACTCATTACTTTTAGTCTAGCATATTCTGCTGATGAGTTGTGCATGCTGCATCTCTTTTTGTTAGTCACTTGTACAAAAATGTCAGTAATATGTTAATTATAAACCGGTGCTGTATGTTTCTTTACATGGTATACTGCTGTAGCACTTCACTGCTCTACTGCCAAGCTGCTCTTCTGCCTATGAAAAAGTCATCTGTGATACTGGGAGCCTTAGAATCATCAGATGGAAAGAATCTGCCATCAACTTGACCACAGAAAGCCCAAGAGAGGGTGTGCAGCCAGTTGGCTGAGGTCTCCAGGGATGCCTTTGACTGGAGTTTTATTTTTTCCAATCCTCGCTAATCTGCATCCATCCCTGCATGTAGGCCCTCCAACCTGCAGGGAAAAACTTGGGGGTTGGTGGCAGAATTGGCACTCCAGCCACCATTAAAAGCCTCACACTGTTCCACTCCATCTGAACTAGTGTGGTGCTGAGGTATCACCTATTGCATGGCTGCACTCAGGTCCTAATCTGGATCCTGAGTTGGTTTGTGGTGGGTGCGGCAATGCACTGTATCAGTGCGTGCTCTTAACCTCATGTCAACTGGTCAAAGTTCAACAATTAATTAATGGACAGATATTGTTGGTTTTCATTTATGTTGATCAGTTTCAAACTACTGTGTACTCATTATGTAAAAAATGTATACTTACTTATGACAAGTTCTCAGTGCTCTGCGCCGGCACTCTGTAAAGAGCACTATACAAAAATAAACTTGTTTTAAATAAACTTAAGACTGAAAAAAAAAACAAAGCTAAATCACCTTATACATATGTCATATTTCCTGAAAAGCACATACCTTTACAGGACTACATATAGTACTTGACAGAGTTTCATTTGGACACTTTTTGTTTTGTTCATTTACTGATTAATTCCCTAACTCCATGTGAATTATGCTGGTCATCTGTAAAATAAGCACAAAAATATTCTGGTGTTCAGTTATGACAAATAAAAAATGTTTAGGTAACCTCTTACTTTTTTTGCCAGCCTGTTCATGAAAATATCATTGAGAGCACAGTTCTCCTCATGCAATATTTACGGAAAAAATACAAAGATATCAAGCTTGCACAGTCACCCTGTTATGTAATTAGTTATGTATATTTATAATTTCATTTGTAAGAAAACAGAAATGGCACGTAACATCTGTACAGAATGTACTTTTAAAAAATCAATTTTTGCCACCTTTTCCTCAACAAAGGAATTATTAGCAATGATAAAAATAAAAAGGAAACCGGTGCTATCATTCTATTCTTACTGTAATCCTTTAATGAATTTGAGGTAAGTAACCCAACTGTAGTCAGACATTTCACAGTTCACCTCTCTAGAAGGGGACTGGCTTGTCTCATAGTGGTGACTTGTAATGATTGAACTCTTATGTCACTTTTAAAATTTAACTATATATATTTTGGGCAATTTCCTGCATTATTGAATATGTAGATTCATAATATGTTTCAACATTATTGCTGTGTCTGCCTAGTGTCTGCCCAGTTGTTGGGATTGATTCCTGAAGAGTCACATTGGGTAGTTACTTAGTAAGCAATAAGTGGGAGGCAATCATCAGGCAAGTATTGACCATTATTAATTAGATTTTCAAATTAAGGCTACGATTTAACAACAGTACTTTCTGACTTTTATTTTGGTTAGTGCTTTGGCTTAGACAAAAGATATGGCTTATTTCTCTCTGGTTTTTGAGTTTAAGATGTTCTGGGCTTCACTTCTTTCTTCTGACCTGTCAGTAACTGTCCTTGTGAACTTCCTCTACACCATTATGACATCACACAAATGCCTTTAAAAGGACAGTTGGTAGAATAATGACCCAAAAGAACAATTGAAAATCTAAGGTGTCCTAAAAAGGACAGTTGAAAAGCGATGAAGAAATGGAGCACAGAAAAAAGAGAGAACTCAAAAATCTGAAACAAAATTCTTAACAAAGAGTCAAAAAGTGCCAAAATAAGAAGTCATAAACACTAGGCAAAAACAATATCAAGAACAATATAAGGATGTAAAGCCAAAAAGCAAAATTACCATATGCAATAAAGATTTGTATTTATCCCATTATCAATATAAAGTGCATGTGTATAGCCATGACATCATGATGTCACACTCAGTGTCACATAGGCCACAGCCTGTTAC
Organism: Polypterus bichir lapradei; assembly: GCA_026402145.1. Lineage (NCBI taxonomy): Eukaryota > Metazoa > Chordata > Cladistia > Polypteriformes > Polypteridae > Polypterus > Polypterus bichir. The sequence goes on from JANRMT010062812.1 coordinate 8,761,990, forward strand.
AGTGAAACCAAAAATAATTAAACAAAAACATTGTATGTTTATTAAAAATATGTAATTTGTGACATCTGGCACTACTTAACTGCCTCTAATTATACAATAAAATTTTGAAAGGCAAATGAAGAAAAGCTCAAATAGCACAAAAATGAGATCCAGTGCATTAACAATATAAAATTGTGCTTGTCAGAGCTTTGCCCAGGACTCTGTTTAATTTTGTTTGTTTGTTTTCTTGTTTTTTGTAAATTATTATTTTCTTAAAAGCTTTATTTTTTGTGTTAATTATTTTGTAATTTTCTTTTATTGGCATTATAATTGTTGTTTGTTGCTTAAAGTCTTGCCTATTCCTCTTTACAATGAGTCCAGTTTGGTGGGGCCTCCCAGTGTTGCAGTTGTGCTACCAAAAGGACTGCCATCTTATCCCATATTTAAAGGCTGTGGAAGCCCAAAGCTAATTTCTGGGACATTAAGTAAGATTCTTGGTGTCATTTCGCCCAAGTGATTTTTAAGGTTCGTCTATTTTGGTTGTTTGTATTTTATAATTTGCCATTTTATAATTTTGAGCGTTATCTATTTAGACCTATATATCTTTTTTTAATGAATTTTGTGGACCACTTCTCCTTATCATCTTGGTTGTATATTTGGATGAATTGTCCTCATCTTCTCTCATGTGAAACCTGGAAACAAAGAGGAATAAATTAAGAACATTTATATTATGTAGAATGGCCAGTAAGAGCTGAACGTTCTTTATGCTTTGGATCCGCTGCAGATTTTGTTTTTTTTTCTCTGGCTTAACTGGAGTTTGGCTTGTTTGTTTTGGTTTGTTTTGTCCTCCCGGCCATCCGACCTTATCACCAGATGCATCTTTAGAGACTTCCACCATATTGTATATAAGGATGCTACTCTTCTACTTAAAATTTATTTGATGTTTTTTTTTAAGATGGTGAAGATTTGTTTTTTCTTTGTTACTTATTCTTTAATATTATTGAATAATCTTTTCTTGTAACTTTCTCTCTTGTAAAGCACTTTGAGCTACATTGTTTGTATGAAAATGCGCTACTTAAATAAATGTTGTTTATGTTTAATAACTTGATGTTATCTATTGTATTGTTGTATTACTTTTTGTTAAGTTTTTGACCTTGGTATCTAATAGGAACAATTGGTAATTAATTTTAAATTAAGTCATTAATTAATACGTACAATTAAACCAAGTCTGTTTTGGGACTTCTGTGTTCCATCTTTGATGAAAATCACAACACCAATGGAATTCAGCAAAGCTCTACAAATACAGTGCATCCGGAAAGTATTCACAGTGCATCACTTTTTCCACATTTTGTTATGTTATTCCAAACTGGATTAAATTCATTTTTTTCCTCAGAATTCTACACACAACACCCCATAATGACGTGAAAAAAGTTTACTTGAAGTTTTTGCAAATTTATTAAAAATAAAAAAGCTGAGAAAGCACATGTACATAAGTATTCACAGCCTTTGCCATGAAGCTCAAAATTGAGCTCAGGTGCATCCTGTTTCCCCGATCATCCTTGAGATGTTTCTGCAGCTTAATTGGAGTCCACCTGTGGTAAATTCAATTGATTGGACATGATTTGGAAAGGCACACACCTGTCTATATAAGGTCCCACAGTTGACAGTTCATGTCAGAGCACAAACCAAGCATGAAGTCAAAGGAATTGTCTGTAGACCTCCAAGAAAGGATTGTCTCGAGGCACAAATCTGGGGAAGGTCACAGAAAAATTTCTGCTGCTTTGAAGATCCCACTGAGCACAGTGGCCTCCATCATCCGTAAGTGGAAGAAGTTCAAAACCACCAGGACTGTTCCTAGAGCTGGCCTTAGTCAAGGAGGTGAACAAGAACCCGATGGTCCCTCTGTGGAGAGAGGAGAACCTTCCAGAAGGATAACCATCTCTGCTGCAATCCACCAATCAGGCCTGTATGGTAGAGTAGCCAGACGGAAGCCACTCCTTCGTAAAAGGCACATGGCAGCCCGCCTGGAGTTTGCCAAAAGGCACCTGAAGGACTCTCAGACCATGAGAAACAAAATTCTCTGGTCTGATTAGACAAAGATTGAACTCTTTGGTGTGAATGCCAGGCATCACGTTTGGAGGAAACCAGGCACCGCTCATCACCAGGCCAATACCATCCCTACAGTAAAGCATGGTGGTGGCAGCATCATGCTGTGGGGATGTTTTTCAGCAGCAGGAACTGGGAGACTAGTCAGGATAAAGGGAAAGATGACTGCAGCAATGTACAGAGACATCCTGGATGAAAACCTGCTCCAGAGCGCTCTTGACCTCAGACTGGGGTGACGGTTCATCTTTCAGCAGGACAACGACCCTAAGCATACAGCCAAGATATCAAAGGAGTGCTTTAGGACAACTCGGTGAAGGTCCTTGAGTGGCCCAGCCAGAGCCCAGACTTGAATCCGATTGAACATCTCTGGAGAGATCTTAAAATGGTTGTGCACCGACGCTTCCCATCCAACCTGATGGAGCTTGAGAGGTGCTGCAAAGAGGAATGGGAGAAACTGGCCAAGGATAGGTGTGCCAAGCTTGTGGCATCATATTCAAAAAGACTTGAGGCTGTAATTGCTGCCAAAGGTGCATCGACAAAGTATTGAGCAAAGGCTGTGAATACTTATGTAAATGTGATTTCTCAGTTTTTTTTTATTTTTAATAAATTTGCAAAAACCTCAAGTAAATTTTTTTCACATTGTCATTATGTGGTGTTGTGTGTAGAATTCTGAGGAAAAAAATGAATTCAATCCATTTTGGAATAAGGCTGTAACATAACAAAATGTGGAAAAAGTGATGCGCTGTGAATACTTTCCAGATGCACTGTATAATCATTTTATGAGACTCAATTGTTATAATGGGCATTTAATTTTTTATTAAATTTTATGACATTTCTTGATTTATTTATTTTATTTAACCAGAAAAATTCCATTGTTGATATTATCTAGAATGGCTCCTGAATAAGTTTAATAAGTAAATATTTTTGCCTTTCTGCTGAAGCACAATTTTGCTTAGTTACACGTGCCACCATTTTGAGACATTAGCATTACTGGCTGCTATTGCATTCTACCCAGCATGCTCTGGGAATGTGTGATTTCATCAGGGAGTTATATAAGATTAGAATAAAATCAAACTTCTTCTGTTTAACAACCTTGGAATTTGTATTAAGATTTTGTATTTTTAATTAGTGCTTTAAACTAGACAACGATCAGATAGATAGAAAATTATTGTTAAAAACATTGTTCCATTTGTGTAGTATTTGGATTTTTACATCTTTGTTTACAGTTTCGTTCAATTGTAAACAGTGCAGTGTTATTAAGAATTATTTTGTACCATTTTCATTGCCAAATTGTTTCTCCCAGCCAATTTTGTACCGCTGTCATTAAGATGCGACAATGGTTGCTACAGAGCATGGCTCTGGAGGTTTTGCAATTAATGTCATTGCAGCTTCACTACACAGATTAATCCCGAGTTTCATAAATAATTAAATAAAAACCGTTCGTGTGTGTGTGTGTGTATGTATGTAGTAGTGTTATTTAGATGTACCCTGTCATCTCCTTAGCCTACCATTTTCGATCAGTTGAAAGGTAGGCTTGATTTATGGTTTACAATTTCTGGCTTGCTTAATGTTTCGTCTTCTGGTCAACTACACCACAGTAACACCTGGCTCAGCTAACCACTGCCTTACTACTTTAAATATGGTTTGCTGTTGGCAGAATTTAACAAATACAGGGAATGGTTGGGGTGTTTCGAAGAGAATTTTGGGAGTCAAACTTGTGTTATTCAAACCATCTCACTTAATATCCAAAGGGTTTTGTGCATCACAAGTAATTTGTGCTTCTTTTTGTTGTACTTATGTTTATTTGTGTTCATTCTGATGTGATAAAGTGAATTCACAGGCACATAAACACTTGCTGCCCAGATAAAATAACAAGTTTTAAAAACTGAGTCAATTATATCTTTTAGATGCTTCATTATCGGTATGTAATTTGCACGTTCTCCTTGTTTTCTGTTTTTTTTTAATCCCTACATTGCTAAAAATGTGTTAATTGCTTAATTTCAAATTGAGCCAGTGTGTGTGTGAGTGTGCACGAGTAGGCCCTGCGATGGATAGGTGTCCTTGCAGTCATTTCTCTCTTCAACCCTGAATTGCAAGAGGCAATTTCATGTTATTTATTTATTTTTTTATTGATATGGGAAGAAAAGCACACAAATATGGAGAGAGTATGCAAACTTCAAACACTCACTTGACCACATTTTGAAACGAAGTCTGTGAAGCAATGCTTCTACCCTCCGCAACAACATGCCCTGCCGTCTTCTGTCTAGTGCACACCTTATTGTATTAAATTCATTTGCATTTGCTTTGCTTTATGGTGGGGTATGAATTACTTTATCAACAATGAATATAAATTAATACAAGAACCTTTTTACCTGGGTATTTCCAACTTTATGGCCACTTTCAGTCGTGTATAATAAAGTCTTCTTGAATATAATGCATGCTTGTTTAACGTTTGATTGGTGCTAATCAAGTGTCGAAATGCATAAAGACAGGCACACGCACAACAAGCTTCGACTTTTAAATGAATACAGTATCTTTATATTTGTAGTCACTGCTGTTATTTTAATGTTAAAAATAACCACATAAGGCAAGAACTCATTTGCAGGGTGAAGGGGTGGAGACGATGCACCAAATAATAAAATGCATTAATTAATCTCCTTCTGCTGGTAACGCATTATTGCCATTAGCAGGTCGAGAACGAGCTGCTCAATTGAGGTTCAGCTCCTCTGCTCAACTGCTTCTTGGTATCAAATTGATTTCCCACTGAGAAAGATAATTACTCTCTGCTGCACAGTGATGGAAATGTGCAAACAGCCTGTCAGTCGCACCCGGGTGATAGTGTGTCTTGTCTCTGCCTTCACTGTCATCTCGGGAAGGTAGTTTGTGTAAAGCAAATAGCTTTGGAATTATGTCTCTTTGCTGAAAATCTTTATACGTCCTAAAAGTAAGAGCTTTTCATTTAAAAGCAAACTGCAAGCTAATGCTGGGAATACTTCATGTAAGGCCTGAGGTAAATAACTCTTGAAACAGTAGTTTACTCTAAATCTATAAAACTATAAAAGTCATTATATTTTTAAACAGTTCAAAGTAGGAAAGTTAATGCAGGTGTAATTGTGATCCAGGGGTAAAGAAGGAGATTTTGTCAGTCCAAACCTAGAATATTGAAGAAGAGGTCAAAAAATATCCAGAAGGAGATTTACTAGGAAAAGAATAACTGTCAGGAAAACACAAGGGAAAGCCAAAATACAAAGGGACAAGACCAACAACACTCATTTGAAGCTGCCCTGTGGCATGAGCACATTAAGATTCAATCTACCCATAAACCCAAACCGTCCTACCTTGTCAGGAATGTGTTAAAGTAGATGGAGGTCTGCTTCTTTTTGTCTTGGTTTTAGGGCTCTCAACATCTTGCCTGAAGAAGGGGCCTGAGTTGCCTTGAAAGCTTGCATATTGTAATCTTTCTAGTTAGCCAATAAAAGGTGTCATTTTGCTTAACTTCTCACTACATCTATAATCGCTAACATGGTACAACACCCTAGTACTACGAGCACTCAACAAGTACCCAATACCACATGTGCCCAACGGGGGTGCTATCACTAACACATTTTTTTTTTCCAGCCCCAGTATGGAGAAATATCAGCTGTAAGATCTCTGACTTCACTTCCTTATCATATGAAGAGCCCTGACCCTTCCAGGAAGTCCTTATAAAAAACCAGAGACTACAGAAGTAGATGTTAAGTTTGAACTCACGACTGACGAGAGAAGGAACTCCTCCTTAGAAGCTATTTGGGAAAGCTTGATTTTCTACGGCATTACAGTTAACCAGTTGTTTTGCTCTTCTTTTGCTAATTTCTTCATTTTATTTTTGCTCATTAAATGGGGAACACCTGGCTGGTTTGTACCTTGTACCCTTGTATCAGTACGGTACATTTGATTTAATTTTATTATGCTCACTTTGTTGACTTTGTTTTTTGTTTCCAAATTGTGTGGCTGTTTATGCAGGCACTGTCATTTTGTGTGTCTTGTTGGTATAATGCTCATCGACTGGTGTGTGCCATGGCCTCTTGCATTCAGCAGCTGTCTGAACTCTAAGACAACATAAAGAGAAGACCCATTTTGAAGAGCAAGTTTCTCTTTTAATTCTAGACTTGCTTTTGATTTAAAATTCTGGCTAGTTTTGTTTAAAACATATAGGAAATCTGCATGCAACAGACCCTAGCTATGTTATGATGAACGTATTAATTTTTTTAAGGGATTTCTTGGATAGACTTTCACAGTCTATAGGGCTATTTAGGTGTTTTGAATATTTTTAATGTTATTTCATGATGCCATTTTTGTTTTTCTTTGGGCCCTGCCATTTTGAGTGCCTTACATTTAATTCTCTGAGATGCACAGCACATCTGATATCATCGGAGTGACGATTTAAACTTCATCTCACACATTTCCATGGTATCTGAATTTGCTGGCAGATCTTCACGTTTGTGCTTTCGAAATTTTTTTTTTTTTACTGTGTGACTTCCCTATTAATGAACGTTTGCTCTTGTGCTTGACTTTTGATTTTGTTTTTTGATTTGCAAACTAAATATGATGAAAGGCTTGATTTTCTGCTCTGACTTTGACTTGCTGTCTGACGTCTTGTATCGCCCAGTCATTTTTGTAAAAACTTTACTGTCTCTTAATCCAAGAGAGTACAAGCTACATCTCAGATGTTCCTTTTGGAAAAGCCTTAAATCACATATTTGCTTATCTCTGCTGTTGCCATATAAAATCCTGACTATTTGGACTTGAAACTCTTGGCCTTCATCATACAGGTGCAGTGTCCCTACCTATTTGTGGGTTTGCTTATCTATTTATCCAAAACTGTACTGTGCCCAAGTGTAGCGGCTTTAAAATGGTTGCTGATGCTTTAAAGGAAGACAGACACACCGATATCCAGATTCTGTCGTTTATTATGCAACAACGTCATCTAACTACAAAAGCGTCATCCAGCTACAAAACAAGCAGTTAAGGGGCGCAGTCAGCACACGCAGCATCAGGCACTTTCTCAGTCTCCTGCAAAAGTGTCATCGCACTTTTTTTTCCCTTTACATATATACACAAATACAATAAATAGAAATGCATATAAATAATAACAATGAAAGACAATTAACATTGCAACATACCTACAAAACAAGCAGTAAAGCGGCACAGTCAGCACACGCAGCGTCAGGTGCTTTCTCAGTCTCCTATAGCAAGCTAAACAATATACTAATGAGGCAGGATTTCCGTTAAACCAAACATTTTTAAATCCATTTCTGCCGACCAAAGATGACTACGGAACCTCAAAATACATTAATAACTACATGACGTGATGTTTCAATGCAGTTTCAAACAGAAAACATTATTTCAAAACTTGTCAGCTTACACGAGAGACGGAGAGTATTGAGAAGCGCCTTACCTGTAAAAGTGTTATCGAAGTTTTGCCAGGAGTCTGCGGTACACTGCATGTGCATCCTATGGGTGTTACATTAATTAAAGCCCCCCCCCATAACAGGCAAACAGGAACTATATACAAAAGATACAATGATTAAATTCACATTAAACAAAATTCACAATATATAAAACAGAACAATTTCAGTATAAAAAATAGTTTAGAGAATGTTCACAAAAATATAAAACATAATAAACTAACTCAGCCACACAAGCACCAGGCCACTCCCTTTAATTCTTGTTTTTCCTTCTCTCCTACTCTCACCCTCTTTTCCTCTGTCTCACTTTAGCTTCTCTACATTCTGCTGATGAATGCTTGCCCTCATATTCTCCCTGACTACACTGGCAAGTAAAGTTTGACCATAAATTGTTTTCAAGCTCCCTCTCATGTTTACTTCTGGCCTAGCAATGGAACTGTTTTCAGGGCCTTACAATATTCTCCTAAAACACCAAGCTAGAGTTCAATTTAACAACTTCTGGTGTCCATGCATGACTGAGCCATCAGAACACCTTACAGTAAGGTGACCATCCGTCTCCATTTTCCGGGGACAGTCCCCTTTTTCGGACAACTGTCCCCACTCAGAAACATGTCCCCGTTTTGTCCCCGGTTTAATATTTCGTCCCCGGTTTCAGCTGGTTTACTTTTTTGAATGTATCTCATCACCACGATAATTTGAACTTGGCGCACGTGCGCGGTGTTTTGATGGAGATTATGCTTTACTGCATCCTGCAACTTTGGCGAGAAATCATCTGATAAGCTTTCGCTTTGTACTCTGTAGTGTTTAGAGTCCCTACTCGTGATCTGCAGATTCTAAGAGAGGCACACCGTGCTCTGCCTCTGCCTGTGGCTGTGTCTACGCGTGGCTTGCTTCTGGATGCGAGAGCAGCATAGCCGCTCTTTTCTTCCACCTGTTGTTTCTGCATTTTAGTGTGGTGATCCCTGTGATTCAACAAGAGTGCTAAAAGGAAGTGTCAGTTCAATGATGGGCTTCAGCGTGAATTTTCGTATTTGCGTCCGACCCTGGATGTTTCTGTTGTGATCTGCAGCATGTGCGACTCAAAGTTTTCCATCGGTAGTGGTGGGAGAACTTCAATCACGGAACACGAGGGGAGTAGTCTACGCTCCTCTAGCCGACCCCCCCCATGTCCCCGGATTGGCCCAAAAAATTCTGGTCACCTTACTTAAAGATCTTTCAAGTAGATATTGAAGTTCAGGTTCAAATTTATTGTCACACGTACTGAGTACTGTGATATTGATACTTGCATGTCTGATACTCCAGTATCATGGTCAGGGTTCATTACTAGTTGAAACTAAACCATCAGTCAACCTTGTCCAAACCTGAAATGTTTGCCCATTAATGCACTTACATACTTCTTGTGTTACTAACAATTTCATTCAAGGCGTTCTATGCATTTGCCATACATACCAACTCTTATTAGTATTGTGTTGGCATGGTGACCTGGCTTCAAGGTGAGAAATAGGGGGACCTCAAGTGGTGAAGACCTTCTGATTCAACCAGCTAAGACAGGCACTTGTAACTCCTCTTTTCAGATCTCTACATTGACTACCTGTAACAACATGTATCAAGTTCGGATCCTTGGTACTTGCTAACAGAGTAGTCAATGAGTCTGTACCTAAATATATGGAGATACCTGTGAGTTCCTGTGTTCCTTCTCAACCATTCAGGTCTGATGATGAATTGTGTCTGGTAAGGTCACCTCTGCAAGTTATGAAATCTTAATCCAGACTCCTCATGTTTAGGTCTTAGCTGAAGAGACAAGTTGCCCACATCCATTTAAACTCCCTCAGTGTATTACTGACACTGTGATTTCAAAATGCAGCATGACACGTGGTGCCTGGAAAAAACACTACATGCTAGTGAGAGAGAGAGTTGTTCCAATGTGCAGAGCTTGCAGCGTATCGTGCTGCAGTAGTAATAGTTAGATACTGCTCTGCGAAATGTTTTTTTTTGGTCCTGATAGTTAATGAAGACTGATGGATAATCGAGGTTTTCCTGTACTTGATTATGTTGACCTCTTTAAATCGCTTTGGATAAAAGTATGTCCTAAGCAAATAAACTAAATTTAATATAAATAAATAGTGTCTGTTCTTTGTGATGCTAGTCAAAAGTGTTTGTAGATTGTGTATCCGTGTATGATGCAATTTGCCTACTTAATGCTGTATATACAAGTACATATCCTAAGTGATAACATGCTGCATAATTAATAGTATATCCCATAGTACCATTTTAAAATTTTAGTGTTTAGCCAGCACTAATAGGATCCCTGATTACCACAGTGCATTTCAAGCACTACTTAGGTTGCCTGTGCCAATACTGCAAGTGCAATCGTATCAGTGTCTTGTATGATCTTATGCCTGATCTTCACCACCTCAAAACACCTTGTAGTCTTGGCTGTGACCAATTTCCATGCTACAACATGCAATATCTATATTAAAAATGCTATTTATCACATTCTAATGTCTTTAGGCCACTGAAATTGCATATTCTACAAGGACCATTTAATTTTATTCAAATCCTGTGGTGAAACAGCTGCAAACTCAGACATTAAGTTGTTCCAGTTGACTGTAAATATAATACTCGCAAATGAATATAGCTAAACATAACACAAAGAAAAGGTGAAATACTGGCTCTAATGTTGGAATATATGCAACACATTTATCAGCTTTTCTACAGAAAGAAAGTGATGAGTCTGCAATGTTTTTAGCAAGCTGGAATTATGATAAGTGCAGAATTATTATTATTGCAGTCTATACATATTAATGATTTTTTCCCTACGTGTGCTGTTTTTTAGATGAGCCTGCCATTTTATTTTTCACACTTGATTTCTGTGCAGAGCTCTTTGCAAGGACGCTATATAAAACTGTATAAAACTGAATGATGTACAAAATACACAGGTTGTCTGCTAAATTTATAGCACACTAATGGCCTTGCCCTTTGTGATCTTTTGCTCACTCTTTTGCACATCTGTAATGCTAACCAGCTCCTTAGTGCATTTTGAAAAGATTACAATCCAATTATGCTGGTGAAAAAATTCTTCACAGCAAGAAGCTTCAGGACCCAGCGCTCGGCTGAGCCCAAATCTGCCAGGAATCAGAGAGGGGTCTTCAAACAGAAGGTTTACAGTTATGGCTGAGAGAAACAGACTGCCTTGCACCAAGTGCTGCTCTATAAAAATGGAAATAGTTTAATTATAACCCATTATTAGGAATGAATTAGTTCAGTGCATGAATGGATGAGTGGACTGATTTAGGGTGGCACAACAGCTTTACAGTATATCCAAGCCAATATGGAGATTGTGTGTTTTTCTTGTGGCTGTATGTAGTCTGATTTCACAGGAATATACTAAGCAATGGGTTGCCATACAGGGTTAGTTCATGTCTTGTACATAATGCTGTCATGATACCCTTTGACATTTTAATGGAATAAATTAGATCATAAAATTCTTGGAAATTACTGTTTAAATACATCAGAGGAGTAATGGTTAAATGATGTTATGAAATACAGCAGACCACCAAACTATAAAAAGAAGTAAAATTAAAAAAAGCCTGTTAAGTGAGCAGTAACCCTTGTTACTCTTACTAGTTTATTAGTCTCTTGCTATCCATCGGTAATAAAGAAAGATAGTGTAGGCAGCCACGTTTATTCACCCGTTGCTCATTCTTGCAGCCATCCTGTCTCAAGTCATTGCCTTCTTAGCTTTTGACCTTTTTCTTTTTTTTTGCTCATCTATGATTTGCATTTGCCCTTGCGCTATTATTCATGTCTAATCTATGTTCATCTCTTTTCCTGTCTGAAATCTTTGCTCTCTCCACTTGGCTCTTTCTGAGAAATTGGATTTAGCTTTCAGGTTGTGCCCTAGTCCCTGTATGTCCAAACAGGCATAATTTATGGTTCATGCGAATGGAATTTGCCAGTATTGCTTAGAGCTGTCGCCTGACAAAATGATAAATGGCAGTATACAGCAACATAAGACACTAAATATGCAATAGTTAATATTTTTTGAGGTCCATAAATGTCTGCCTTTCTGTCTGCAGGCATTTTATTCCCAGTTATTACACATGGTGGCGTACAATAAAGACTCCAATATCGATTTAGCACCAATAATTTTAGTCAGGCAAAACTAGCAAGATGTTCACGTGCACGTTTTGTTTTGTTAATTCTGTTATCTGTATGCCTGTTGGAAAGAAGACAGTGTAATTCAATTATGAAACTGTTTATTGATACAGGCTTCTTCAAATTCACATGTGATATACTCATGGAACAACATCCAATTGCAAAGAGGTCTGCTACTGCCCCTCACAGCAATGTACCAATACCAGGAAATTCTCTCAGTGTTATACCGATCCCTTACTCCAGGATAATCTGTTGGACCTGCTGTACTTAGTGTGGGGAGGGTTAATAAACATAGCAGGAAGCTTTCTGGGAAAAGCATCCCTAGTAACAGGGCAGCAATTATAGACTGAAGATTACAAAGGGAAAAATTATATTTTCTTGTAGTTAAATGGTAATAGCAAAATAAGATACTACCATTCTCTGATGTTTAGGCTTTCCAAAAACCAACAACCGGGCAACAGGAAAAACGTTATTTGCAGTAAACAAAAACAAAAATTAACAAACCACCCCAATTTTTAATCCCAATGGGATGTTGAGGATATTGTACATTTTATGGAAACAATTCCTTACTGGTCAGTGCAGAGATTATCACAAGTGACAAAGGTGCCGCAAAGATCATGTCAGCATTTACTCCTAGACTGTTTACAGGCTATAATTAAAATGCAAATCTACATAGAATTGCTTTAGATGTAGTGAAATAACATTACTCTCCTAAGAGACTACAGGTTACACTCCGCCCATCTCTCCTGCTGGTGGTCCTAGCACTAGCGCAGCAATTTTAACTGTGTGACTCATCTGTTTTTAAAAAGCAGTGCAGGTATTATTGGGGGACAAAGCTCATCAACTGGTTTTCATTGCTTAGTGGCACCTGTTGCTTCACAGGGGGTCTCCAATCCTCCCAACCCATCGATTGTTGATTGTTTTTCATTTCCTTGCAGCGCTTGATACCCCAACCTCCAGATCATCAGTCAAGTGTCTAAGCTTTACAGGGAATACATTTACAAGATTATTGAGCCTTATAAAGGTAAGCTGCTGAATTATGTTTATATTTTATGCATTGAGTTAAAAGCTTATTGTTTGAGTTCTGTTTGTTCACCCGCAGCACATGTTTATGGTTCAAAGCTAAGAAATTTGAGTTCTCCATCTTAACATGTGATATTACTTTTATAGGAACATAAATTGGATACTTTCTAGGGGTTGTAGGGCATAGAAAGGTTTTGGAATAACTGCATTAAGGGCTACTAAATGAAAACACTCTAGTATCCTAAAGTATACATCTGCATTAAAATTGATAAATGTTTATATTAGGATAAAATTAAATATGGAGAATTCTCAATTTTCTCAAACTTGCTCAGTTAAGAAAAACATCTTTTTAAAAGGATTGCCCATGTTTTGGTAGTGTTATGTATTAACTTGGATTTATGTGTGTTATGTTTTTTTAATTATTTTAGTTAAATTTGTATAACGACATTCCATATTTTATTTGTGATTACTGTCACTTTTAAATTGGGTCCATTCTGAATATTCTCTGGATGGTACCTCAAGTGGTGGGGCCACACTAAAATCACCACCCAGAGAAGAGGAAGGTCAGCCAGTGGTGCACTGAAGTTGTTTGGAGTCAATTGTTTTACAGTATGTGTGGATTTACTGGGTTTTAACATTTTTTTTCTGCTCTGTCTTTGGGTCATTTCTTACAGATTGTGTTTTGGGACTTGTTTGCATTGAATCGAAGTTAGGCATTTTTGAGCATTATTGTTATGCATTTTGAATAAATATTGTCATTTTCAGTTTTTTCATCTAATGAAGAATATTTTTTGAATTTAAAGTATGTTTTGAACTCTAAAGCTAATTTCCCCCATTTTTGCGGGAAGTCAGGCTGAAGCTTGCAGGTAGTTGTTGGAGGCAAGCTAGTCTGGGGTGAGCCTCTCCTGGGTTGGCCAGTGAAGGTCCTTGCCCACTGTAAGGGTATTATTAGAGAGCTCAGCCCTTTCCATCATGTCTGTGAGCTATTCACTTAAGGTAGCTAAGTAATAAAAGGCTGCTCCATGTATGAAGTTTGCATGATTTCCATTTGTTCATAAGTTTAGCAGACAAAAAATGAGTCCCCTCTGGTGTAAGTGATACATAATTTAGACACTGATAGAAGGCACCCCAGTATGAATACCAAAGCTGTGTTCTGTGCTACAGGGTTTGTAGAGTGACAAGGAACAGTGGTGTGCCACATGTATTAGGTTTCTCTCCATGACACCTCCATATAAGCATGCCTGAAGAAGGGGTCTGAGTTGCCTCAAAAGCTTGCATATTGTAATCTTTCTAGTTAGCCAATAAAAGGTGTCATTTTGCTTAACTTCTCACCACACCCATAATGGCTAACACCCTAGTTCTCTCCATGAGAAATGGGTTGCATAACAGACATGAATGATTAGAAAAAAGGGGTTATAACATTCAGTCTTGCCAACATAGTGTACAGGAAGTTTCTAACTTTGCAGATGTGTCAAGCATATTGGCCAACAATGGCATACATTTCAATCAACCATCAATGTTGACCAGAACTGTGGTCAAAAGATAGTTCTCAGAAATAGAGACCATCGTCATGTGTCACGCATTGGGAAAACAAACTGCTTTGCCCCCAAGCAAGCATTGCTGTAGACAGGCTATGCAGACCCACAAGAAGTATGTAATGGATAAATGGAGCAGAGCACCATGGAAGAGGCCCCTGCTGACAGCTGTTTACAAAGCTGCATGGTTACAGTGAGCATGAAACCACAAACACTGGACTGTTGACATCTGTAAATGTGTTATCTGGTATAAGGAGTCATGTTTCTGTTTGTACTGGAAAAATACAAGGTGAGATATACATTACAAAGTGCATAAATCTTTGCATGAGGACTGCGTACAAAGTGCTGCTCAAGGAGGATGTTCTGGAGGTATTTCAGTTATCAGGAAATGGTTCCTTTGCTAGAGGTGATGATGCACTTGAGCCAGAAGGGCTACTTTAGGTTTATGGACGACTATGTCTTCCAAGACAACAGTGGTCACAAAGAGCGTTCTGAAGTATTCTCACATCTTGAAGTATTCTCACATCTTGACTGGCCCACATAATCCCCAGATTTAAATTTCATAGAAAAACTATGAGGCTATTTGGAGCAACAAGTGAAACACCGGTGGAGTCATCCAACCAATCTGGCTGAATTGTGGGATTTGGTGCTGGAAGAGTGGGGGAAAATTGATGTTGCCTACATTCACAAACTGGTGGTGTTCATGCTTGACACAACTATAGCTGCTGTTTAATCTCACGGAGGAGTTATGTACTATTAGATAAGATTTATCCAGGGGTGACTAAGATTTGTTTGATGAGCTCCCTGGTACTCCATTTTTTCCCCCGTACACAAAAGATGCACATGTTAGTTCTCTGAGTGACTTTAGTGAGCTGGTGGTCCATCCCCTACCTGGTCTTGCTTTGCAGTTGAATATATAGGCTTCTTTCTCCCATGTCCTTTTAACACACTAGGCAGTTTCATATTTCAATTGATAAATGAGTGCAGCTCATTTCAGGACATCTTAAAAAGTCTGTGTTCGTTTGGGTTACGACAATATCAGCAGCCTCAAGTTTGGGACAGAGAGACATCTAGCAAGATGGTGTCATAGTACAGTAAGTATGGGTGGTAGATATTAAAATAGTCCATAGAACTTTAATTAAAACCTCTGCTTATGATTATGGACTGACATGTTCAAGTGCCCAATGATAAACATCCCAAAATGAGTCTATGCCTTTAATATGTTGTTAAAGGGATAGGCTCTACAACTCCTTAATTTTCTTACTAAGGATCTAACTTGTGGGTAGGATATGTGTCAGGCAATGTTTTAAATGGTGTCCATTTTATAGCCTTTATAATAAGCAGCAGAAACTCTAAGAGAGAACGATTAAAAAAATATGAACACCATGCTTTATAATTAAATCCAATATTTTAATGTTCTGGAAATAATAAGATGTAAAACATTGGCCAATGAGCCGTAAAGGAATGCCTCCCACTACTGAAGGTTTCAGTTAAGATTAAGTTTGTTTTGTTCAGCTTAGCTCATAAAGTGATGAACTCACCAATCAAAGCAAAATGAACATTTCTTTACATATATTGTTTTTTGTGCACATTGCCAATTACCCTGAATGTGCCCTGTGTGTTTTTAAACTTCAATATTGTATTTCAATAATCTTTTGAGTGAACGATGAATTTCATTTTCTCAGAAAATAGGGAAGGTAGTATGATTGATTTTGTTGAAGGTGAATCCAACATTCTATGTTGTAGCCAGGGAGAAATTAGCCAGGATGTACATCATAACCGTAAAGTTGAAACTTATTTTCCATCACTGGCCCACTGTGTGACCCTAAGCATGTCATGTAACCTGTGTGTGTACCAACTGTGGGGGAAAAAAAAACAAAACATTTTTGTCCATATAAAGTACCTTGGAATGGTATTCCCAATGGAAACACAATATAGAAAATAATGTTTTTGTATTTTTTTGTGTTATAACTTATGGAAAGCCATGGGTTCACTGAGGCCCTTCTACAGTGTGCACCTTGACCTGATTCACTGTGGAGCTTGAGCTGTCAATTGGGCCCACTTCTACACTTTGTCCTTGTAAGAGACCAGTCATCAATCTTCAGATAAACCAAACTACTCTATAAAAGGAAAAAAAAAATATTGCAAAAGTATTCTGATGCAAACTAACACCTCAGGCATTTGACACACAGGTGAGATTTGAAATAACCCAATAAGTCTTATAAACGATGCGGGAGATCAATGGAAAAAAAGGCAGAAAAAACACAGAAATATGATTTCAGAGAATTTAAAGCTGTTTGGAAGGTATGCTCTGATAATAATCTGAAAAAATGACAGGAGAGGGTTATTAAATTTGCTATTATAAACAAAAAACACTTTACAGTTGATTCGATTTTTTTTATTTCTTGTTATAAAAATGAAACCCCATTACAACAAACAGTTGCATTTTACAACTGTTCCATCTATGAATTTGATTACATTTTAAACATCCACATTACCCATTTTCACATATCTATTAGAAGCCATCCATTTTGTATCTTGTGCATCATATAAAAACACACTAGTTACATTTTAGTTGACAGTTTTAGTGTTTTATTGAGTTACTGGTAACACTTTAGTATTAAAATCTATGGGAAGATGTGCTCCTTAATTTCGATGCTTGTGATTAGTAATCCACTGTTGACTGGCTAAGCATAAATTCACATAAGGAATGTAAAAAAAAAAAAGATATTTTATTGATGATTAAGGTGTAAAATGAATTTTATTTAGTTAGCCGCTTGGTGGCAAAGTGGTGCTGTGGCCTGAACTGCTTGAACTTGACTTCTCATTAAGATATTGGGTTGAAACAATAACCTGCAGCTACTGCAGCCCTCCAGAACTGATGTTGCTCATATTTTGAAGGCACTTACCTTTGCTATATGAGGAGATGAAGAGAGGCTCTGGTAGGAAGTTATGGTGTCTGAGTGCTAAAAACCACTGCCTTCCTAGTGGTAGTCTGTAGCTGCAAAGTAGAAGAAGCAGTTAAGTCTTTTGAGTTAGTATTAGAGGGGCTATGAATAGGTTTGGCAGAAGAGTGTCGTCTGGCTGCAGGCAGGCATGTACCAAGTTATGTACCAAGTTCCTATTGATATAAGCAGAGAGTGTAGTCAGCGTCACAACGCTCTTCCTGATTGGAGGGACAAGATTGGCATCAGTAGAGAATTGGTCGTAAAAAACCCAGCAAATAAAAATTTGCTATTATAAACTAAAAACACTTTTGAGTTGATTTAATTTCTTTTATTTCTTGTTATAAAAATGAAACCCATTACAACAAACAGTTATATTTTACAACTGTTACATCTATGAATTTGATTACATTTTAAACATTACCCATTTTCGTATATCTATTAGAAACCATCCATTTTGTACCTTGCGCATCATATAAAAACACATTAGTTACATTTTTAGTTGACACCCTGGCGTATTGGTTAGCACTGCTAGCTCACAGCTTCAGGCAACCGACTGCTGTCTGTGTGGAGCTGTCTGTATGCTCCAGTATTTCTTCCACATCTGCATGTTACTCTACTTGGTGACTCAAACTTGGCTCAGTCATGCTGAGTGTCATCTTTTCTTCACTGCACCCTTCAATCCATTGCCACAATTCCCTGTGTTCATCCTTGTCCCCAGTGCTACTGGAATGAGCTTCGTCTATGTGACCCTGTTGTGACTCAAAGTCTTGTTGCATTGTGTTTTATTGAGTTACTGGTAACAGTTTAGTTTAGGTACTGCAAAAAATTAATCTATTACTAATTTACTTATTAAAATCTATGGGAAGATGTGCTCCTTAATTTCCATGCTTGTGATCAGTAATCCAATGATGATTGGCTAAGCATAAATTCACATAAGGAATTTAAAAAACAAAAGATATTTTATTGATGATTAAGGTGTAAAATGAATTTTATATAGCTGGAAGACTGGTGGCAAAGTGGTGCTGTGGCTTGAACTGCTCTCTCGCACTTCTAGGAGACTGGGCTCAAATTCTGGACTGGCGTCACTTTTTGTGTTGAATCTGCCTGTTCCCACCATGTTTGTGTGATTTATTTTTTTTATTTATTTTTTCTTTTCAGTTTTCCTCACTGTGCAAGTTAGATTTACACTACACTGGCTCCATCACTGGGCACAGTAGCCAAGGTTGATACCTGTATGGCGCTGTCATGGGTTAGACTTATTGATGAAGGTATGTAACTAGTGATAGCTTTAGTTTCTTCTGTAAATCAATGATGAGCAATGCCAGTCCTGGAGGGCTGTAGTGGCTGTAGGTCTTTGTTCCATCCCTTAATTAGAAACCAGTCCTTGCCAATAACCAATCTTATTTAATTTCACGACTTATTAGTGCTTTAACTCTGGCTTGTCAGGTCGTTTTTATATTGCAGATTTTTTTTTCTCTTCCAAAGATCTAATCCAAATGATTTGAAACCTTAAATAGATGAGTAATGCTCAGTCCTTTACTTTTTTCTGTTCAGTTTCCTTCCAAATGTTTTATCACACCAGATAGTTCATGAAGAACAGGTGGAAATGGAGACAAATTAGATGGAGACCTGCTGAGTCCTTTGTCCTTTACATCATATTGCTGATAAGGAGCCAATAAAACAGTAAATACTGCTTTTTAAATCTAAAATAAGCAGTTAATGGTACAAAATCTTAACATGTGAGAAACATTAAAATGTTGCATGAGTAATAAGTGCTTCAGCAACAATAATTGACTTCTCATTAAGATATTGGGTTGAAACAATAACCTGCAGGACTGACGTTGCTCATAGTTTCAAGGCACTTACCTTTGCTATATGAGGGAGATGAAGAGAGGCTCTGGTAGGAAGTGATGGTGCAAGTGCATGAGGACATGTGTTGGGTGGACTGGCACTCAAGTTATATGTGTGCCTGATTGCTGAAACCACTGCCTTCCTGGTGGTAGTGTGTGGCTCCAAAGTAGAAGATGCAGTTAAGTGATGTCTTTTGAGTTAGTATTAGAGGGCAATGAATAGGTTTGGCAGAAGAGTGTCGTCTGGCTGCAGGCGGGCATGTACCAAGTCCTTATTGGTGTAAGCATTGAGTGTAGTTACGTCACAACGCACTTCCCGATTGGAGGGATGAGATTGGCATCAGTAGAGGATTGGTCAGAAAAATTCTGCGAACAGATAAAACTGAATTGCCAATGCTATAGAGGTCATCTTTTGTCGATCAGCTTGTGGAGAAACCCGAGTTTTCAGTAGGGGAAAAATATGTTTGTAGATTTTTTTTTTTCATGATCAACATCCTTTTGGTGGAAGGAAGAAGGAAAGGTTTGGGATATTTTGCAAATATATTTTTCTTTGCACTTTATTTCTTCTATTGTGTGTCACTGCTTATAAACTATTTCAATAATTGATTGCATGGCATTACATTTGGATTTTGGCAAATAGTTAATAAAATAACAACTATTTTTACACCTTAACTTTGGCCTGTGTTTCTATTCTCTCACCCACTGGTCTGGTCAGTTATGACTCCGAATGCCCAGGGACCAGATATGTGCCAATGTTCAAAGGCAGAGGGCATCACATGTGTGTGATACCAGGCTCTGAGTGTTTCAATCCCGATTTGGACACAGTGAGAGCTGATAACACGTGAACAGATGGGGGATGTTAGTTAATTTCATAAGACAGTTTCACAATGGCCACTTTTTTCAGGCAGCTCAGTTTCACCTTTATTGCGAAAAGTTTAATTGTGCAAATTAAAATGAACAGATGCTGTAATTCAGCCTCGGACAGAGAAACTAACCTTAACTGCAGTTTCACATTAATTTGAAAACAATTCCATAAACCATATATGCAATTAAAGGGTTAGGCTATATTTTCTTTCTTTATTGTGAAGTCTTTAAGAATCTTAATGACACCCATCCATCCCAAGTATAATTAGGGGCTTGTTTTTTGTCTAATGTGGGAGTCAGTCTGACAGGTTAATCAAAAATAGTATAATGTAGCCACCACCATTTTTCAGAATTTACCCTTCAAGATGTGCCATCATTGTTGCATGGTGGGTTTTATTTATTTAACTTTGCATATCATTAAGATGTTAATTTTTTTTTAACATTGTGTTCTTTTCAAATGTGCACTACCTCAGGAAATTTTACATTAGCGACATTACAATTAGCAATAGGGTCTGAAATCTATGTGAGCTTAGACTAAAAATATTCTTGCCTTTAAAAAATAGGCTAAAGGTTGGCTTTTCCCCTTACTTTTTCCATGGTTTGTACCTTTACATTTAGGATCATTAAATGGTGCCATATTTCAAGTGTAGTTTCAGTTCCATTAACACTTCCACAAATTATTAATTTTGCTCTCCTGAGAGCTGCTTGACCCTTCAGAATGACATTGCATTTAATATATTCTCCTCTACTCAGTGTGTTCTAAACCAAAGATATTTTTTTAACTAACTTAGCAATTATTAAAAAGCCTGTCTTGAACAGCATAAAGGGGGGGATCAGTGGAGCCTGGCACTGCAGCAGCAGTGAGAGCATACAGGGTGCTAGAAGCACGGTGGGCTTTACAGACAACCATTGCTATGCCCAAACTGTGCAAATATCCAGGAGCTAATCACTCCAGGGTCAGAAATTATTAATGGATGGAGTTGGTATAAACTCATCAGTTAGATGGAGGCAACAGAAAGGTCCAATAATCTATCTGTGGCCACATGTTGACCAATACATGGGACAGGTAATGTGGGGTTGGCTAGGCCCTTAACAACTGTAGGGACACCTAGGGTTATTTCACTCTGCTGACCTTGACAGTGGTCCAGGATCTGCTTCAAAAGGATTGCCAATGAGAAATTTAAAAGGTCATTTCAGTCTCCATACATGACAACTTATAGTCAGGAGGTAAGGTGTTGTCAAAGGCTCACCTGACACAAGGAAGAATTCCAAAAAAAAAGGGTGATAGGTTTGAAGGAGTAAGCAGGATGTACAGAAAAGTAGGCAAGTAGACCAGGCAGATTGGGTGGCACCTTTGTGGTTGAACCTCCAGATATATTCTGGTTGTAATCAAAGAGTTAATGCTGCTGCTGCAGCATGTGACAGGAAGTAAGTAAAGTAGGAAGAAGTGATGGCAGCAGCAGCCATAATGATGTGTTTGTTTCTCAAAAACTATCCTTCACCATCCTTCCTAGTTTGCCCTTGTGAAGATACTCCCTGTGAATTATTATTTTGTGAAATCTCTACACTGTTTTGGGGCTTCCCCCAAGGGTATGACATGCCGAAGAGCTTCCCGAAGCGTGATTGCCATGTCTGTGGAAGACTGCTTATCTGTTGCTTGGGGCAACCACAGGCTCCCAGTGCTGCAGCGGCTCGCCGTGGAACCAAAGCTGAGCCGATTGTGGTCATGCTTTAAGCGCCTGTCGTCGATGGGTGATGTAAGGAACATTATAAATGCAGAGAACAGGATTACTTGGCCACTGACCTGGTCAGGACCCTGCCTGATTGCTGTGTCTGGTTATAGGAGAGTGGTAGATACCAAGGTTATTATAGTTAACTAAAACTAAAATCAAAACTGAAACTATTATTAAAAAAACATTTTCGTAAACTGAAATAAAATAATTAACAAAGCCAAAATTAAAAACTAAAACTAAACGAAACTATTAAAGTAGCTGGAAAGACTAACTGAAATAAAATAATAATTTACTAAAATATTTTTAGTTTTAGTTTTTGAATGAATATTCTTGCCGTTAGTCTTTAACCCTTGTAAGTTTTGCAATCCCACTCTGATAAACAGTTTTAGCTAATGTATATATTGTTCTTAATCTCAGATGCTCTGTCTCTGTCTCTGTCATTTTGTGCCTGTCCATACTCTTATTACCTGCTCCTGCTCTGCTCATTATGGGTTTACTGTTCTTATAGTGGGCTATTCAAGACTCACCACCCCTAACCTTGACACTACTGTACATGCTTGTTGTTCTTTGTTTCCCAAAATACAGCTAGGTGGGTTCTGCACACTGACTCAAGCCTAAGAGTCCTGTTCTTCCTAAGCCCTTGTGATTTTCATGAGAAAATATTTTAAAAATTATAAAACTGTGTAAAATTGTTCATATTCAGTGTCTAGTTTTGATTGTTTTTTTTATTAGACAAAAACAAAACCAGATAGTAAACTAGGCAGTGTAGTAAGCTTCCACTAACATTAAACTCATGTCCAAATCTGTTAAGTGTGCAGTTCTATCTGATTGTGACACAAAAGTAACTCCGTAAGAGCTCCATGCCATAATTACTAAAACTAAAACTGAAACTAATATATATAAAAATAAAATAGAAATACCTTTGTGAAATAAAAACTAAACTAAAACTAAAAATACACAATGAAGGAAAACTAAAACTAAACTGAATTTCCAAGTAAGGTCAGAAAAAATATAGAAATAAAAACTAATATAAAAAGGCAAAACTATAATAACCTTGGTAGATACCGCTACAATAAATAACTGTGCTGTTCCTATTTCAAGCTGAATAAAGCTGGTTTTGCTAAAGTACTGAGACTCAGCCTCATGTTTTGGGGTACAAGACAGGGACTCATGCGTCAAAATATCTTCTTGTTATATCTTTTATTTGTGTAACTTTTAGCCAGGGAAATGTTAAAGCCAATGTTATATTTGTAATATGTATGTTGATTGAGCTCTTAGTCATACAAACAGGCTGTGCTTAAAATGCTACTGTACTTAACTGATTTTTATACTTACTTATTATGTAAGTACTTATTAGTGTTTGCATGTATTTGTATTTACAGTTTCACACCATTTCATGTGATTAAACATTCTTAACATCACCCTGTGGTTCCGAGAGTTACTGTATGATTACATGAAAGTGTTTAGCTTTCTGCATAATTGAATAGGAGATTCTGTAAGGCCAGTATAACCAGCCAGGCAGCAGAATTGTTGTTGTCCACTCCTAGTTTGTGCTTTGTTACTTCTGTACACTTTCGCATTTATTGTAAAAGTTTTGTAATAGTGAACAGTTCTCTTTTATATATGCTTTGGTTTCATGGTTGTTTTGGGTCCGGGGTCAAATCTGAACCAACCCCTCCAGGCCACAAGTAGCTATGCAACAGTTACACACTCATTATGTTCAGGTAAAAAAAACAAACTTGACAAATTGTATATGAGATGTCCATCGCTGAAATGATTAAAAATACAACTGGCATGAAACATCACATCTGATGACTGTGATTCACCCTATTGTTGTCTGTAATGTTTACTAATTTACATTTGCAAATGGACAATCCTCATATTGTGCATCAGCATGAAAGGAAAAACCATCTTAATTACTTTACAAGCAGGTACTTTCTTTAATTATGGTTTTAACGTCACTGCAGTGGTGCAAGCAGCCTGGAAAAAGTCGATGGCAAAGTTAGTATATTGCTCTTCACTACAAACTGCTTAAGAAAGCAACACAGGTATATACAGGAAACAAATGTTTATACGGTGTCTTCATAAAGAATTCAGACCCCTTTTTCACATTTTGTTGTGTTGCAGCCTTAGGCTAAAATTGTTTTAACTTATTTTTTCTTTCTTCAATATTAAATACCCCAGAGTGAAATTTTTGTAAATGTATTAAAAATAGCTGAAATATCACACTGACACAAGTTTTAGACTCTTTGCTTTGATAGTTGAAATTTGGCTTAGGTTCATCCCATTCTATTACTCATCATTGAGAAGTTTCTATACCTTGTCTGGAGTCCATGTATGGTCAATTCAGTTTATTGGATATTATTAGGAAAGGCACACACCTGACTATAGAAGGTCTCACAGTTCATAATGTGCATCAGAAAAAAAAAAACAGGCCATGAGGTCGAAGGAATTGCATGCTTAGAGCTTAGAGGCAGGGTCGTGAAGAGGCACAGACCTAAGGAAGGCTACAAAAAATTTCTGCAGCATTTAAAGTTCTCAAGAGCACAATGACCTCCGTAATTCCTAAATGAAAGACGTTTGAAACCAACTGTAAACCCTCTTAGACCTGTCTGCAAAGCCAAACTGAGCAATTCAGGGAGAAGCGCCTTGTTAAAACAGATGACCAAGAACCCGATGGTCACTCTGGTTGTGCTCCAGAAAACCAGTGCATAGAAGGAAAAAGCTTTCAGAAGGGCAACAACACTACAACACTTCAGTAATCTGGGCTTTATGGCAGAGTGGCCAGATGACATATGGAAGATCGCTTGAGGTTTGCAGATAAGCAACTAACAGACTCTCAAAGTTTGAGAAACAAGATTCCCTGCTCTGATGAAACCAAGATTAAACTGTCTAGCCTCAATTCTAAACAGAGGAAACCAGGCACCAGTCATCATCTGCACAAAACCACCCCAATGGCATAGTTGTGTCAGCATCATGCTGTGGGTGTTTTTAATTGGACTAGGATACTAATTCGGGTTTAGGGAAAGCTGAACAGAGCAAAACAAAGAGATGTCCCAAATAAAAGGCTACTCAACAGCACTCTATATCATAGTCTGGGCTGAATCTTCACTTTCCAAAAGGACAATGACCATAACAACAAAGCAAAGATCACATATTAGTGGCTAAGGATCAACTCTGTGCATGTTTTTGAATGGCCCACCAAGAGTCCACACTTGAACCCAATCAAACATCTCTTGAGAGACCTGAGAAAAGCTGTTCAGCAATGATCTCCATCTGACTTGAGAGAGCTTGAAATGATCTGCACAGATGAATGGCAGAAAATCCCCAAATCTAGGTGTGGAAAGCTTGTTGCATCAGACCCAAAAGACTTTAGACTTTAATCGCTACCATAGGTGGTTCGACTAAGTACTGAGTAGAGGGTTAGAAATTTTGTGACGCTTCAGTTTTTACTTTTAATACATTTTCAAAATTTTCTAAAATGCTGTATTCATTTCGGTGTTCTGGGGTATTCAGTGTTGAGGGAAAAAATAATTTAAAAGAACTGAGCATAAGGCTGTAAAATAACAAAATGTATAAAGAGTGAAGGGTTCTGAATAAATTTATTTTTTTCTGAAGTTTTGCTATTATATCTTCCACTTGGCTGTTGTAAGTGGCATTGAATAAATATAGATAGAGAATTTTTTTTTGCATGAGTCTTTATTTTCCACCTGCAAATCAAAAAAATGTGACTATTTTGAAGGGTTGGGGGACGGGGCGGATTTGATTCTTTTATATACTTACTGTAATACAATTAAATTCATATTGCATGTCTCTTCAGAACAGTTGATAATGATGCAATACAAAAAATAAATATGTATTTGCAAGTATTATACCATATATATACTGTGAATTACAATCTTATTATTATTATTATTATACACTAAAGATACACTAAAGACTGATGGTGACTGATAGTAAACAAGGTGACTCCGTTCAGGTATCTGGGACTAAATGTGACTCCCAACATTGACATATTACTAGATGACTATGTGCAAGTGAATGTCCTCAAATGAAATGGTGCCAAGCCACCAGTGTCTTTTTCAACAAAAAAAACCTGGTCAACAGACCAATGGCGACATATAGAGCAAGCAATGAAGAAACTTGAACAGGCACTCTATAATACAGCAATAAAGATGCTAAGACTAGACTCAATATCAAGCAAAGATATCTATAAAATCCAATGAGTTGCTTAGAAAATTTGAGATTATGTCCACATACTACACAGCATTTCATTCTGGCTACAATAGCATTACGACTAAATATTGAAAGCTGTTGGCCACAAGGAAAAGCAAAGATGTGCTGGCTTGACTGGCTGAAAGATAATGTGAATCTTGCAATCCTAAATTGCGAAGAAAACATGAACCACATAAAATAGAAAAGAAAGTGAGAATGAGCAAACCCCTCAACCCAGCTAAACAACCCAGCTAAACAAACACAAGGAGGAGAAGGAAGAACTAGAAAATGAAGAAGCTACCTATGAGATTTTCTTCTGTTTTCATTCTTTAGTTTTCATCATCACAACTCAATGGAATGACTAGCACTGATAAATAATATATTTCTTAATTTTGTGCCAATGGAGTCATGACATGTGTTGTTTTTAATCCTTAGATGGCCACCAGCAGTTTCAGTAGTGGAGCAACTTCAGAATTTTGAGAAAAATTGTGTAGTGAAATTGATATTCTACTTTTATACACAGTTTATTTTTGTACATGTCTAGGATCACCCCTTAGTAATGCTATACATTTAATAATTTTCTGTTAACATCCTAGATTTTCACTGTGTTTATATAAAATAAATGAGTTATAACAGTACATATAAACTCTTTAAGGAAAATAGCAGACAACCTGCAAAATTTTAAATATACAAAAAATCTTTGAAATGACAGCAGTAGAATTCCAGGTTCCTAAATAATAAATCTATAGAGTGATTGGTTTGGGATTAGTGCCTGTTTGCAACACAGCAACAGCACAAAATGAAAGGCTATTAGACATTTAAAGGCAAACAAACGATACAAAGAGCAGTCACAAGAAACCTCCAAAACTACAGACTGTCATGCATTTTAACTATTGACGTTCAGTTTTATTCAACAGCAGTTCTATTCCATTATTTCTCTCAGGATCTGTGCAGGAATCATTTGCCATTTCATACAAGTGGCACTAGCAAAGAATCGAAAGCTACTGTATTACTGTCCTCTGGAGATAGACATTATTAATGGATACAGCGTGAGGCCACCAATTTGATAAATCCTGACATCAATCCTGTCAAACAGTCCAGTACACATGGTCACTTAGGCATACTTTTTATCTATCATACGGAATTGTTTCCAGCTGGAAATAATACTTTTTCATATATTCCCCAGCCGTGAATACATTTGGAGTGAAAAATGGTGCATGGATCATCAATGATGTAATCTACATCATTCTGTCCTTGCTTGTCCATATTTCATAGTCAGGAGCAGCAACCTCTGTGGTCACAGAACACTCAGATGTGCAATAAATAGGCATTTTTTCATTAATTGCTTGAAAGAATATAAACCCCATGTGCTCTGGTGAATAAATCCTTTGGGTTATTAGTTGTGCAAAGCATTGGTGCAGTAAATTCATTTTGACCCTGACAGAATCTGGCCCATTTTCATCATGCATTCTTGGGGACATCTGTTTAGGAATGCTCACCAGTTATTGATTAACATTTAATCCTAAAAATCTATATCTCTGTCTTTGTTAAACACTGCATAATAGTTTCATAATTTGTATTGCTTATGTAAAAGCAGTTTGGTTGCATTGAATGACTTCAGTATGCTTCTTCAAATGTAGCGTTAAGTGTAACACCAAAGGTTGTAAAAGTGATTTATGTAATAAATACTGTAATTATTCCATAGTGTGTGTCATATTTGTTATAATAGTATAGTGATGCCAGATAATGGACTGTCAATTTTGCATTATCCATCCATCCATTCATTTATTTTGTAACCTACAGTTTCATATATTCTTGTAACACTTTTTCAGTTATAAAGATATAAATTGATGAGTCAAAACATTATGACCATTTCCGTATGAAGCAAATAACATTGACTATCTTGTAACAACAGTGCATGTCAAGGCTGGGGAAATATTAGACGGTAAGCTGACATTAGGTAGTCAATGTGTGAGTGACTTTGATAAGTTCAGATGACTGGGTCAGCATATTTCCAAAATGGCAAGACTTGTGTGGTGCTTAAAGATAGCCATGGTGAGTACCTACTGAAAGTGGTCCAAGCAGAGTAAAAGCATAAAGTGCTGACTTGTTGTTGGGAAGCCAAAACTTATCAATGAGAGAGGTCAACAAAAGGTTTCCTGTCTGGTATGAACCAACAGTAGTGCTACTATGGCACAAATCACAGATAACTTTAATGATGTTTATGAGCGTAATGTGTCACGACGCACAGTGTATTGAGCTGTCCTATGTGCTTGTGCTAACCCCTGTCCACCATCAAAAGCATCCACAATGGGCATACGAGCATCAGAACTAGACCTTGTTTTAATAGAAGAAAGTCATCTGGTCTGATGAATCCCATTTTTACATTGCATAATGTGGATAGCTGGATACAAGTGAACTGTATACCTGGGAAAGAGACTGCACCAGGATGCATTATGGAAAGAAAACAAGTTGGCGGATGAAGTATGATGATTTAGGCAATGATCTGCTGGGAAACCCTGTGTCCAGGCATTCATGTGGACATTAATTTGATGCACCTACCTAAACGTTACTGCCGACGAGGTAACTCCATCTATATGGCAACAGCTTTCCCCAGTGGAAGTGGAATCTTTCAAGAGGATATTGTGTCCTGACACACTGCACAAATTGTTGTCAGTGGTTTGAGAGACATGATAAAGAGTTCAAGATGTTGCCCTGGTCTCCATATTTCCCAGGTTTTAAAAAATTGATAGGAATTGAATCAAATGTTGGAGGTGTTGGAACAACAAGTCTGAGCTCTGGCAGCTCCACCTTGCAACTTACAGGAGTTAGAGCAATTGTTGCTAATGTCTTGGGGCCAGATACTGTAGGATACCTTCATAGGTCTTGTAGAGTCTATTCCTTGCTGGGTTGGAGCTGTTTTGGTTCACCAACATATTGGGCAGGTCATACTGCTTTGACTCATCTGTGTATATTGTATAGGAGTAATTGTCATACATGTGAAAAATATAAACATAAGTGATTCTTGTACCTGATTCTGCAGAAATAACCCTTAGCTCCTCATGACACTGTAATGAAAACTTTGTCATAAAATAAATTAATGAACTTAAACTTACGGCATGTATAACCCTGTTCCTGTAATAAGCATACGTTTAGTATGTTACTCTACTATGTGCAAATATATTTTATAAATCTGCCTTTTTCTACTCACATGCAAAGTTGATACAGAGCCAGATCTAGCACAGGGGTGCACCATACAGAACATCTAGGCCAGCATTATAAGACAAGACAGATAGAGACAACTGGGAAATGGGCAGTCAGACTGAGGACTGTTGTATACTATTTTTGTCTGTCAAAGTCAACATGAAACTGTATCCTTTTTTGCCTTGTTTGGAATGGCATGATTCACCTAAGTGGGTGCCTGCACATGGAAAAAAAGTATAAAGCCTTGGAACATTGCCTGGCATACCTTTGAAGCCGACAGAAGGATGGGAAATAATCTCATCCGATCCTGAAAATCTTTCCATTGCAACGGTGAAAATGGCAGACTCTAAACTCCCAAACTGGGTTTTTGCTATTGGCTTCCTTCATCTGTTATGCAGCATAAGCCGTCATTTAACAAAGCTAAGTTACTTCTCATATGTGGTTTCTTACTTCCGTATCACTAAGGGAGGGGTATTGCCTTTTTATATCATATCTATATAGATTTGGGTTATGTAGCACACCGCAATTACAAAATAACTTATTCCCAGGGAGCTAACACCCCCTGCTGGATACAGTTCCCCAGCATGGAGTGTGTCCCATAATAACACTGCTGTTGTGTTGGAGGTGTCAGTAGATGAAACTATGGTGAGTCTTTTATCATTAATATTCACTACGCTGCTCTGAATGATCTGAGAAATGATGAAGGGGAAGGACAACAGCAATTCAAATAAATCAAACACAATCCCTTAACTAGTTTCAAGGTCTACTGAATGAACTTATGCCACATACAATAGTTTTATGGTTTTGTCCAACTATTGGGTATCATTCTTCTTTGGCCAAGTATTTCTTAGTCTTGTTATGGAATATCTTCTTCTATGTGACTGGAAATCCACCCAATGGGCTTCTGGTTCTTTGCTGAGCAACTATGTGCTTTAGACAGGAGTCAAATCCATTCATCCATCTACAACATGAAAGAGATAAATAGGACTAAAAGCAGCTTTCATGCTAAAGCTTTACTAATGCTTGTAATGGATGTTGAGTTGGAAACCATTTGTGGACTAATAAGGGAAGTTAAGTGTTTTTTAAATGAAAACTTTGCTGTTATTTACATGAATCAGTTGTATCCAGGAGGGAAAAAGTAGGCCACTTCTTACAGCTAACACCTTCTATTACTAATTAGACATAAAAAAAGCCTTACAAGCATTCATCAAAAGACACAGTGGCTAATTCAGTACGCACAGAGAGTTGTCAAATAATATGACAACATAAAAGGGAGATAAAAAGGAAATGTAGAGGGATCAGTTAAAAAGGGCCAGTTCAGACATAGCACCCATCATCACTCCTGGGTGTCATCATCTGCGTTTTAAAACACATTCAGTGCAAACACGTACACTCGCTTTGAAAAACTAAAGGTACAAAGTGCTAGAAGCTTAACAGATATGTAAATTATCTATCAATGTATGGTCACACCGCACAAAAATAACAGACAAATAGCCAAGTGTGGCCATATTTAACCATGTAGAGTGCCATGTGAAAAATAGTCCAACTCATAATGGAGTGATATATTTCAAGTGTTTATTTCTTTTTCTTTTGCTGATTATAGCTTATAGCTAATGAAAACCCAAAATACACCATCTCAGAAAATTATAATATTGTGAAAAAGTTCAAAATTGTAGACTCATGGTGTCACACTCCACTCAGCTAATTAACCCAAAATATCTGCAAAGTATCCTGTGCCTTTAAATTGTCTCTCAGTCTGGTTCAGCAGGCCACGCAATCATTGGGAAGACTGCTGACCTGAAAGTTGTCCAGAAGACAGTTCACAAAAGTTTACTGCTAAAGAAGGTGGCTGTTCACAGAGTGCTGTATCCAGGCATATTAATGGAAAGTTGAGTGGAAGGAAAAAATGTGGCAGAAAAAGGTGCACAAGCCACAGGGATAACCTTAGCCTTGAGAGGATTGTGAAGCACAGTCCATTCAAGAATTTGAGGGAGATTTGCAAAAAGTGGACTGCGCTGGAGTCAGTGATTCAAGAGCCATCACATACAGACATATGTGGGACATGGGCTACAACTGTCGCATTCCTTGTGTCAAGCCACTCCTGAACCAGACACAACGTCAGAAGCGTCTTACCTGGGCTAAGGAGAAAATAGACTGATCTGTTGCTCAGTGGTCCAAAGTCCTCTTTTCAGATGAAAGTAAAGTTTGCATTTCATTTGGAAATCAAGGTCCCAGAGTCTGGAGGAAGAGTGGGGAAGCACAGAATCCAACTTGCTTGAGGTCCAGTGTGAATTTTCCACAGACGGTGATAATTTGGGGAGCCATGTCATTTGCTGGTGTTGGTCCACTGTGTTTTATCAAGTCCAAAGTCAGCGCAGCTGTCTGCCAGGAAACTTTTAGAGCACTTCATGCTTCTTTCTGCTGACAAGCTTTATGGAGATGCTGATTTCTTTTTCCAGCAAGACTTGGCACCTGCCCACACTGCCAAAAGTACCAATACCTGGTTTAATGACCAAGGTTTCACTGTGCTTGATTGGCCAGCAAACTCGCCTTACCTAAACCCCATAGATTCTCTGTCAAGAGGAAGATGAGAGACACCAGACCCAACAATGCAGACTAACTGAAGGATGTTATCAAAGCATCCTGGGCTTCCATAACACCTTAGCAGTGCCACAAGCTGATCACCTCCATGCCAGTAATTTATGCAAAAGGAGCCCCAACCAAGTATTAAGTGCGTACATGGAAATATTTTTCAGTTGGCCAACATTTCTGTATTAAAGATCATTTTTTCTTGGTCTTATGTAACATTATAATTTTCTGAGATACTGAATTTTGAGTTTTCATTAACTGTAAGCCATAATCAGCAAAACGAAAAGAAATAAACGCTTGAAATATATCTGTGTTTAATGAATCTATATAATATATGAGTTTCGCTTTTTGAATTGAATTACGGAAATAAGTTAACTTTTCAGTAATATTCTGATTTATTGAGATGCACCTGTAATATGTATGATAAGGTGCTATATAACTAAAGTTATTATTATTATTATAATAATCCCCTCAATGGATAAAGCTATATTTCTTAGCTGATCATGCGATCGCTGTGTTGGAATATTAGAACCTTAGAACAATTGTGACAAGAACAGTCCGTTCAACCTAACAAGCTCATGAACCCTATTTACCAAAATGACATCAAGTTGATGTTTGAAGTTCCCCATTGTCCTACTCTTCACTACACTACTTGATAGTTTATTGCACTGTCTATGGTTTTTTTGTGTGAAGATAAACTTTCTAACATTTACACAAAATCTTCCATTAAGTTTCAAATTGTTTTACTGAAGAATTTATTTAAGTAACAGCTGGGATCCACTGTAACAGTTCCTTTTTATAATTTTAACCAGTTCAGTCATGTCACCACTTACTCTCCATTTGCTTAAACTGAAAAAGTTAAACTATTACAATCTCTCCTCACAGCTCATACCTCTTAGTCCCTCAATCAGCTTAGTTCCTTTTCTCTGGACTTTTTCTAGTGCTGCTATGTCTTTTCTGTAATATGGAGACCAAATCTATACAGTACTCCAGTATAAGCCTCACTAGTGCATTACTAAGCTTAAGCATAACCTCCTTTGACTGGGACTTTAAATATCATGATAAATAACCTAATATCATATTAGTCTTCTTGATCGCTTCTGTACACTGTCATGAAGTAAATAATGGGGCACTTTCATGTTTTAGACCACCAATTGTGCATTCAAATCTATTTTTTTTTACTTTCTACTAGGAATAACTTAAATTTACTTACATTAAAGTTCATCAGCCACAAATCTGCCCAAGCCGGTATACTGTCAAAGTCCCTCTGTAAAAATGTAGTTGATTCTGCATTATCTGCATTGCTACTTGTTATATTTTAACACACACATGGAGTTTAAAGTTTGACTTCACT
Organism: Polypterus bichir lapradei; assembly: GCA_026402145.1. Classification (NCBI taxonomy): domain Eukaryota; kingdom Metazoa; phylum Chordata; class Cladistia; order Polypteriformes; family Polypteridae; genus Polypterus; species Polypterus bichir. The sequence goes on from JANRMT010062812.1 coordinate 8,794,995, forward strand.
CAACACTATGTGTCCAACCTTTGGAACCCTTTCTTCTTCTCTTGTATTTTGGTAGCATATTGGAAGCTGTAATGCTCCTCCACATAGAAACTAGTGTGAGGTTTTTGTTTCTGTACTCCTTACTTTGTCTTTGGTTAATGCTTCTGGTATTGTTAATCTTCTTCTGTTTTCAGTATTGAGACCACCTGTTTGTCCATGACCTTGATATATGCCATCTTTTAACTATTTAATTTCCTGGTCAATCATTTTCTCTCCTAACTCTAGGCCAGGGGTGCCCAAAGCGTTGATCACGATCGACAGGTAGATCGCAAAGGCAGTGCAGGTAGATTGCGTTGCATTCAAAAAAAAAATTTTTTAAACGTTAGTCTATCACATATCCTCCCTATGGCATTTGCCACTTGATTGACATACAGGACGATGATCTGAGATTTTTTTTCTTCTAACACACTGGTCATCCCTCAGGCACGATCAAACGCGCGAGCTACTGCAAAACTCCGGCTATCTAAGTGATCTAGTTAGCCTTCCAATTTATATCGACTAAAGAAGGGATTTTAAAAAAAAATTGTTGTTTATGGGCTGGATGTGGAATTGGAAGAGGATTTTTTTTCTCTCACAATGTCACAATCGAAGTGCGTTTGTCTGATCTGTCAATCTATCATTGCTATTCCAAAGAAGGGAAATGTGGAAAGGCACTATCGAACTGTTCATAAAAACTACGAAATTGACTTTCTTCCAAAAAGCGATCTGAGAGAGAGAAAGGAGAGGGAACTAAAATCGCAGTAGAAACGCAATGGAAGGCATGTGTGCAACTTGACAGCATACGCTACAGAGCAGATTGAAAATTGTCTGTCAGACTTTATCTAATGGAAAAAAAGTAACGATTCGAGTGTTGCCCAATGTAGGGGAGTAAGAGTACCGTTTCTTCTTCACAAATGTACTCAAGTAAAAGTAAAAAGTATGGTGCAGTAAAACTACTCTTAGAACTACAATTTTTTAAAAAAACTTACTCAAGTAAATGTAACGGAGTAAATGTAACTCGTTACTACCCACCTCTGATACACAGTATATATCTATACTAATAAAAGGCAAAGCCCTCACTGACTGACTCACTCACTCACTGACTCACTCATCACTAATTCTCCAACTTTCCGTGTAGGTAGAAGGCTGACATTTAGCAGGCTTATTCCTTACAACTTACTTACAAAAGTTAAGCAGGTTTCGTTTCGAAATTCTACACGTAACGGTCATAACGGTCGACAACGTCCGCCATGTTGAACTTTCTTATTTATGGCCCCATCTTCACGAAATCTGGTAGGCGGCTTCCCTGCCCTAACCGAAAACGATGTACGTACTTATTTCGGTGGTATCACGCCAGTGTCGGCCGCCATATTGAAATTTCCAACGTCACTAATTCTCCAACTTCCCGTGTAGATAGAAGGCTGAAATTTGGCAGGCTCATTCCTTACAGCTGACTTACAAAAGTTAAGCAGGTTTAATTTCGAAATTTTACGCGTAATGGTCATAACGGTTGACAATGTCCGCTATGTTGAACTTTCTTATTTATGGCCCCATCTTCACAAAATTTGGTAGGCGGCTTCCCTGCGCTAACCGAAACCAATGTACGTACTTATTTCGGTGGTATGACTCCACTGTTGGCCGCCATATTGAACTTTCCAACGGTCTTTCTTACTTATGGGCCCATCTTCAAGAAATTTGGTACACGGATTCCCAACGCTAACTGAATCCTACTAACTTACATATATACATCCATAGCCTGCAGCTCGGTCACCGTGTGAGGCGGCGTTGGGTCCCCCATTCCAACGCCTCCCACATTGTTAGCTGCCTGCCTATATAAGGCCGTCCGTCGCTCCAGTCTCTACATTCCCTTCCTTGCTTCGCCACGGGATTCACGTCTCCCTGATGAAAACTACAGCCTTTTTATTTAATCCATGGCTTCTCCGCTGTTTTATTGTTCGTTTATTATGATTATAGTTATTGTGTAGGTATTTTAGACTTACTTTACATTGTTCAGGTACCCATTTCCTTTATCGTTCCAACTGTACCTCCATTAACATGTCTATCGAGGTGATCACCATCGATCAAAGAACTGTCACTTACCGAGTGATTTCCATGCCCGGAGATGGCACCTGCCTTTTACATTGTCTGTGTTACATATTGCACGGCCATATCAGGCTCACTCTTGATATCCGGAGGAACATTGTGTCTTATGTATTGAATGACTGGGACAGGTTCAAGGTGTGGACTGATGATGGTACAGGAGATAATTATACTACACAGGAGCACTATAAGAGTGAAATGCTTAAGCCCGTCACCTATGGTTCTACATGTGAGTTGATGACTGCCACTGAATTGTTCGGTTGTCGCTTTCAAGTGTACCGAAATGGCCAAATCTTTTACACCTTTCGACAACCGCCAATGCCTCTTAAACATCTTAGATTCACAGGTGACGATTTCAGTAGTGGACACTTTGATGTTTATGAATGTTTAAATGCTCAAAAGCTGGATGTGAAGTTATCGATGAAACCGGTTGTGTGCTTACAACGCATGCTCAACAGTAAGCTCAACGCACAGCTTGGTCATATTACAACCGGAGGGCCGAACTGACAATGTGGTATACAAAGAGATCCTTAACAAATAATTATTGGCATATTTTCCTACAGTTTAAAAAGGTTTAATTTTCTTCTTAATAAAAATTTTAAGGCAGTACTTCGCCGCTGCGAAGCGTGGGTATTTTGCTAGTATATATATACTGTATAGCATTTTTAATGTAAGTAGATAATTTTGACCTGGTCATTTTAAAAGTAGCTCACGAGCCAAAAAAGTGTTGGCACCCCTGCTCTAGGCACTAGTTCACTGATCCAGCCAGTGTAATAACAGAAGGTTCAGTAAAATCATGAATAAATGGCTGAACTGAACTTTAACTTATATACCACTGACGATTTTCTTTATTCCTATAACACCATTAGTTGCATGAAAATTTATTTAGCGAAATTCATGCAAATAAAACTTTACTTTTGTTCTTATGTTGGATATTTGTAGAAATCATCATTCCCCACCATCTACTTTCAAGGTTAAGAGGTTAAGTTACTGCATCTCTATTCATTAATCAGAATTCTTCATTAAAAGATTCAATTTGTCAAGTTTTATTACATTTTGTATTGTTTTATAAATATTTAATTATTTTGTGATATCATTAAAAAGCTATTTTATGGCTTGTATTTTCTCCTGTTGTTCTATGGGCTATTGCTAGTCAAGCTAGTTTCACAACGTGTGTCATCATCACATAATCGTTATTTAAATATGGGTTCACAGGCGTCCTAGTTTTGGGATTTTCTTTTTCTTACTCAACGATTTCTTTAAAAAGATGATTTATTTTAGGTGTCTGAATTGCTGCCTTTGTAATTTTGACTTTAACTTATATTAATATGTTTTTGGTTTTAGATGATGGGTATTTCTGATGACTTTGTACCACTGACCCTTGTCTTTATGAGACCACATCTCTGATCAATCACTTTTAAGTTACTTCATCTTTTGTTCATTAATTTCCTAGCTTTCTGGCATTCATGTACCTCTAAATGATTATTACAATCTCAAACCTTGTGGAGCAGAGATACTATCACCCTCACATTATGGGTTAAAACCAAGCATGCAGGATTTTGATATGCACCAAGATTAATTTTGAAACTAGAAGCCATTGAATAACCTATACAACTTGATTTCAACTTGGTTAATTCGCTGATAAGAGCACTTTGCTCCACATAGGGAAATTGACTTCTGGGTCAGTCCTAAACTCTAATGTTTTGTTAATGACATTCTGATATAGTTTGTAAACCTGGGTTGATTGCAGATGACGCTAAAATTGGAGGAGCAGAAGACACTAAAGAAAAAAACTAACAAAAAATCCAAAATACAAGGGCAACCTTGGGAAAATACAGAAAAGTGAAGTGTTACATGCTGGCAAATGGAATGTTGATTAAAAATACAAGATGGGTAATGCTGACCTTTAGGAAGCAACAGCTGAAAAGGATTTTGGGGTCATGTTAATAAAACATTCTCATAATTGTCTAGGCAAAGTGCAGAAATGTATAAAAATGAAAATAAAATGTGTGAATACATAGGTAAAAGCACTGAATAAAATCAAGACACTTTATGTGTAACATTTCAGAAAGTCCACATCTGTACTACTTAGTTCTTATTAACAGGACACAAGACTTAATAGTAGCAGAAGTGTGACGATGCGGGTTCGCTCCACGCTCCCATCGTCCTTCCGGGAGCCCTGAACCCGACACCGTCGGTAATATCACTGATGAGCTTGGAAGTGAGGTATAACAATGGAACAAGGGGATGGTGCAAAAGTGCCAAGTGCTTTTATTAAAACAACAACAACAACAAAACAGTGCTCAAATAAATAGTTCAGTGCTTTAAATCTTCAATAAATAAATAATCCATAAAATGAGTAAAGAAGTGGAGGTTAAAATTCAATAGAAAAAAAATCATTTAAAAACAACAAGGTTAAAACAATGGCTAAAAGCTATCCTTTTAAAAATAAAGCCCGGTGCATTCTTCTTCTACTACTGGTGGTTCCCCTGCTTCTCCCAAACGGGCCCCACAACAGGGGAGTCACGGTAGCTGCAGCTGACCTACTCTGCCTGCTGGTCTGGAGGCTTCCCAATCCCTGGCTTCGGTTCTGCTCTCCCCAGACCGAGACTTGGTTTCCCCCAACGGCCAGGACACTCACGCTGGGGAATTCACCTTCCAAGCCTCCTGACTCCCACTATCTTCTGCAGCGAGCCATCCTTCTTCCGGTCACTCCTGCTGCTCAACTACATGGTCAGCAGGAGCGACCACTACCGACTGCCCTAGGTGTCAGCCAAACACCCCGCTAGGGTTCACTGCTCAGCTGCTTACAAGCCTGCGCTCGCTCGTTCTCACTCTCTTGCACCGGCTTTCCTCTCCCCGCTTCCTGCCTTCTTCTCCTGCAACCTCCGTTCACTTTTCTTTTTCTTTTTCTTTTTTCTCCCCCCTTTAGCCGCCTCGCGCTTCTATTTATTATGGGGACATTGATCAGATGTGGCAATTAGCAGCTTGACAGACTAAAGCCGCTAGTTGTGAACTGTAGGACAAAATAGCAAAAAGGTGTGGACAGGCCAACCAGGTCTGACACCAAAATAGGACTTACTCCAGATAGCCTGACCCCAGACTTAAGAGGCAGGCATCTGAAGACTGTACAATGCCCAAAATGGGGCTCAAAATATTCAATAATATGGTACATGAAAATGCCCTTCAGAGGAAAGGATTAACCTCTGGCTTGAGAAGAAAAGGCCAATGAAATATCTTTTTTATAAACTAAGAATTTACTTAGGGCGGCACGGTGGTGCAGTGGGTAGCGTTGCTGCCTTGCAGTTAGGAGACCTGGGTTCGCTCCCTGGGTCTGCTTCCTGCGTCCTCCTTGCGTGGAGTTTGCATGTTCTCCCCGTGTCTGCGTGGGTTTCCTCCGGGTATTCTGGTTTCCTCCCAAAGACATGCAGGTTAGGTGCATTGGCAATTCTAAATAGTCCCAAGTGTGTGCTTGGTGTGTGTGTGTGTGTGTGTGCCCTGCAGTGGGCTGGCGCCATGTTCCGGGGTTTGTTTCCTGCCCTGTGTTGGCTGGGATTGGCTCCAGCAGACCCCTGTAACCCTGTAGTTAGGATATAGTGGGTTGGATGATGGATGGATGGAAGAATTTATTTATTCAGAGCTGCTGAAATAAGTTTTAGTATACTTCTTTGAAGCACTCTTTATTCTTGAAATTGTAGAAACAACATTGAAGTCTTTAAAAAATGCACACAGCAAATGTAACAAAATTCCAAAAACATTTGACTCAATTTTTAGAATTAAAATAATTCCAAGCCATTTTTTTCAAGCTGCTCAAGCTGGAACGGCGTGATGCAACAAGCTCTCTGTCCAGTCTGTAAGACACAAAAACCCCAGCTCAGGGACAAGCTGCTTGTAAATAGGCAATAAATCACATATAAAGTTTTTTTTTTTTAATCATGAGGTATAAGGCCTGTGCAAACCTGCAGATGATCCAGTACTACTATCTGTGAAGGTGTGTTTTCTCTGTAATTGAACCAGCTCTAGAAAGTAAAAAGCAGCCCAGTTTGGAAAGATATGAACAAAACAAGCGCAAAAATGGCAAAAGAAAGAAAAAGGCAAAAACAAAGACAAAAAGTGGTATGCCTTCAAAGGCAAACCAAGGAAAACAAATCCAATCTGAAACTCAAAGGCAAAGTCAAAAAATCCACAAAACAAGAAAATCCAAACAATACTTACAGGAATGAGAAAACACTCCACAACTTCTTAATGAACACCTTCCAGACTTAGCCCTCTTCCAGAATATAAGGGATGAGTGAAAACTCCTATGCAGTTGTGTCATGGTGGCCCTGCCTCCAGTGGTTGCATTCAAAGAACACAAGGAATGTAGTTTAAAAGGTCAAATATGCAATACATAATTGTTAAACAATATTTAAAGAAATATTGACAGAAATCACATAAAATAACAGAAGTCACAACAAGAAGGAGACTAACTATAAGCCAAACTGCTAACCGTGGCTATAACATAAAATAATTTTCAAGGAGGAAGGAGAGAGTGTAGAGAGTGGCTTGGGGTGCGATAAATAAAATTGTAATGGTTGCTAACTGCTTTTACACTAATGATCAATAGCTAGGTTCTCAGTTTATTTTTTATAGTGCCTAATACAATAAGGGCCATCACAAAGTGCTTTACAATATAAATAGCAGTAGTGCAAAGAAGGCAACACACACGCCAAATATCACAAGCCTGGACTTCACTCAGTTGACTATGACGGCACTGTCATATTTGACTCAAGTCAAGGCTGCTATGAACTCTCTGTGTGTTTGACATTATATCATACACAATTATAAAGTTAATTTCATCTGGGTTCGTGATGTCCACTTCTTGTGAACAGTTATAGTTAAGACACAGTGCTAAGTATAACAGGGATTTTCCTCAAGGTTTCTTATGCAAGTTTGAACAAAATGGGAGTATAACTGCACAAGTGAAAGCCGGGTGTTTTGTGTTTTGATTATGTGAAATGACGTTATGTCCTTTAATACACTCTTGTTTATCATGATGCTGGACTGGCTAGATATGAAACTGCACTCTCTATATAAATCAATTCTACTACTAAAGTTTAGTCTGGAAAATCCACTATGTGGAGATCGCAACCAATGATTTCAGAACCTCTTTGCATACATTCAAGTAACTTGCTCATTACCAGATTCATAGGGTCTTATTTGGAGTCATTAGCTGATGTCACATGTACATCCTTGGGATTTCTGACACATTTGGAATAACTAAAAGAAATGCTTATGTTAACAAGGGGAAAGTCAAGCAAAATGACACCTTTTATTGGCTAACTAAAAAGATTACAATATGTAAGCTTTTGAGGTAACACAGGCCTCTTCTTCAGTCAAGATGTAATCAAGGGGAGAAAGATACAGACCGAGAAACACTAATCACGTGGCCACCTTTCACTTGTTTTTTCAATTCTAATTGAATATAATGTACATTACATGTATAATATTAGTTTTTTGCCAATTTTTATTTAGTACCTTTTTGTTTTATTCTTTCTGTGCTTATGTTGGTTCTCATTTTCTACCGACTGTAGCAATAAACACCAATGCAGCTGTAGGAGACTAAGAGCTGCGTCAGCTCGGACATCTCAAGCATTTTTCATTTAAGACAGTCTACTGACTCGCCCGCTGCTGATCATTACCTGTAAAAGAGATAGTGAAGCTCTGAGGTCTGAATTCCTGTTAAAAGAGAGAGTGAAACGCACCCCTGAGATAAGGTGGCATATCAAGTCAAGCAGCTCTCAGCTGTTTTTTCAAGCCTGTGCTTACTGACTGCTGGAGGTACGCGAGGATGTATAAGCTAGTCCAATGCATTTTAATAAACCGTAGCATACACAGTGGCACGCCGCATTTATTTTTTGACATTGTAAAAGAAAACGAAAAAGAAAAAAAAAAGGAAAAACAATGTATTCTTTCCTGACTACTCATGATTTATGCAATTAAAAAAGAAAGGCATGGAAAGACATAGCCATTAGCCTAACAGCTCTTTGTTTTTGACTCAATTCAAACTAAATGGCAAGCGGTGACATACTGTAACTAATATGATTTGATTTGGACAAATGTTGATCATATTGTTCAGTTATCAATTCTACTTTAGCACTTAACAAACATTGTAGAAGATAATGGATTAACAAGGTGCTTCCAGGTTAAAAAGAAAGGATGTGTTTTAATGATGTTGTTATCTCATCCAATGTCTCTTTAACAACATCCATCCATCCATTTTCCAACCTGCTATATTCCAACTACAGGGTCACGGGGGTCTGCTGGAGCCAATCCCAGCCAACACAGGGAACAAGGCAGAAAACAAACCCTGGACAGGGTGCCAGCCTACCACAGTCTTTAACAACATATTAGTCTAATTTGAACCACACAGAATTCATATTAATTCACAATGCTCAACTCAAATATAACTGAGAGTTGTTTTGTTTAATTCTTCAGATTTGGGCATAATTCAACTGTATGTCTATCTTGTTCTGTATTTAATGTTTCTCCAATACTGGGTTTGCTATTGCTTACATGTACCATTGTGGTACAGAGAGCAGCTTTCAGCCTTTCAGCTAGGATGTCTTCTGTGAGTAGTGGACATGATCTCCCCATGTTCATATCTCAGTCTCTATCCAAAGAGGTATCACCAGTTTCACTGACTACACTCACTGGTTGTATTTGATGTGTACAAGGCTGCATGGTGACTTATGCTCAAGTAACCTGCACTTTTATGGGAATCAGGCTGAGTAAACGGTTTAAAGATAATGGGTAGACAGATTTATATGACTGTTATGGGATAAAAAGTAAGCCATAAAAGTAATCAACAAATGAAGGCCTTTATTACAATAACATCTTTAGTTACATCATAAAACATATCTGCTGCTTAGGTCATGTTTTCTTAAACAATGGTAGAGAAAAAAAACAAGGGCTGGTCTGCAGCTTGGTAACCTTCACAACCCCTTACAAAAATAAAATAGTGTCAGAAAAAAAAAAAAAATAATGATTATAATACTTTATCAGTTATGTTGCAGATGTATATTCCGGGATGAATGACTACAGATGAAAGAGGATGTGAGCCCTTCTGGTTTTAGGATTTCACACAATGGAATATTGTCTCATAGCAGAAACAGAAAGGAGACACATCAGATAAGGGAAGCCATACCTGTGCAGAGGTAATTAACAATAAAAGTAATTTTTTTTTTCACATTTTATTGCTTTTATTTAAAAAAGCAGTTACATTTCATACAGAATACTGTGAAAATTATTAGCTTCCCCAACAGCTAAAAATGATAATAATTAATCAGATTTATAAAACAATTTTCTCTCTACTCTTTACATAGACAGAGAAGAACCACTTCAGCCATCACCAATGTATAACACCCACCTGGTTGATGCAGTGCCAGCCACGATTATGCCAGTACTCTCACCACATATTTGCTCTAAGGTAGTGAAGGACTGAGAGAGAGAGAGAGCGCCAGTTAGAGATGGGTGATGATTGGGTGGGTGGGGGGGATGGAGAAAGACTTGATGGGCAATTTAGCTAGGACTTCGAGGTAAACCCTATTCCTTTTGAAAGATGATCTTTAATAACCACAGAGAGGCAGGACCTTGATCTGATGGATGGCACTGTTTTTTACAGCACAGTGTCCCCTTTACTGCACTCGGGTATTGGGATCCACACCCAGACCATAAGGTAAGCATCGCCTGATGGCCTCACCAACACCTCTTCCAGCAGCAACCCAAGTTTTTCCGAGATGGTTTCCCATCCAAGTCCTGGCTGGGCCCAAACATGCTTAGCTTCTGGTGATTCACCTGTTCTGAAGCACAGGGTGTGGCTGCTGCTGTGGAGACATTCACCTACATAGAAATATGAATTTTAAAAAAAGTTTTTCCACACAAAGCAAATTCCATTCCACATCTTCTCCTGTGAATATTCTGATTTTTGTCATGAACCCCAAAAATGTTTGTTGTTTGAGACTTACTTAGTCAAAGTCAGGGGTGCAGAGGCTGGTGTGTGTCTCTATAAAATCAGAAGCAATTCATCAGAGCGCCTACACACTCATATACATTTACACTTACACTCACATATAAGGGACTAGTTTAGAGTGCCAATTAAGAAGCACATCCTTGGGGTGTGCTAGACAATTTGAGTACTCAGAATAAAGACTACACCAACAAAGTGTTATATTTGAAACTGAAATAATCTAATATATTAAAGCAGAATGTTTGTTTGTCATATGTGAGCTCTGTCACATTTTGCACAGCTTCCCCAGGGGCAGACCATAGGCTATGCTTTTTTCCTAAATTTGACAGGACAGCACTTCTGCTTTATCTGTGATGTGCCCTAGTTGGGATTATTGAGAATGTTCTGAATAGGTGGCACAGTCATGGCAAAAAGTGTTAAAAAGCCTCAAAATCACACAGGCCAGACCAACACTTCCCAGATTCTGACCTCAAAATAGGCCTCATGCCAGGCAGCTAGATCCTAAACTACACAGGCAGGCTTTCAGGCCTACTTGGGCACAAAATATGGGCCTTGCTTTAAAAGTTCAAAGTACTTTAAATGTTTCAAAATGCATAAAAATATTCTGAAGCGAGAGGAAACCATCAAATCTCTGGCTTGAGAGACAAGTCCAACAAAGGCTGCTTATAAAATACCATAACATACCATTTTCTAGCACACATAATCTTGTGCAGGTTTGCGGGATGCTGATGTCTATCTCAGTAATCATAGGGTGAAAGGCTGGATCAACCGTTGGAAGGTCTGTTGTAGGGTACACACACATATACTAGTAGCAATTTAGCATCACCAATCCACCTAACAATTTAACTCTTTCAGGGCAGATGTCGACTTTTGTCGAAATTTAGGGATAGAGGATGTTAATCAGCTGTAAATTGCAACAAAACTCACAGTTATGTTTTAGTTCAACTCTCTTTGCTAGAAGGAAAGATAGCTTTCTTGATTTGACCTTGATTCTCTACACGTGCATAAGTAGCAAACAGCAAACGGCAAACAACCTCTAAAATGGCATTGACATCTGGCGAGAGACTAAAGCTGATGCACAAAGCATTGTGGATGACATTTTGCTTATTATCGCTGAATCGGACTCTGACTTGTGGGACTCCGATTTTGATTTAAGTGATCTGGAGATGGAGATCGAAAACAAAAGTGAGGTACTGGCATTATGTGATCACTCCCTGGCTGATTGTGGTGCAGAACGTGTTTGTGTAGCTGATGCGCCTACGGCAACGTTCACCTGGTAGGACCACCACTTATAATGACAAAAGATACAAACCAGATTATGTCACAGTGCGATTGCCACCACCGTGTAAAGATTGCCAGGCAGCCACCCCGCTGCACATTCCTGCTGCCCATCGAGCCGTCCCCGCATAGTCACCAGAAACAGCGAAGAGGCAACAACAGCAGCCACAGCACGCAGAAACAGATGTTTTATATTGATTTATGTGTGAAACAATTGCTTTGTGTGCTTTTCAGAAAACAGTTTTTTTGGAAAAAATATTCAGCCCTCAAAGAGTTAAATAAAACAATATTAACATGAATTACATAAAAATAAAAAACACTTTAAATGACAATAATATAAACGAAAATACATACCAGCCAGAGAACAAGCTCTGGTGGTTACATGAAATGGACTTGGCACAGGTATGTAAAGTTGCTCCTCACTCTTAACAATAAAGGTGCCAGAGTGGTTCTTCAGAGCGATGCTATAGGAGAACCAATTTTTTGTTCCCAAAAGACCCATCCACATAAAAATTCCAGAAAGAACCTTTATTTATTTAGATCCATAACAGGCTGCATACATTAAATAACTGCAAACAGATGGTAACAGATTTGTGAAATACCAATGGCTCATATTTTAAAAGGACTCTTGCTGCATACGATCACACAGGCTATGTCTAAGTTTTTCTAAACTGTCAATGTCCTGATAGGTAGTCTACCATACATTAAAGATTTCATTTTTTTTCTACATTTTAGAATATTTTTCAAAGCAGAAAGACCTAGCTTCATATGCAAAGAACCTTTCCCAGAATTAAATGGTGCTTTATCAAGCAAAGGTTCAACAAGGAACAGCATAACCCAGTCAAGAACCATAAAGTGCTGTTAAAGAACCCTGTAGTGCTCATGGTGAGTTTAGTCAGTGAAGTTTTGATTTGGATCATCATTTTCCCTGGGCAATTTATTTAGTGACTGTGCCTGTGCTTTTTTCCACCCTGAGCAACCCAGAATCCCCCTGCTAGCAGTTATACTAAAGATCATTCATTTATTTGCAATTCTTTACCAGACATTGCTGATCCATCTGTCTGTTTATTTTCTACCTTATGGGGAATAGAATCTATTCCAGCATCGTCATTCACAAGGTGAGAACCAAATCATGTACAGGGTGCCAGGCCATCTTAGTGCATGGTCATATGCATACACAGCCATACACATGTGGTGCCAGTTCAGACATGACGACCTAAGATGGATGTGTAGGAACAGCTGAAGTACTGGAGGAAAATCCTGGTAGACAAAGTATTATAATGCATTTAATATAGAAATAATAATGATAATAAAAATAATTTATTCATTTGGTATTCTTTACCAAATAGTTTGCATTCCAGAAGAATAATCCCCCATTCAAATTACCTCTTTGATATGATTATCATTTATTCAACCTCTGATGTTCTGTTTACTTTCACATCCTTTGCACAGTGGCTGCTTTTTAATGGGATCATTGTATTTGAAAAATTAAAAAAAGCAATAGATAAATGTATACTTCCAATTTACAGAAGTTGAGGAGATTTGTTACAAAGTTCTTGAGTTCTTTTAGCTAATGTAGCTCTTTAATATAAAACATTTCTGTTGTGAAACTAGTAGCTCAATTCCTTCTGCTCATATGCTGAAAACAGTGCACACAGTGCCACCTAGTGGAGAATAAATAATAAACAACAGCAGTTGAAAGCTTGCTTTTTTGGACCTTTTTTTAGATTATGAAAGGTTTTTTTCTACTGCAAAACATGTACTGATTCAGTCCATGGGTTTGTGACAGATTTGTTCCTCTGCATTTGCTACATGATGCTAAACAAATGAGAATGTTATCATAATATGGTAGCATCCATAATCTGCTGTAACAAATTAATCAGGACAATGCCAAACATGCATCAGTGGGAATGCTGTTCTTCTATCTCCATTTTCTTATTTTTGAAAAACACCTGCCTTGTAGAATCAATTGGCAAAAATGTGGACAATTAGATTTACATGAGAAGTGCATGTACAATGGCTCACAATGAAAAAGACATCAAGAAAAGAAAGCAGTTGCTAAATAACCATTTGTGATATTGAAATATGCGCATGAGGCCTGAATAATATAAAATTTTCCTTTAGGCTGTCATCCTTGCCCAAGACACAAATCTCTACAAATATTTCATTTAAATGATTTGCAAAATAGTCTTAAAAGCATTCTGGAGCAGTCAGAACTTCTAGTTATGTGGTTATGGAGTTTGTCATGGAACCAGTTGTAGACGACTAATAAATTAACACTGCATGGACTGGAAAACAGTTTTGGACTGAGGATCACTTTTTTAAAGTCAAAGATATGGTGGACCACCTCTGGAACACAGTGAACTCATTACTGTAAATTTCACAATACAATTATTACAATTTTATGTTTTACAGGTACTGTAAAATACTGTAGTGATCTTAGATGCACAGAAGAAGTGTTGGAAAACAGACTGAAATAGTGAGTTAGTAGGCCTGGACAGCTGTTTTTTGGAAAGCACCTCCTTAATTTAAGTGTTTTTACTACTCCTACTGTTATGCCAAAAGACAAAAAAATTCAGCACAAACAGAACTCTGCCAGCTCGTACTGCTCCTCAGTTTCTTTCTATGTTGCTAGTTGTTCATATTGCTATTTGATGAGCTACCATGCCATCTCCTTTTTGTTGGTTTTACCCACAGGTCTCCACTTCTCACATGGTCTCTCCTCTCAGGTCTGGGTGGCATACACTGTTCCTACTTGATTCTCTTGTACCTGAAGTTTAATCCTGCCCACATGGAAGGAAACTCAGCATTACAAGACTAACATTCAAACCTTAATGGTTTTACATTTCAAAGTCCCATATTTTAGCCAATGATCTTTAATAAAGCCTTGAAGATGGCATTATGGAACACAGACTTACATCAGAGGTGTAGCATGCTTCAGCTTCCACATGAAAATAAGTATTTGCTGTTTCTATGGGTTGGCTCTTAAGGTGGATGTCAAGATGGATTTAAAGAAAGAGTCACATAGTGATGAAGTTAGGTTGTATAGGAGAGAGACTGCAAATGTAGACTAGATTAGATATATAATTTAATAATCCCCAAGGGGAAATGCAAATGCATACTGCAGCAAAAACATGGAATACAGAGGTACTGATTAAAAATTCAATATTAGACAATAGAATAAAAACATACTGTGCTAAAATAACTGCAATAGACTGAATTTGTGTTATCTTTCTTCAGGTTCTGGATGTAATGAAGGACAGAATGTCAGGAGGAAGCACTGAATTGACTAATGGCAACATGTAGAAAAGATCCCCAGTGGTGCTCCTTATAGCATCATGACTTAATAAGCGAAAAGTACTCCAAGAAAGTGCCCCTTGAGGGGATGGGTACACAAGGTCCTCATGCCATACAATTTTGCCATCATCCTCTTTTCCACAATAGCCTCCAAAATATCCAGTGTCAGTCCTGTGATGGAGTTGGCTTTTCTGAAGTTTGTTCAGGCCTTTTTCATTGCCTAAACTCAAATTAGTTTGTCAGGAGACTACTGCATAAAACAATACACTGGCTACAATGGACTGGTTAAACATTTCCAGTAGCTTGCTTCACACAACAAAAGATCCGAGTCTCCTCAGAAAGTACAGTCTGCTCTGGCCCTTCCTAAACAGCGTTATTGTGCTATAAGATCGGTGCAGTTTGCTGTTTATATGGACCCCCAGGTATTTTTAGCTCCTCCACCATCTCCACTTCCTCCACCTGGAAAATGACTGGACTCTGGGGCTTCTTAATATTGTCAAAGTTCCCCTACCAACTCTTTTGCCTTGTTGATGTTGAGGTGCAGGTGGTTCTCCTTACATCATGAGACAGAGCCTTATTTACATTGACATGTCTCCATTATCAATACATTATGTGATGGAGAAGTTATCCAAGAACTGTAGATGGCAAGAGCTAGTAGTGTACAAGAAGTCTGTTGTGTAGAGGGTAAACAAGCAGGGACACAGCATGGTTCATTGAGGTGCCCCAGTATTACATATAGCCATCTCTGACACAAAGGCCTTGGGCATCGCATACTGCCATCTTTTGAAGAAATGTTGATAGAGAGAAAGAGATGGAGCAATCACTACAAACGTACAGAATGAGAGTAGGAAGGAATCATGTAGAAGTATGGTATCTTCATCTAACACATAGTCTTAGAACTCTTCAGACCTTGCCTTATCAGCAAGAACATTCTTCTAAAAATGATGACTAGGTTAGCTCATGGACCATCTGGTACATGCTTATGGAGCAGCACGGGTCAATGGACCACTCTTTGACAACCATTGATGTAAAAGAATTTGAAGAAGGAACTTCTTTAAAGAAAGGATGCATATTGCAGGGAGGTAATGAAGACATAGCACAGTGTCTCTAAATCTGAGTTTAAGAAATAAACTTACACTCTAGAAGAGTGGTGCAGAGGGCTAAACAAAGTTTTAAGTAAAATGTTTTCTACTCAGAATGGTTGAATGCTGCATCTACTGTATGTTAGAAAACCAGTGGCAATTTAGACAAAGTCCTTCCTCCTTAGGTGCCTTTATAACTTCAGACATGGGATTGTAAAGTCCGTATAGTGACCAGGGTGGGAGAGCAGATGTGATGCTCATTGACAGCTCAATAGAATGAGAGAGAATAAATAGTGCATGGAAACCCAAAACCACTGTACACCACTTAGGAGTAGCAGACATTGATTCAACTAGGATTCAGCTTTTCACAGATGATAAACCTAACAAAACAAGTTGTTGGTGTTTTTATTGAAGGGAACTGAAAGAAATAAACTCTTAAGTTTCCCTTGTCATCAAGAAAGTATCTATCTATCGATGAATCCAAACATCAACGTATGAATCAAAATATCGCAGTACTGGATCTTGGCTGCACTTTGCAGCACATCTTAAACTTGTCGTTAGAATATTTATGCTGCCATTTCTCTGCCTCCAGCTACTTATGCAGGACTAACCCCTCTGTCTTGAGATTTGGTCATTTTAGCCTGCTTTAAAACTTTTTATAGTTAGTCCAATGTCTAACACCGTTTGGGATTTTTGGAATTTTGACCTCAGCCTGCTGTATTTTGTGTCTTCCTTTTTGTTCTTCTATTCAGTGAACCAGATATACTATCTGCTTTGAATAAATACATTCACAATTGATTATTTATTATTTATTTGTTGGACCATAGTCATTTAATCTGCTGTAAATATCTAACATTTGATTTTCATTCTTAACATGGAGTAATCTCTACTTCATGAGTGTTGTCACTTTAGTCTGTTCACAATTAGGCTGGCATTACAGTTAGCAGAAGATGTGTGTCTTGGCTAGTTCAAATGCATGAGAAAGACCAAACAGATGTGTTATATATCCAAAAAACATATAAAAATGAGGAGAAAGTCAACAGAGATAAAGATTGAGATAGACTCTGCACCAAAGAGGCAGTTGTGCTAACCAATAAAAAGGAATTGCCATGCACATTATCCAAAACAGACCATCCTCAACATGAAGCACGTTGGTGGCAGCATCATGCTTTGGGATGTTTCTTTGTAGCAGACCCTGGAAGTCTTGTAAAGACAGCCGGTAAAATGAATGCAGCAAAATACAGGAAAATCCTGAAAGAAAACCTGATGCAGTCCATGAGAAATCTGCACCTTGGGCGAAGATTTGCTTTACAGGAGGACAACTCAAAGCATTAAGCCAAATCTGCACTTGAATGGCTTAAAAACAAAATTGTTAATGTTCTTTAATGGTCGAGTTAGTGCAGATCGCAACGCAAATGAGAATTTGTGACTGGACTGGAAAAAGGCTATTAACTCACTGACCCCATGCATTCTGACAGAGCTTGAGTACTTTTGCAAAGAAGAATGGTGAAAAAGTGCAGTGTCTGGAGGAACAAAACTGACAGAGACCTGTGTGCAGATTCAAAGCTGCCATGGCTGCCAAAGGTACATCTACTGAATACTGACTTAAAAGGGATGTATAATTATACAGTCAGTTATTTTGTGTTTTATATTTGTAATCAGTTTTGACCA
>JANRMT010062812.1:8812458-8827178 GCA_026402145.1 Polypterus bichir lapradei
ATCTATCTATCTATCTATCTATCTATCTATCTATCTATCTATCTATCTATCTATCCAGAAAAAGCTTGGGTTGCTGCTTGAAAAGGTGTTGGTGTGGCCAGCAGGGGGCGCTTACACTATTGGCTGAATGTGGATCCCAATGCCCAAGTGCAGTGATGGGAACACTGTGCAGTAAAAACGGTGCCATCCTTCAGATGAGACGTAAAACTGAGGTCCTACCATGGTCTAGATGTTCTGTCCCCCTAATCATCCCCTGTCTCTAATTGGCTAACTATCTGTGACCCCTTAACCACCTAACAGCTAATGTGTGGTGAGCATAATGGCGCAAAATGGCTGCTGTGGCATCATCCAGGTGGATGCTGCAGATTAGTGCTGGTTGAAGTGGCTCCCTACTCTCTATGTAAAAGCACTTTGAGTAGTGAGAAATGTGATACATAAATGTAAGAAATTATTATTATTATCTATGTTATTTAAATGCAGGTAAAAAAAAAAAATTTTTATAAAGTGAGTGAGGCAGAGAAACAAAAGGGTGGAACATGAAAGAAAATGTGGACATAGCTGGTGTTAATACACCTAAATTGAGGAAATTTGCCATCAAATTGGCAAGAAAGCTCATTCACAAACAACAGTTAAAGCCAAAAATCAAAAAAACAATGAAAAGAAAATGGCAGAGAAACTAGTTTTCTCAAGCAAAACACAAAAGATGTTCTTTTGAAACAAAGTGCAGACAGCTGCAGGCATGCAGTTTCCCCATAATTAAGATGGCCACCAAAACCACACAACCACACCCTTGTGATGGCACATGCCCATATGCATGTAGGGCAGGCCCTGCCATCAAATATAGTTTATGACAACACCAACATAAGAGTTAATAATGTTGTAAAAGTAAATAAAAAACAATCTCATAAGAGATGTTCTTCTGTTTACTATGATATCATTCTGTCAGTCTGAGTATTGCTTCCTATATGGCATAATAACTGAAAATAGATTTTAGATAACCATTTGGTTTAAGTACATACTACGTGCTAAACCAGTGTTTCACAAACTCGTTCCTAGGGACCCACTGTGGCTGTAGGTTTTTGTTCCAACCAGCTTCATAATCAGTGACAACACCTAATAACTGTGATCTCATTTAATTAACTGGTATTTTTTTCTCTTATTCTACATTCAGAAATACACAACAGCATGATTTTTACATTTATTAGACATTTAGAAATATTTCTGCTTGTGCTATAGATTTAAATGCTTAGCTCTCTTTTGTTGATTTCATTATATTTTGCTCTTTCTCTGTGCAGTTTCCCCCCTTCATTGTATCTTATTAATGACAATTAAAAATGAACAGAGCAGACACCCAGGCAAACAACACTGAATCATGAAAGGCTGCAACTACTTTAGCATCAGACCCACTAATTAGTAAATAATGGATTAATTAAACAATTAGTACAGCTAGGAAAGTAAAATGAAAATCAAGATAAAAATGTTGTTAAAAAGAAAAAAATACATCATATCCTGTGGAGGACTGCCGGCTTTGTGCTCCGGCCCTCACCCCCAGGCCGCCAGGAGGAGTTCTCCCGACAGCAGGATCGTGCCCCGAGTTCCAGCATGGCCTTATGGACTATGTAGTGTTTTTACACAGCCCTGCTGGATACCTTGGGGACCACCGGGAGTCGCTGTAGGTGGGCTCATGGGCTCTTGTGTGCCCTATAACCCGGGAGTACGTCACGGTTACGTGACGGGAAGGAACGACGTGCTCCCGGGGTGAAGAACAGGACTGTTTGCCCTGACCCGGAAGGAATAAGGAACTGTGGACTGTTGGGACAGGAACACCTCCGGGTCAGGGGCTATAAAAGGGAGGTGCCTCAGTCCAGACAACGAGCTGAGCTGGGAGGTAGAGGAGCAAGTGTCTGGGCGAGGAGGAGAGTTTGTTAGAAGAGTTTATTGTGTGAGTTACTGATTTATGAGTAGTGTGGAGGGTGCTTTGTGCACATTGTTGTTAAACAATAAAGAGTCTTGGACTTTTACCTGGTGTCTGGAGTTGTACCTGAGGGTTCAAGGGAGCACTAGCGCCCCCTACTGCCACAATCCATATAACTGCTTGGTACATTTTAATATATATATATATATTTTTTACCAAACTTAGTTTTCTAATTTCTACATTGTTCCCAAAACACAGAACTTGGGAAATAACAGTTCACTTAATTAGCCCAGGAGTTCAATTAAAAACAGAAGCTGGTTGGAACAAAAGCCTGCAGCCACAGGGGGTCCCCAGGACCAGGTTTGGAAAGCATTGTGCTAAAGTGCTTCAGCTACATTCTGGCATGGCATGGCATGGCTAACTAGACAGATTAGAATGTTAACTTCCTTGAGTTATTCGTTTAGACATGCAGTCAGAAGGTGGGTGATGTTCAGCCTTCTACTCCCCCCTTCCTCATCTGCTATATATTTTCTATGATTCCTATCACTTTCCTCTGATGATGACTCCTGGTAGGAGTTGAAAGCTTAGAAATAAAAAAATATTTTCAGATTCATGACTCATCTTCTTCTTTTGTGGATTTCTAGCTACAAATGTTATATATATGTGTGTGTGTATGTGTATATATATATATATATATACAGTACACCCCAAAAATTCACGGGGGTTATGTTCCTAGAGCACCCATGAATTGTGAAAAACCGCAGATTTTCGATGTGGTTAAAAAAATGCCTATTTTTATAGTTTAAACCCTAAATATGCTCCCAAAACACTTTAATTTAATTTCAAACTCAGCTTAATACTTACCTAAAAAAAATGTAAAGGTAAACCTGCATACTGTACAGTACTGTACTGATATGCCACTCACAGTGCTAGAATGTAAAATACCGATGTTACTGCTATATGTACTGTAATTCATGCAAGCGCGTTTTCATTGCCAGAAGCCTTAGAAGGTGCAGGCCGTTTCAGCGTTTCATACTTGGGGTTTATGCATCCCTGGACACCAAATACTTTTTTGTTGCACTTTAAGTAAAAGTCACAATTCACAAAGAAAAAGTGAAATTTTAATGGAACACTTTTTTCATGCAAAGAGGATCACAATTACTGCAACACTGATCAACAACTGCGCTTAAACCGGCTTCACACAAGCACACAGAGGTAAGCGCTGACGCTTCCAGGCTCGTTTAGTGCAGCGGCTCAATCCCAAGGACAGTGAGGCTGTAGGGTGTCACGCTTGGGTCACAGAATTGCACAGAAACACAGGAGATATTAGAGACAGGAACTTTATTCAAGCACTTCAAACAAACATGTCTCTTTCAGAAGTAAAACGAGCACAGTATGCAGTTTGTTATCGATTAAAGAATAGACAAATATCATAGGGGAACACAACCCCCAGCAGATGATTGTCTGGGGGAGGAGAGAGAAACAAAGCAATCAGCCAAAAAGGACAGGTGCTGTTCAAGCTTTTAAGTAAGCATAGCGTTGCGCGAGAAGCATATCACATCAAGTAAGCCCAGCAAGTAAGGGAGCAATGTGAAAGTAGTCTATCAGCGTTTTTAGAGAGGGGATTTTTGAGCAGCATCCATGTATTCTAAGGGTGTGTTCAGCCCCCCTACTCACAAGGGGCTGGCAGTGGTCATGAGCTGGCTGCTCAACGAATGTACAGCACTGACTGATCAGCTCCTGCCCACTCGCAAATGGCACTGGGAAAAAAATACTCTATAGCCTGGTGTGGCGGTTGAAGAGTTAAGAGGAACAAAACCGAAAACACAAGAACACTCAGCTGGAGATGCATCACAGTCAATCAGCTGCAAGGAGAAATGAATAATAACATAGCAGTCCGGTGCCGCTAAGATTCTCATCGTCGAGAAGACAGTGATTTATTTATTTTTATGGTGGAGATTCCAAGGACGCATTCAGCATTGGCCCAACCTGCACGCACTCACAAACAGAGACAAAAGCAAAGCAAACTGGTAATCAAACAGCAAATAAAGAATGTAATGAAAACAAAGATACCACCTCTGTTAACCTTATGGCGATTACACATTAAATACAACAAAACACAAGCAAAACACACACAGTAAATCATGAAAAACGTTAATGAAAAATGGTAACAGATGAAATGTAATGATGAAAATAGATAGTCCAGAGATCCGCACGTTGAATGGGAATGTAAGGATAGTACTACCACTAGTTCCTGAAATGGTGAAGACGGGTGGATGGGTTCAGGATAATGTTGGATAATGGATGGATATAGATAGATAGACATACCAGTAACGACACACTGCACGATAACATGCAATGAATACAGTTGACTTCAGCATTGCAGGAAGCAGTATAACTTGGCCACCGACCTGGCCCTGGCCCTGCCTGTTTGCTGTATCTGTGCATAAATAACAGTGCTGTTCCTGTTTCAAGTAGAATAAAGCTGGTTTTGCTAAAGTACTGAGACTCAGCCTTGTGTTTTGGGGTGCAAGACAGTGACTCACATATCTCTCTCTCTCTCTCTCTCTCTCTCTCTCTCTCTATATATATATATATATATATATATATATATATATACACTTGACTTGAGCATTCATAGTTTTCATACTCTTTCTCTGCACATTTAGCATCCGTTTGCTCAGAGGTTGCTGCGCTTGCTGCTTCCTGAGCAGCTCTTCTTTTCTCCACCCTAGCGGCCCAGTTCTTCTCTTCTTTTGTCAGCATCTTTTCACATTAAAACTGATTAAGTCAGTGTTTGTGTTGCAATTACTTAGTACATTTTCTTTAATTTAATTTTTCACTTAAGTTTGCACTTAAGTCTTCAATCTTCCTGAAGAATGATTTAAGATATGAAGAGGAAGAAGAAGTGATGGCGAAGGTGGTAAGAAATGAGAACAACACCCATACGCATGCAACGCACACCCGCCCTGCTGGCCGCTGCCGAGAGTTGATCCTGCAATAAAATAAGATTAAAATAAAAAGAGGAATAATGTTGGAGGTCAATCATCACCCCATAAGTGAATAGTAGATGTTGCATAGTATATGTGTACCAAATTTCAGGTCAGTAGGTCAAACGGTTTGTGAGCTACCGGTAATTTAAAATCCTGGAAAGACAAACAGACAGCCATGGTAGCTTATTATATATAAAGATGTGTGTGTGTGTGTGTGTATAGTGTAGTCAATCTTCAAGTCAAGACCACACAGCTATGCTAAATAAATGTAATCTCTATTTCCCCCAAACAATATAATAAAGCAGTGACTGCAGTTTAATCCACTGCTTGCTCCAGTGTGCTGATAAGGAATGAGGTTCAATAATACACTTCTAATTACGAGTGGCTCTTCAAAGAATCAAATGAAGAAAAGGATTTGCACGTGAGAGAAGAGTAAATATTTCTATTGCTCCGCTGTTCCAAGTTAAACACCTGCTCTATCTGCCCTCAGTTGATTAATGGTTGGTGAGGTGGAATGGTAGGGAAGCTGAGAGAAATGTGATTAATCTGGAGAAAGTAAAAAAAAAAGAAAGAAAGTGAGAAATCAGTGGGTGAAAAACTGGTCGCTAATGAGACCTGAGTCAGAAGAAGGAAGACCTAATTGAGAACTTTAAGTTAATTGGGGAAAGAGTGATTAATTGTACATGAATGCAAAGTTTACCTCTCCATGACCCATGTTAACAGCTCAGAATCTTAATCTGTGTTTAAATAACAGCATGATGCTGATTTTCTTAAAGCATTCCAGTGCTTAATAAATATTAAATTACAGCATTTCATCTGAAAATTTTCAGTAAAATTGCTCTTTTTAATCACTGCCCAGTATTGCCCACATTTCCATAGAAAACTTTATGGGCAAAAATTCAATTAATTAAAGAAAACTAAACAAAAGCAAGCACCTTTTTTGGAATGATTATAAGAAAAGTTGATTTATGAGGTGGAAGTAATTTGTGCATATATTCCTTGTTAGATTGTTAGATATTTCAGTGACTTCAAGAGCCCAGATGTTCCTTAAAGAAATCAGAAGGAATCTTACAAATAGCAGACTGTCCTTTTCAGATGTATTTTATTCTCCTGGCCTGACTACATTATTCAGAAAAATATAAGGAAGATTTCTTGCTCACTAAAGTTTTAAGGGCTGAGGTTAGCACTGCTGCATCATACTTTTAGGAACTTTGGGAAGAATTCTGGAGTTTAATTATTATACCCATAGCTAAGTAAGTTTTCCCTTCTTGACTGAATGGTAACATTAGGTTGCCTTGATATGGATGTGTGAATGAATGTTGCCTGAGACAGATTGTCACTCTATCTGGAGTAGGTCCCTGTGTTTGTAAACTTCTAAATATGTACACATTGTAAGGCTTTGCATATGTTTTGTACATAATTTCATGGATGCTAATTTTATACTCAGTAAATAGAGCTTTAATATGTACATGACTACATATATTTGTATGTAGTTTTAAGTGTGCTGATTTTATGCTCAGTGAATAACACTGTAATGTGTGCACATTACAATAATGACCCTTTAAACCTATACAGAAATAAACTGAATCTCTCTAAATTGCATATGATGCTGGGTGCTGTAGACTCTACTTTCCTGTGACCTTGTATTGAAATATGTGGGGCTGGGACCTACGTGAGTGAATCAACAGAAGATGTGGTGGAACAATGATGGCCACGTTACCTCACAACCTCTGGGACCTGGGTGTGATTGCTGGCTTACTCACTGTCTGTGTTGACTTTGTTCAATCTCCATAACACATCTGTCTGGGTTTTCTCCCCTAATAAAGGTTAGGTTCCATGGAAATTCTAAGTAGTCCAGTGTAAGCAAATGTGCCCTGGGAATGGCTGATGCTACATTCAGTGTAGGTTTCTAACTTGTATCAGATTCAACTGAAAGACACCACTTCACTGAAACCATAAAAATTGAATAAAGTTGGGTCAGTAAGTAGATATTTTAAAGGATTTTTAGAAAGGCATAATGGCACAGTAATTAGACATGATGGCTCACAACTTCTTGGACATGGGTTTGGTTCCAGGCCTGGTGACTGTCAGTTTGCACAATCTCACATCTAAAACACATTTACATTCACTAACAAACCAAAGTGCACATTGAGGTTTTACAATGCCAGCCTACTTAAGATTTCAAGGATTCATAAAATAACATTGGGAGGTTGAGATTTTAGTTTTAGAATGCTGAAATTGTGTAATGGCCAGCCTGCTAATATGAGAGATGCCCCTTCTGTCTCAGTTTTTAAATCCAGGCTGAAGACTCACAACTTTAGTCGAGCATACCCTCACTAGAGCTGCTGATTAGCTGTGCACACTGCATTTTTGTTTGTCATTTGTACAGTAATGCAAATATCACAATATTTTTAAACCATTACTAAATAATCTCTTTTACAATTTTGATCTCATCCATTGTCAATTGGCCACAGGTCATCAATTAATTAATAGTCATATATTGTTAGCTTCCATTTATGTTTAATCAGTTTCTACTTTGTTATCTTTGTGTTTTAACAAATCTGCGATTATATGTGTACCAGTTCTGTATTTAGTCATTTGTATGATATACTGTATACTTGTATTTTAACTAAGAATTGTTACCAGCTCTCTGTGCCTGAAGAGCACTAAACAGAATATACATTGTAAATAAGTTGTATGTTGGGTTATTTAACAAATTCAAAATCCTCCAGAGTGAGCCAGTATGTGCTGAAATGAACTGTGTCATTTGCAGTTTTGGGTTGTTGTAGAAAATCCTTTAATAAAACTTTAGCATCTTGGGCTGTTAGATTCGCAAGGTTTTTCTAACTTTTAAACAAGCAGATATTAGTTCTAAGATAGTGGTTGACAACCTGCGACTGCAAGCTACCAGTCGATTTTTAAGTCCATCCTAGTTTATTGTGATATTTTCAAATGACAAACCAAAACGTAACACCAAAACATTGCAAATGTAATCATTTTTTTTTAAAATAATATTGTGACATACAGAAATAATAATAGTGAGAAGAAGAATTTTCCACATTAAAGCTATATTCTCACTACTTTTCTCCAGACACTACTTTGGCTCTTACCTTCTATCCAATCAGATATTCTCTCTGTTATAATGCTGGCTGACGGATAAGCACATGCGCTACATTGAAGGTATTTGATTATTTATAATTTTGTATGTGCAGTGGCCAAGGTCAGATGATAGAATGGCTGAGACAGTGTGAAAAAATTGAAAGCGCACAAATTTCATCTCAAATGGGTAAATGAATTCCTCTTAATCATGGTAAAAGACGAAACAGTTTGTGTTATATGAGGCAGTGTTACTTGCTAAACCTGGAAACTGGGAAGCTCACTATAATACAACCCACTCCAAATTTGTGTACTCCTTTCTGCCACTTGGGCGAAAAAACCTGAGGAACTCAAAATGGTGTTAAAGGTTCAGCACTTACTTTTCACCCAGCTGACACCAAAGGACAAGGCTGCAGCGGAGGCTTCGTTATGTGTTAGCCACCTGCTGGGTAAGCAGAAGAAGCCGTGTAGCAATGGTGAGTCTATTAAGGAAGTAACGACTCAAACTGTGAATGATTTATTCAGCGATTTCAAGAAGGGAGATGAGCTTAAATGAGCATTTCAAAATCTGGCACTGGGCCCTGCTGCAGTGGCTAGGAGGATAGAAATTCTTGCTGATGACGTTTGTGAATAAGTCTTAAATGACTCAGCTAACTGTGAATAATTTTCTCTCCAGTCTGATGAGTCCACAGGCATAAACAATACTGCACTTTTAATCATACTTGTGAGCATGACATAGACAGATGTCATGGTAAAAGAAGACTTCCTCAAATTATTGCCAATGAAAGGTGAAGAATTTACAATTCATTTAAGAGTTACGTGACTGAAAAAACATTCACATTTAAAAGATAGTAGCTATTGTTACTAATGTTGCTCTCACAATAATTGGCAAACATGCACAATTTTTTGCAATTTGTCACAGTAATCCAAACTTTGCCAAGGTCACAAACTATCATTGTGTGATACACCAGCAAACACTTCTAGAAATGATAGGCCTCATGGGCTTTTCACATGTAAAGACTGTTATTTTGGGAATTGTCAATTTAGTTTGTACCATTTCCGCATCGGTTGTTCAAATCGTTGTTGAGTGAAATTGATGTCACTTATGAAGACTTGGCACTTCATGAACATCTAAGTCAAAGTTTTTCAGCGATTTGTGGAGTCGTTGCCTGAAGTAAAATCCTTCCTAGACTCAAAGAATGAGGAGCAAACAGAGATGTCTGCTGACACCTGGCTTTTGGATTTAGGTTTTCTAACAGACCTGACGATAAAACTGAATGAGGTCAACATTTATCTGCAAGGAAAGAATAAAGACATACAGCGTATTATGATAGGCAGTGAATGAATTCAAGGTGAAGACTGGTGTTTGGATTTCCCATCTAAAGAACAGGAAACTGAATCACTTCTCTAACATGGAAAAGATGCTGCATTTCATCCTGGGAAGCTCAGTGAACACATGGAGACATTGAACCTGGGGTTCAACAGACAGTTCCAAGATTTAAGTAACAAGGAAGATGTTCTATTATTAGTAATGAAGTGATTTCGGCAAAGTTAGAGGTGGCATTTGCATTGCCCAATGGAGCTGATAAATAATTAAACTGCAGAATCTTAATGAATTTAAAGTAAGATCAATGAGAAGTTAAGCAAAATGACTCCTCTTATTGGCTAACTGAACAGATTACAATATGCAAGCTTCAGAGGCAGCTCAGGCCCCTTCTTCAGGCAAGTTGTAGATCAAGAAATGCAGAGTTTTGGGTAATTGTAACTGAAGTGAAAAATTCTCTTGTTGTAAGCGAAAACCTGTCTTGGCTTAACATACCTTTGTGAGATGACATTTTCTCAAACAAGAATAATTAGATACAACAAACATCTGATGGATGGACATTTAAAACACTATGGCTATACCCAGCTATCACCGCATTACAAGACACTTGCTCAGGGGTTTAGGTGAATATTGCTCTCCATATAATTTCTTATGTAATACGCTACCATGGTTGTCCGTTTGTCTGTCCAGGATTTTGAAACACCTGTAGCTCGCAATCCGAACTTTTGACCTGAAATTTGGTACACATATACTATATGACGTCTACTGTCCACTTTAGAAGTGATGATTGACCTCCAAGGTTATTCCTCTTTTTATTTTTATTTTATTTTATGATAGAATCAACTCTCGACAGAAGCCAGCAGGGCGGCCATGTGGCGCCTGTGTACAGGCGCCGTTCTCATCCCTACCACCTTCGCCATCACTTCTTCTATCTCTTCATATCTTAAACCATTCTTGAGGTAGATTGAAGATATAAGTGCCAGCTTTAAAATTAAGGAACACATACAAAGTAATTGCAACACAAACACTGAATTAATCAGTTTTAACGTGTGTCACACACGCGCGCTTAGGAAGCAGTCAACAAGTCCTAAGGTGAGCGAAATAACAAACGATAGGGGTTTGTTTCATGGTACTAATGCCTCTCTCTCTGACCTTATAGAACTAAAGAAGACAACTGAACATATTCACAATACGAACAATAATTCAAAAAACGAAACATCTACCTCCTCATCATTCACTTCACTTCCGGCTCCTAGAGATGACACCACTTCCGTTTCCCCATTTATGATGTCACTTCCGGCTCCTGGCGATGACGTCACGCCCAGGTCCTCAATGGTGACGTCACTTCCGGCTCCTGGCGAAGACGTCACTTCTGGTCCCTCAATGATGACGTCACTTCCGGTTCCCCTCTGATGACGCCATTTCCTTATTCATCATTTCCTGCAGCCATTTTGTCTTCCCTATATAAACCACCAGTTCACCTCTCAATTTTGTCTGATATTTGGATGTTTTTTTCATTTATTTCGACCAACTTTGCTGTTCAAGCAATATACGGAGCAATTCCCCAACACTTTTTGAGTTGTTTTCTCAATTAATTTATTACACGTGAAAAAATGCCAACGAAAGAAGAGAAGAAGAGTGCTGTTAGGGTGGAGAAAAGAAGAGCTGCTCAGGAAGCAGCAAGTGCATCAACCTCTGAGCAAACGAATGCTAAACGTACAGAAAAAGAGTATGAGAACTATGAATGCACAAATCAAATGTATTCATTACACATTATCGTGCAAAGACTATGAAAACTAGGAATGCTCAAGTCAAGTGTATATATAGATGTGTGAGTCATTGTCTTGCACCCCAAAACACAAGGCTGAGTCTCAGTACTTTAGCAAAACCAGCTTTATTCTACCTGAAACAGGAACAGCACTGTCATTTATTGCAGCATGATCTACCACTCTCCTATACACAAATACAGCAAACAGGCAGGGTCGGGGCCAGGTCGGTGGCCAAGTTACACTGTTTCCTGCATTTCTTGCATCAGCCAGCAGCAACAGGCGCTTATAGCACGAATGTGCAAAGGACAAGCAGCCCTGCACAGACGCGTTTGGGGGGGTCCAAAAGAGTTCAGAATCCTTACTATATATATATAGTGGAGCTCTGCCCGGACACAGATAGGCGGACACGTTGATGTCACCCACAGCATGTTTATTATACACTGTGTGCACAATTATTAGGCAAGTTGTATTTTTGAGGATTAATTTTAATATGGAACAAACACAGTGCTATCAGTCAATCCAAAATGTTAATAAACCTGAAACCTGAATGTTTCACAACGGAAATGTGAGTGTGAACATCATCAGGGGAATACATATGTGCGCACAATTATTAGGCAACTATTAGTGTGCAGATTTATTATGCAACTAAAGGAAAAATGTTTATTTTCATCTGTTATAGTGAGAATAATAAACAAACACCTCAAAATTTACAAATAAACATCTCTGACATTTCAAAAAAAATAAATCAATGAATCAATGACCAATATACCACCCTTCTTTCCAATAACAGTCATAAGCCTTTCCATTCATGGAGTCTGTTAGTTTCTTGATCTGTTGACGATCAGCTTTTTGTGGAGCAGTGACTACAGCCTCCCAGACACTCTTCAGAGAGGTGTATTGTTTTTCTTCCCCGTAAATCTAGCGTTTAAGAAGTGCCCACAAGTTCTCGATAGGGTTTAGGTCAGATGAGGAAGGGGGGCCATGTCATTATTCCTTCATCTTTAAGGCCTTTACTGGCTGGCCACGCAGTGGAGAACTTCGATGCAAGTGATGGAGCATTGGCCTGCATAAAAATCATGGTCTTTTTCCTGTATCACTGTTTGAAGAAAGTGTCTTCGAAAAACTGGCAGTAGGTTTGGGAGTTGATTTTGAGTTCATCTTCAATGCAAAAAGGTCCAACTAGCTCATCTTTAAAAATACCAGCTCATACCAGTACCCCACCTCCACGTTGGAGTGGAGCTCTGTGCCCATTACTGATCCACAGGTCCATCCATCTGGTCCATCAAGAGTCACTCTCATCTCATCGGTCCATAAAACCTTTGAAAAAAATCTGTCTTCAGATATTTCTTGGCCCAGTTTTGACGTTTCAACTTATGTTTCTTGTTCAGTGGTGGTTGGGTTTCAGCCCTCCTTACCTTGGCCATGTCTTTGAGCACTGAACACCTTGTACTTCTGGGCACTCCAGGTAGGTTGCAGCTCTGGAATATGAAAGTACTGGAGGATAATGGGTTCCTGGTAGCTTCACGTTTGATTCTTCTCAAATCTTTGGCAGCTAATTTGCGTCTTTTGTTCTCAACACGTTTCTTGCGACCCTGTTGACTATTTGCAACAAAATGTTTGATGGTTCTGTGATCACACACCAATATCTTAGCAATTCCAAAAGTGCTGCATCCCTCTGAAAGACTTTTTACAATTTTTGACTTTTCAGAGTCAGTTAAATCTCTTTTTTGGCCCATTTTGCCTGAGGAAAACTAGCTGCCAAATAATTCTGCACACCTTGATATAGGGTATTGATCTCATTAGGCCACACCCTCCCTCATTACACAAATACACATCACCTGACGTGCTTAAATCCAATAAGCATTCAAGTTAATACAGCTTGGAGTTGGAATATACGCATTAAAAATGATGATATGGTCAAAATACTCACTTGCCTAATAATTGTGCACACAGTGTACATATTTACAACAGTTAAAGTGCACCTCAAAACCCCCAAAGTCCTGGCCTCAACACAAATGCCTTCACTTCTCTTTAGGCCGCCTCCTTGCCTCCTCCCAGACCTTGTCTTCCTCATTCCCAACTCCAGCCCCCAAATGGAGGGAGGCGGCCCCTTTTATGAGCACCCGGATGTGCTCCAGGTGTGCTCCGGCAATCTCCCACCGACACGCCCCAGTGTGGCGGAAGTGCCGGCTGTATCCCCAGGTGTCCCTGCATGCCTTCCCCCCAGCACTTCCGGGTGTGGCGGAAATGCTGAGGTTCAGGGCTCCCAAGGCATCAGGGCACCCCCTGGCGGTGGTCCCCATAGCATCCAAGATGGTTGCCCCCATGTGGTCTGAGGTCTCCAGTACTCCTAGGCGTCCCGGCCGGGTCGCCCCCCCAGCCATCTGCCACAATATATATATAGATGAAAGGGAGATGAAAATGAAACTCCAGCCCAGCATGTCTCTCGTGGCCAGAACAATTGGAGTACATGTTTAATTATTATCATTTAGAATTCAACTTAATGCTGTTTTCACCAATTTGTTATTGTTTTTCTTACTTTGCCAAATTTTGTGGTTGGTATGGTAATATAGAATTTTCTACCATTACATTTCAGCCACAGGCACAACCTGAAGGAAGCATTAATAAATTTCTTTTTCATCTGCTTTTCTGCAATTGATGGAAAACCAATCATATACGATTAATAATTAAATAAATGTGGTGCAGTATGAAAGGAATTACTATTGTTATTATGTCAGCTTTTATTTGGTTTTTGACATAATTTTTGTTCTTTTAAGTGATTTTTAAATTTTAGGATGGAACAAATAGAATACCTCTTGTCATTCTGCTGGTTGCAATTCATCTGTGGTTTTGTGTCATACACCATGCCACTTGTTTGGAGGCAGTCTTTTACATTACAGCAATTTGCCTTCACACATAATAACAAGTCAGTCGCAGTGTGTGTCTCTTAGAATGTCTACAATACAAATACTGAATCTCCCAAAATAGCTTTTATGTCAGGATACGTCTAGTTCCAATGCAATCATTGTGATGAATAGAGGGAAGTATCAATTGAGGGTACTGCATGTACACTAAGTGGGTTCAAGTATTAATGTCTGTTATTCTGTTAGCCTATGGCAGTCACTAGAAAAGACACACTTTGCTTTTGTAGACATGTGTATGTGATCAAATGTACGTCTAGTGGCCATCTGACATGGAAAGAGAATTAACATGTGGCATTTAGTGTTGACACTGAGTATATATATATATCTATACTAATAAAAGGCAAAGCCCTCACTCACTCACTCACTCACTCACTCACTGACTGACTCATCACTAATTCTCCAACTTCCCGTGTGGGTGGAAGGCTGAAATTTGGCAGGTTCATTCCTTACAGCTTCCTTACAAAAGTTGGGCAGGTTTCATTTCGAAATTCTACGCGTAATGGTCATAACTGGAAGCTGTTTTTCTCCATTTACTGTAATGGAGATGAGCTTGAAAGCCGTGGGGGCGGAGTTTCGTGTGACATCATCACGCCTCCTACGTAATCACGCAGTACGTAGAAAACCAGGAAGAGCCCCAAAAAGCGCTGATGAAAACATGCATTATATAATTGAGAAGGCAGCGAAACAATAAGAAGCGAG
>JANRMT010062812.1:8833839-8884000 GCA_026402145.1 Polypterus bichir lapradei
TCTATCTATCTATCTATCTATCTATCTATCTATCTATCTATCTATCTTATAGTCCCTTTATATCTATCCATCTATTGTGATGGAACCAGGAGCATCAGCGAGCCCCAACCCCCAAAACAAGAACACACTTTGAGTCTCAGGTTCAAATAATGGAGGTTTTTTATTACAAATACCTCCAAACGTAACAAAAAGCAGAAGTATAGGTATCCTTTCTCACTCTACATATCACCTCTCCTTTCACCTCCACACTGCCCTCTTCCAGTTGAGTGTTGCTCCACATCCTCCCAGCTCTGACTGACCTGAATAAGGGAGCGCTGTACTTTTTATTAAGGACCTGGGAGCACTTCTGTTGCCAGGGCTACTGCCCAATGAAAGTATTTCCGGGTCATACGTAAGTCCCATTTATTAGGAAGCGCATCTCCCGACAGCACCCTCTTACGGCACCCATGGTGCCCAGCAGGGCTGTGTTGCCGGACTAGATATCCTAGCATTTCCTGATGGTTCTCAAATGGGGGCCGATATGGAGGGCTGCTACCATCTCATGTTCCAGGGGAATAAATTATCCCGAACGACATCTTCCATCATGTCTAATCATGAGTGGGCCTTCTCTCAAACACACTCAGGCTCAATTACTTGCTGTCAGAGGGTGGGTTGTCGGAGGCTGACCTCAGAACTCACTGAACAGATCACAGTGACCCTTGATCTCATAACGCAACTGGATTCCAGTTTGAATTTGAAGGTCAACGTTCAGGCTGTCCCTCTTTGTTTTCAAATAAAAGGTATTCAACTGTCTCTTTGGAGTTCACCCTCTACCACCTCAGGACAGAAGTTAAGTTTCTTCTTAGGGTGCAATAATCCCTTTCACAATGGGCAAATGTCAGAGATTTATTGCTAGGTAGGCATTGACACATTTACAGTTATGAACTTACCAATAGCGGCTGCCCTGCCCACTCCAACTGTCATAAACAGCAGCTTTGTAACTAATGGTTGTAGTTTAATTTCTTTCTACTTAACCCCCATCCTCAAGTACCTTTTAGTTCTTAGCTTTCTATTTCTATTTGGGCAAGCAGATATTTTTTCTGTATGTGTGCATGCCCTACTTCAGAGCTGTAACTGTATTTTGACCACACACGACAGACAAATAAAATCACAATTTGCGTTGTCTAGATGCTGAGGAAAATGTTCTACTGTTACATTAAGGAAGCCTTATGACAACATGGATGAGGGAATAATTATTCCTCAACTTTCCGATCTCTTACATATTTCTTGATGCTCAAGTGGAGCACCGACCATTATAAATTTAGTATCTTAAATTATCTAAAAATAAAAATTTTACTTTTTTATTTAAATTTGAAATAAACAAAGGCTAATGAGTTGATTTTGCTTCACAGCATGCTGGCAGACTCTCTTTTAATTATGAAGCCAAACCTATTATTATGTTCTACAGGCATGTGAATGTAATTAGACTTTCATTATTCCATTGAGATTGCAATTCAGACTGTGTGCACATTAGTGTGATTTAAAAAGCAAATACGTACAGTAAGAATATTTGGCAATGGCTTTGTATTAAATTGCTAACTTTTGATCGCTTGTATTTTCTATGTGTTGAAAGGCTTATCGGTTAACACAGTGTAAATTTACTAACCCTGCTTAATGAAACTCAGAATTATAATAATATATAATATACAGTACTTTAGAATTTTGTAATATGGACATATATACAGTGTAACCTTGCTCCACCGTGTTGGAAGCCTAGATAAAAAATATGGTTTGTTTCTCACTTTACTGTGAACCTTTCACACAGACACTTTTTACATTTTCGGCTGAAGAGTCATCCAACTGGTTTGTGAGCCAGCTTTTCCTATTTCCTATTGTTGCAAAGAACTGGTGCCTATCCAGTGTCAAATGTGTGTGTTTCACGTGCCTCTTATGGATACTGATTTTAAGATTTCACTGGAGGAAGACGTGGATGTGACACAGGTACTTAATGTACATGTTTTCCTCCCAGGCCCTTGAACCGAGGGCATTGACCTGGAAAGAAGAATCTTAGCTTGCCATTAATCTCCACCTCTTCCACTGCCCAAACATTTAAGAACCCAGGAAACAGGAAGTCACTGTCATTTTAAAGACCAGTGCTGCATGAGGATCTACCACAGCACAATACACTGTTTTTCATAAATTTCTTTTTTACACTTGGACTCGGAGGGTGCAGGGCACATGTGTAAATATTAGTTATGGATTGCTGGCTGATAATAGTGTGTAAATACGGAGGCACCTATACCCGATTACAGTATGAATGGAGCCCAAGCAGAACAGAAAAGAAAAAAGAATAAAAAAGAAAGAGAAGAGCACAGACTAAAAAGTAAACAAAAAGGCAGCATCATGATGAGTAAGTGCCGATGAAGAAAGGAAGCAGGAGGTCAGGAATGGTCCTGAGAGTGTGGTTGGCGTTTGAGTGACAGAGGTCACTTCTGCTGAGTGAATGGAGTTGGAAATTTGCTTGGCCATAAAATCAAAGGTGAATAAGGAGCGCAGCAGGGGACTCAGGACCCTTCTCTGTGGAGTGCCTGTGCTGAAAAAGCAATGCTGTTAATCCACACATACTAGGACCAAAATCCAGTTGCTGGTGGTGGAACTTAGACTACAGCAGGGGTCCTCAATCACAGTCCTGGTGGGCCACAGTGGCTGCAGGTTTTTGTTCTAACCTGGTTGCTTAATTAGAAAGCAATTCTTGCCAATAATTTAATTTCATGGCTTGTTAGTGCTTTAACTCTACTATGTCAGGTAATTCTCATATCCTGGATTTTCTTCCCTTTTCTAAGGATATCATCCAAATGATTTGAAGGCTAAAATGGATGAGTAATTCTCAGTCCTTCACTTTTTTTCTCTTTACTTTCCTTCCAAGTATTTAATTAAACCCAATAGTGCATGATAAATACATACAGGTGTAAATGGTAACACGCTAAATGGAGAAATGCTGCTCTCTTTTGTCATTTCCATGTTATTGCTAATTAGGAGCAATCAAAAACCAAGAATACAGCTGTTTAAGACTAAAATAAGCAATAAGCGTTCAAAATCTTAACAAGCGAGACAACTAAGGTGAAGCAGAAGTGTCACTTGAGCAATAAGTATTCTTATTAAGCAGTTGGGTTGGAACAAAAACCTGCAGCCACTATGGCCCTCCTAGACCGTGACTGAGGACTGCTGGACTAGAGGCTTGATGGTTTTATATGCTGACCTATAGTCCATAAACAGTAATCAGATTTAATTATCCAGATGTGCCAGAATGGTGTGACATTCAAGTATTATGACATCTTCTGTGGACTGGTTGTGAGAAAATGCAATCTGAAAATGCTCTGAATTATCTTTAAATTTGTCTCTTCAAAGTTCTAAAAAAAAGGCACTGTACTTTGCAAGCTGATGGCAAATATGACCATAGAATCACGTCACAGAGGTACTTTCTATATTTTTGCTCAGATTGAGTCATCTGCATATTGGCGAGGACATTGTTGAAGGCTTATTTTTAGGAGTCAGTGCTCAGTGTCATTTCTTGTACTATTTGCAGTCACATAAAAGACAAAATTAGGATTTCAAAGTGACCATCTTTGAGTTGCGTTTTCCACATTTTTTTACAACTCACAGAGGGAATTCACTTGACAGATGGATTCTTTTGTGGAAAAGAGAAACATGAGACCTTAATGCTGTTTGAATTTATATCTTGATCTTTAATGAAATCCCCAGTGAACTGACATCTCGCGTATGAGGACACGTTTGTCATTTCTGATTTGTTGGCTGCATATTATATGACTGCTGGCAAGACTGGGTCATGGTTTAGTAATTTCTAAAGTCTATGGGAAATGTGTCCATAAGCATTTTGGGCTTGAAATTACTGTCTCATTCCATGACTGAAATTCTAATCAAAAGCATAAATCAAACAGACAGTTTTTTTAAAATATCTGCTTATCATCTTTACCAATTCATAGTGATCTTGATGTTGTCAAAGATGTTTCAAGCACTGAATTAGTGTTTGATATTTTTACGCCTGAAAGTGAATGTCATAGAAGATTAAAGAAATCCATTCATATGGAGTTACATGTCCAGCCTTTCAAAAACATTAAGACTAACATGTCCTAATCCTATTCACTGTCACATAAAATGCAGTACTCATATTATAGTCTATGTCTTGCATTCATTCCCTCCAGTCTAGAGTTGTATGGCAACCTCCTGGACCACTCCAATGATTGGCACAAATGCAAAGTGGGAAATTCCATTCATTTTCTGACCTGAAATATCGAATTCAGAATTGTAGGGGACATGTGATAATTCCAGCACCATCAAGAGCAAGAAAGGAACCAACGTTTGCTGTGGAGCAAGTTAATCAAAGTGCACACTAATACACACAACTATACTTACTTATGCTGGGCCAATTTGGAGCCATTAGTTCAATTTATGTGTTTAGGGTGTATGAAGAAAACTGGAGCACCTGGAGAAAAACCCACCAAAACAAAAACAGAACATGCACTGTCTGGACATGGTTCAAGGAGGACATCCAGGTTTTCCATTTTTCTTTCCCAGGCTGAGGGGTGAGAGATATAGGAGTAATATTGACCCTATGGCCAAGAAGGTTCACCATTTCCAAACCCATAGTCCTAGCACTTGGTGATTGAACTTTAACAGGCTTGTTTACTTATTGTAGACCTGAAGCCCCCATCATTCTGTAGTTTACATTTAAAGTATGACTTTAGCAGAATATTGTCCTGCTCCAAAGCCTTTGCCCCCTGACAATATGTGATGTATCCTTGTCGCTCTGTAACCCTCGAGAAGACAGTAAGTCAAATGGATAAGAATTCCATCCAGTTTCTCAAATGTAGGCCTCTATGGGAAGTCAAATCAATTGCATTACCTATTGTCTTCAGTGGTAGAGAAATTCAAGGTCAGGAAAACCAGGCTCGTAGTGACCTTGTGAGTCTTGAAAGATAAGATAGCTCAGCAGGCAGTTGGAGAAGCAAAAGCAAGACTGAGGCATAAGCAGAGCAATGGTACAACAAGAGTCATTCGTCAGGGCCTGGACTTTATCACAGCACAACAGTTGACCCCAATTATTAGTACTATTGAGAGGTCCATGATATAAAAGGAGGTCTTAGAACAGAGGATAAAACTAGACAGACATTAGCAGTCAGCCACAAGGAGACTGAACAAAACAGAAGACCATAAGGCAGA
Source organism: Polypterus bichir lapradei (assembly GCA_026402145.1). Taxonomy (NCBI): domain Eukaryota; kingdom Metazoa; phylum Chordata; class Cladistia; order Polypteriformes; family Polypteridae; genus Polypterus; species Polypterus bichir. Next base: position 8,839,060 of record JANRMT010062812.1, read on the forward strand.
GACCATCCTGGGCAAACATATAGCAATACCAACCACTGAGGCTCAAGTTCCTGGTAGAATCTGCTTATGATTTGTTACCCTGACCTGCAAAACTCCAAGAGCTGGTGATTAATGGTAGACAACCAACACAAGCTTTTCAACATGACAGGAACTCTGGAGCATATCCTACAATCATGTAACCCAAAGCTGGTCCAAGGCTGTTACAGGTGGAGTTATGATTGTGTTTTCAGAGTGCTGGTTAAGTGTCTGGATAATGCATGTGTAACAGCCTACTAGGTCACCATCTAAACCAAAAAAACATTAATTAGGTTCATAAGGGAAGGCGCAAAACCAACAGAGATCAAACCTGTTCCATCCCCAGCAACCTGAATATTAGACGGCATAAAAAATTGGAGCTTATTGACTGACCTAGGGTGGAAACTAATTTGCCCAGAAATAGTGCCCACCACTCTTATCCTTGATATATTCTTATGGTCACCCCAGTGCTGGAGGATTGTAAAGATAGAACTGCCCTAGGAAACCAATTGTGAGTAACCAAAAGAGAGGTGGATACGAAAGCATTCAAACCTCGCAAAGAAATTACAAGAGAGAGGGGGGTGGCGTGTGTAAATATTTGCAGCAGAAGTTGTCTGAAGGGGCTTTGCAGCAAAGTTGGTGTGATGTCTAGGAGAAAGTGGCAAGGGTAAGAGGAACGCAATGATGCAGCTGTGTGAAGAGGCAGAAAAAGCCTCAAACTGGTTATGGCTGAGTAGTGAGGAGCGAGTCTGGCGGCCACCAGTCAGCCCATGGTGTCTGATCAGCACTATGGACCTGCCACCCTGAAAGTGCCCTGTTCTTAAACCGTTGAAATGCTGAATGGCCAGCGGTGCTTAGCTGGGGATACTGCTGGACTGGGCAACTCTATGTCTGAACCAGTGAGACTTGAAAAATCTAGGAATATAGACCAAGTTCATATTAGTAAAGTTTTATCTTATTTATTTTTAGCCATGCCCCGCGGCTCCGCCCACGTATTATTGAAAAAGGACAGTGAGAAGGATCCTGCCCATGCCCCCCACTCCTGACGTTACACTTTCCTCTCCCCTAAATCCGTTAAGTAGTTCTCTCGTTCGCTAGCTAAGCAGAGGTAAGGTGCACACCCCAAGGCTGGAGCGTGAGTGAGGAGGGCCCCACCCCCTCCCCTCGGCCCACTGCGTTTCTCTCGGATTCACACAAATAAATCGGTACCACAAGCAGACTCAACCGGAATGTTCAAGGAAATTACAGAAAAAAACCTGATCTAAGTCCGTTAAGCAGTTCTGTCGTGGAAAGTGAACAGACAGACAGACAGACAGACGTTGGTTTTTATATATATAGAGATAACACAAAAAATTATACTGTACAATAACAAGAAGTTAATTAAAATTAAATATAATACTTTAGCTTGTTGCCTGCTTTAACTATTAGCCTTGATGATGTAGTTAAAACATAAATAATAAAGAAAAATAATAGTCTGACAAAAATTCAACAACACTGACACAGATTCAGCCTTTCTGTTCTCTCATCGGGATATGTTGTGTTCCTTTTCTATCAAATCTATTGTGACTTTATCTTGGATTTTTAAACAAAACTTCCTTTTGTGCACTTTTGCAAAAATCCATCCCTTACTACCTTATATATTTCTTATTTTATTTTGTAAAAGGTATATCTAATTAGCTAATTATTATAAACTTGTTACTTCAATAATAAAAACATCTCAACTCAAAAGTTCATTTTAAGCTGCAGCACACAAAAGAGGAACTTGTTCTTGTATCTCCATGGTGAACCCATTAGTTCTCTTACCTAATTCTTAAATCAATCATTCATCCATCCATTATCCAACCCGCTATATCCGAACTACAGGGTCACGGGGGTCTGCTGGAGCCAATCAACACTGGGCGCAAGGCAGGAAACAAACCCTGGGCAGGGCGCCAGCCCACCACAGGGCGCACACACACACACCAAGCACACACTAGGGACAATTTAGGATCGCCAATGCACCTAACCTGCATGTCTTTGGACAGTGGGAGGAAACCAGAGTACCCAGAGGAAACCCACGCAGACACAGGGAGGACATGCAAACTCCACGCAGAGAAGACCCAGGAAGTGAACCCGGGTCTCCTAACAGCGAGGCAGCAGTGCTGCCCATTGTGCCACCATGCCGCCCTAAATCAATCATTTGAACAGTAAATGTTTAACATGACAGTTTTGGTGTCTTGGTATCTGAGTAACTCCAGTCCACATCTGACTCAAATTGGTCCACGGGTTGAGCTTTTCTAGGGGGCCAAGTTGGTCTTTTTTTCTTAACAATGGACTTTACACAAAAAATGATTCAACCAGTCTTCTGGAATTGTAAAGCAGCAATGGTAGTCACTGTCCTAAAAAATGAATTAGATGGATGATAGATAGATAGATAGATAGATAGATAGATAGATAGATAGATAGATAGATAGATAGATAGATAGATCGTTCATTCGAACAAATAAACTTTATTTGTCCAGAGGGGGAAATTTGGCTTTTTACATAAGTAGATAGAGCAATTAATGTTTCAGTTACCTACTTTATCACATAATAGTCAAGACACTTCTCATTTATATAACATAAGATTCCTCAAGAAGACAAAAGACATGGAGACCAGTTCAGGAGACTAAGGGTTGTGATCTGAGAGGACCCTGGTAAGTAAGTGACCCAGCAGTTGCCTCATATACTGTGTATTCTAAAAGTGGACTGCTTTAGGTAAACATTAAGAACTAATGTTTGTCTTATTATAACAGGTGACTGAGTATAAATGTAATTTAATTTTCTGTTATTTACTTGCACAACACAGTTGGAGCTTTCAATCACAAATTGTTATTTTTAGTATGTATTACTCACCACCCATGATCTGAAGAATTTCTGTTTTGTCCTTTTGAGAAGGTTATAAAAAACTATACACTGGCTTAAAATGAGTACCTGTGAATTGATCCCTAGGCATCTCAGCATGAAGTCTTTATGTAAGAGATGAAAAAGAGATGGCAAATGCAACCTGACAAAGTAGAATGAGCTAGATTTTATACCAAATTACATTTACACTATGCAACATGGAAAGGAGTAGGCCGCTGACCAGTTCTGAAATGCTGATTTATGATAACAATGCATATACAGTAAGCTGACACTTGGATGTTAAGGGATATCATTTTTCATGGGATGCTGAGCTTCTCTGAAATCTTTATTACCTACAATCTTACATTTTAACTTGCTGACTATGTTAAAAATGCAAAGCTGAAGCATTCTATCAGATAGAGAAACAAGGAATTTAATCATGTTCATAATGAGATCATTGTAGTGATAATAATGGGGTTAAAATCCTCAAATATTGCTTGCTAAGAAAGACAAAATGGACTGCTGTGGCTCTTTTATGACACAGTGACAAATAAAGTGTAGAATAAGCAAAATATTATGATCTTGAAAGAATGGAGAACGATTCTCCAGAGATTTTTAAATGCCTGATGGGATAAGGCTATTGTTTCTTTAGTTCCAGAGGATATTACACTAGAGCAGTTGTACAGAAAGACAATATACTGTAAATCCATGCCTCAGTGGCTACCTGTAGTGCACTGGTGTGTCCTTGCGTTTTCCGGGTCACTTCTACTGTAATAAATAAATGAGGCTTTCCTGGTTGGGACCCCAGTATTGTTATTAGTCATTGATAGGCAACTGTTATAGTGCAAGCTAAGAATTCAGGATTCTTTCATGTACTTCTTCAAATAACACCTAATGTGTTTTGCCCTTGATTCCACCTGTTTAATTAATTATAAGGTGTTCCTGTGACTGGATACAGTAAGTGAACTTTTAAGCAGGGCTCAAAAATCTCCTAGTTTTCTAGTATTGTACTGCTTATTTGTTGTGAAGACCCTTCATATTTCTGCTCTGTCTAATATAACCATTTTGCTAAACATGGAATACCATTTGTGCCAAAATGAAATAAATCATCACAAGATAAAGTACAGTGATATATAAATGAATCATTGAATTGTAAAAAAAGGCATAGTTAAATAAAAATGATCTAAGTATTAAGAAATACAATGTCATTATTTTATTTTTGTTTTAATAATGTACTTACCTTTGCCATACATGCAAGTCAAAGGTTCTCTTTTTGGGCTTTCAGAGGTAAGCACCATTCCGGGACACCAGGTGGCAAGATTGCTGATTCTCCTGTCTCTTTTTCCACCCACAGCTATGAGAAGATGCAAATTGAGGGGGACTGACCCCGCCCCTTCTTGTTCATGAACTATAAAAGCAAGGCACTCCTGGAAGGAGGCCTCTAAGTTGGGATATAAACCACCTGCGCTACGGAGTTCCCACCCTGAAGCCTTACCATTCTCTAGAGCACAGGTGTCAAACTCCAGGCCTGGAGGGCCGCAGTGGGTGCAGGTTTTCATTCTCACCCTTTTTCCTAATCAGTGTCCAGTTTTCATTGCTGATTAACTTCTTTTCCCTCTATTTTAATAGCCCTGTTCTTAAGGATTAAGTCTTCTGAATTGATTCTTTTCTTCATTCAATGATAGCCAAACAGAAATGAGACATAAAAAAAGCCAACAGATGACCAGCTAAATTGGGGTTTCAAACTCCAACCAGTTCCTTAATGAGAAGCTGATTCTTGCTGTTAATTTAATCCGTCATTCATGGCTTGTTGCTGCTCTCTTTATGCCACAGCAGGCATTTCCAAAACTGTTGATATTCTGTTTTGGTAACCTGAGGGATCAACCTTACTGAGACCATCATCTTTATTTTCAGATTTTGTTTGATGGGTACAGGTGAGCTGGTCATGTCCTGCTTGTTTTATGTCAAATTACTGTCCGGCTGCTAATTAAGGAAAAAACAACTAAGGGGCCCGAGTCAAGCTAATTAAAGCTACGGATAAAGAAGTTAATTAGCATTAAAAACTGGTCACTAATTAAAAAGATGGTTAAGATGAAAACCTGCAGCCACTGCGGCCCTCCAGGACTGGAGTTTGACACCCCTGCTCTAGAGCCCTTATGATACACCCAACAGCTATAGTTTGCTTTTGTGTATTTATCACACATATGAGCGCTTGTTCCATTGAATCTGTTTATGATTTTGAGTAAACTGGGTGGCCCATTTGGCACCCTACCATTTCATCTTGACTCCAGTCTTACCTTAAACCGACAGCACTTTACAGTTAATTATTTCAGGTTTTATTTCAAAATACCCGTATTTTTAACAATGGAACTTTTCTGAATGGCTGTTTTAATGTCTGTGTTGTTTTTTTTTTTCTGAATGCCTGTTTTCATCATGATTTTATCACTTGTCAATCAAGACCAATGTGTTGAACATATTCCTATTAGTTAATAATTTTTGTGTTTTACTTTTGCCTCATTGTAGTCTGTATGCTATGTACAGAGGTGTGCGAGGACTAGGGCTGACCAGTCGGGGCCGGTTACGTCAAACGCTGTTGCTGGTATGTGTGGACTGTATAAACTTGCACAAGAATTTAATAAAAATAATGTTAACATACACTGGATTTTCTCATTACAGTATTCAGCTAAATGTTTGCAAGATAACACTTGGACTTTATCAAAATATAACGATATAATCTATTAAAAAAGTGCAATTCATAATTCATGACAATACCATGACAGTGTGAAATGCAACCTGGTGTCATGTGGAAATTAGCAGGGCCTCTTCTAGAAAAGTACCCAAATTGCAAGTATACTCTGAGTCTCGAAATGCTGGATGTCATACACTAGTCATAACTCACGTTGATTTCATGTCAGCCGGTTATCATTAGTTATACATGTTTTTGTGCAATAATATTTGGACATGTTTATGGCCTACAAATAAAATGTGAGTTTCAGGGTTTCGACAGGAAGTGTGAAATTAACGTAGAGGTATCATCAGGAAAGCTCTTACCGGTTTTAAGGTTCAGAGACAAAACCCCCTTTTCTTGCTTTCTGATTGGAAAAGTCGTTGATGACATCTTCGTAGTCTAATCTGGATGCAATGTCTTTTTCTATAGATAGGAGAAGCCAACCCAGCAACTAATTGGCTATACCTATTTTAGGAAAGGACTATACTGGCGACCCTTTTCGGGCGATGAAGGTGGATTATGGAATATTTTCAAAGATATACATGTACCCAAATTTGACCTTGAAGAGAGATTTTAAAAGGGTTCCTCTTAGAAACATCTCAAATATATATATACTGGAGAATATAACTTAACTAATCTGCTTGAACGGGATACATGGACATCAAAAGTGGGGACCCCTTAGGCGTGGGGCCTGGGACAGTCACCTCACTCGCCACCCCCAAACACCACTCTTGGCTATGAAAAATCTTTAACACTGCTTTTCTTGTGTTAAAAATGGCAAAAACATTGAAGCTGTAAAAGTTGTAACAGTTATTTTGCTGATAACTGGTAGTTTAATATATGGTAAATTGTACCAAGCAATTGGCACATTCATCTTTATGTACAATACACTACCATTGCTGTTCGTTTGTCTGGCCTGGATTTTAAATTGCCTGTAGCTCACAAACCATTTGACCTATTGACCTGAAATTTGGTACACATATACTATGTAATGTCTACTATCGGCTTTTGGGGTGATGATTGACCTCCAAGGTTATTCTTCTTTTATTTTTATTTTATTATATTGTAGAATCAACTCTCAGAAGCGGCCAGCAGGGTGGCGCATGTGTACGGATGCCATTCTCATCCCTACCACCTTCGCCGTCACTTCCCCTACCTCTTTATATCTTAAATCATTCTTGAGGCAGATTGAAGACTTAAGTGCCAGCTTAAGTGAAAAATTAAAGAAAATGTACTAAGTAATTGCAACACAAACACTGACTTAATCAGTTTTAACGTAAAAAGATGCTGATGAAAGAAGAGAAGAAGTGGGCCTGCTAGGGTGAAGAAAAGAAGAGCTGCTCAGGAAGCAGCAAGCGCATCAACCTCTGAGCAAACGAATGCTAAACATAAAGAGAAAGAGTATGAAAACTATGAATGCACAAGTCAAATGTATTCATTGCACATTATCGTGCAGTGCGCCGTTGCTGGTAAAATGATAATAAACAACTTTAAAAGCCTAGCAACCTAGTTACACTTTTCTATAGTTGTGATCTGTGGGAAATGACTCACAAAAATAAACACTCACCTAGAGCAAGCCATTCTCATGCTGTTCCTGCACCTTAACGTAATCTTTGATCATCTTTATCACTATTTTCCCCTTCATGTGTCTCCCTCTATCTCACTTTGACTGTCCACAATCTACATCTCCTGCATAGCCCCACTATATTTCATATCTCATAAAATCTTCTAGAGCCTTGTGGAAATCAGTGGCTCCCTGTCCTTGTTTAAAGGGTCACTGTCACTCAAGCATTTAACACCATGAATCTAAACAGCTGTTCATCTGTCACGATATGATGCTACATTAATATAAGTTGATGATATGTTGGGAATGCTCAGAGCGATAAGTGCTAGATCAAGAATTACTGATTAGTTTAAGATGAATGGAGCACTGTGTTTGCACTGCACGTCATCTGGAGGCTTGTTACCTGGAAGTTCCACAGACACCTTTAATAAGGTCATGGTGCTGAGACCGTTTTAAACAACTAGTGAATGAAATATCATTTGTGCCAAAATGAAATAAAATGGTGATTATCAAAAAATTAGTTGTACAAAAAAGCACAGCAATATATATAAATGAGTCAATAAATTCTGTCAGAAATGCAAATTAAATACAAGCAATCTAGTCTATTATGAAAAATTATCTATTATGAAATTAAAAATCATTATTTTATTGTTATTAAAGGATTTATTTCACAATGGTCGTATGTTTAAAAAACAGCACATTTCTGAATGGCTGTTTTATTTATTTCCTTTTCATGATGTTTTTGTCACTTGTCAATTAAGACCAATGGGCTGAACCTTTTGGCTAATCTGCTGTTGATTACTTTTGGCTGGTATAGTTCAAGTTCAAAGTTTATTGTCATGTGCACAGTAAGGAAACATGTTTCCCTGTACAATGAAATTTTTTCTTTGCTGTTCACACCAAATGACAAAACCATCCTATAAAGATAAACATAAATAATAAGTAGCAGATAGATAATAAGTAACAGAGGCAGCATAACGTATAAAAACAGAATAAAATATAAAGTGTAATGTGCAGGTAGGTCTGTGACGGACAAGTCAAATACAGCTGTGTGAGGTAGATAGAATGAGATGAACCATGGATATAAATTCCAGTCTAATATCCTTGGGAAAGAAAGAGTTCTTTAGCCTGGAAATCCTGCATTTCATACTTCTATAACTCCTGCCTGAGGGTAGAAGTGTGAACAGTTCGTGTTGGGGGTGGGTGGGGTTGCTGAGGATTGAGGCAGTTCTCCTGCGGACTCCGCAGTTGTAGATGCTCTGCAGAGAGGGCAGTGGGGTCCTGGTGATCTTCTCAGCAGTCTTTACCACTCTCTGCAGGCATTTGCGGCCCATAGCTGTAGTGTTGCCGTACCACACGGTGATGCAGCTGGTCAAGATGCTCTCAACAATGCAGCTGTAAAAGTTGCCGAGGATCTTAGTCGATATACCAAACTTCCTCAGCCTCCTCAGAAAGTACAGCCCTCTTGACCAGCTGTGTGGTGTTGTGTCCAAGTGAGGTCCTCACTGATGTAGACGTCCAGGTATTTAATGCTGCTCACCCTCTCCACTTCAAGCCATCAGATGAACAGTGGCCGGTGAGATCTCCTCTCCTTCGTCATGTCCACTATCATCTCCTTCGTCTTGTCTGGGTTGAGGGTGAGGTTGTTGTCCTCACACCGTGACGCCAGACTGTCCACCTCCCTCCTGTAGGCCACCTATTCCCACCAGTGATGCGTCCAATCACTGCGGTGTTGTCTGCGAACTTTAGGATGATGTTATCTTTGTGGGAGGCGATACAGTCCTGGGTGAACAGGTTGTAGAGGATGGGGCTGAGGACACATCCTTGTGGGTGCCTGTGTTTGTGATAATGGTGGCTGAAATCCTATTTCCAGTCCTGACAGACTGGAGCCAGCCAGTCAGAAAGTCTAGGAGCCAGACACATTGGGTGGGGTGCAGGCCAAGTGCAGACAGTTTATGGGTGAGTTTATGGGGGATAACTGTGTTAAAGGCGGAGCTGTAGGCAACAAAGAGCATCCTGATGTAGGAGTCTTTGTTCTCCAAACAGGAGAGGGAATAATGTAGTGCAGCCGCGATGGCAACTGAGGTGGACCTGTTGGGCCGGTAGGGGGGGTCCAGAGTGTCCAGTATGGTGCTCTGAATGAGGGTCAGCACCACTCTCTCAAAACACTTCATGATGATTGAAGTGAGTGCTACCGGCCTGCAATCATTCAGGCAGGTGGGTGGGCTTTTTTTTAGCAAGGGGGACAATGATCGTAGTCTTAAAGCAGGACAGAACAATGTGCTAACTGAGGGAAAGGTTGAAGATGGAGCAGAGAACATCAGCCAGCTCTTTGGCACAGGCTTTGAGAGCCCGCCCAGGGAATGTTGTCTGGTCCTGCTCCCTTATGGGGGTTGATCTTCTTTAGTGCTTTGTGTAACTGACCTGAAGAGACCGTTGGCGGAGGGGAGGGGGATTGTATGGTCCAGGTGTACGTGTGCCTCCACTCTGTGCTGTTGCTGGTTGTCTCAAAGTGGGTTTAGAAAGTGTTGAAATCATCCGGCAGACTGTCTGTGGAGCTGATTGTGCTGGTGGTGGTCCTGTAGTCTGTGATGTGCTGTAGGCCCTGCCACATACATTCAGAGCTAGCAGTAGAATGGAAGCCCTCCAGCTTCTCTCTGTACTGCCTCTTGGCTGCTGTGATGGCTTTTCTTAGTCTGTACTTTGCAGCTTTGTACTCCATCTCAGTGCCTGATCTAAATCCAAGAGAGCGGGCACGCAGCATGTGGTGTACCTGACTGTTAATCCAGGGCTTTTGGTTGGGGAACTTCCTGACTGGTATTGTGGGCACAATGTTGTCAATACGGGTGCTAATGTTTGTTTGTTTCAGCCTGTGTCTGTAGGCTGGGTACAGGAAGACAGTGACATGGTCTGATTGTCCGAAGTGGGGGCGGGGTGCAGTCCTGTATGCACCGCATTTGTTGCTGTAAACATGATCCAGTATATTCTTCTCACGGGTGGGAATGTTCACGTGTTGGTGGTATTTAGGAAGTACAGTCCATAAATTGCACTGATTAAAGTCACCAGCTGCAATAAAAACAGCATCGGGATGAGCCGTCTCTAAGGCGCTGATGACATCATGGAGTTTGCCGAATGCTGCCGTGGAGTTAGCTTGCGGTGGGATGTAAACAGCGGCCAAAAACACAGCAGTGAATTCCCTTGGTAGATAATAGGGTTGGCATTTCAGCAGTAAAAACTCCCCATCTCGTGAGCAGTGCTTATAAACAGTCTGTACATCTCCACACCACGTGTTGTTAATAAACACACACACACACACACACCCCTTTAGCCTTACTGGAGGCTGCGGTGTGATCTCCTCGGTGCACGGAGTGAGTCTGTAAATGAACACCGCATTCTCGAACTTTGTCCGAAAGCCAGGTCTCGGTGAAAATTACAGCGCAGCACTCTCTTATTTCCTCCTGCACTGTAATCCTGGCTCTTAGCTCATCCACTTTGTTTTCCAGAGACCACATGTTGGCTAGAAAGAGGCTGGGTAGCGGTAGTCGGCTAGCACAGGCTTTCAGCCTAGCGTGGAGCCCTTCCCTCTTGCCTCGCCATCTCCGGAGCACTTTCCTGGAGTCAGCTTGGTCACTCGAGCTCGGTGCTACGACGTCTTCCTGGGTGTGGTTGTGGTGTTGGCTGTGGGAGCAAACAATGAACTGTAGCTCAGATGGTATAAAACCGGTAAATTCCAGGGTACTGTGTGAGTAAGCAATGTCCAGCAATGCCTGTCTGCTGTATGATAGTAGTGCAAAGCATTTGTGCGCTGTAGAGAAGGTGCAAAAACAAAACACAAAACAAAACAAAAAACGGCATGAAGTGGAGCGAGCAAACACGTCTGCCACAGAGGGTGCCATGTTCAGTAGTATAGATGGTAGGCTGCCAAAGATCTTTCAGCACTTGTACTTTCCTCACATTCAAACTTGCAAAACATCAAGGCAGTAAGAGTTATGATGGTAAGTTTTGCAGACAAAATTTATAAAGACGGTAAAAATACCAAGCAATGGGAACGTTTATTAAATGATAATAAACCGAACATTAAAAAACTCACTGTTCTCACTGTTACAATCCATGGGGAACACCTGGTCAAAGAAGACCTGCTGGTAGTCGTGTGCTGTTCCCCATCCTTAATATAGCTTTGATTGCCTTTTCACTGTCGTTCTGTCTCTTCCTCTCTTTCATTTTCTCCAATTTAGCAAGAACAACCATCCTCTATCTGAAAGTCTTTACCTATCGTCTTGCATGTTCTGGAGGCTTGTGAAATGTAGGAGCTCCCTCCTTGTTTCCTTCTAACGGGTTAATGTCAGTTGAGCATCTAGCACTGCAATGGGCTGCCACCAATATGAAGAGCATTCTGTCAGCCACAGCATGATGCTATTTTAAGACAAATCGACAATACATTGGAAATGTTCCAACAGAATATTGATCTTCAAAATATTCATGCTGATGAACAGATTCTGGGCATCCTGTGTTAAATGATTGTTTTCTATTTATTTGCAAAAGTAAATGTCCCAAATCCCTTCCGCTTCCACAACTTTGCCAGCGGAAATCAAGTACCCCTAAAGATTTTGGTGCACTGCTGTCTAATATCAGGGAAAAGTAATCCACAGCAAAGGATTAACCAATATGAATAGCTTTAGCCTGTTAGTCTTCATCTTGATTGACACCCTCATGGAAAGAGGGACTTTGAAATAAAGAGTGCAGGCATTAAAACAGCCAATTGGAAATCTGCTGTTTGCAAAAGTCCCACTGTTAAATAAAAGTAAGACCATTTTGGAAAAAAAAACTGTGAATAAATAAATGTAAGGTAAGTACATACTTTAACCAAAATATTATAGCATTTTATTTGATGATAATTAAGTGACTAGTATTTAATTATGTGTTTTCTCAAAATCTAATGACTCATTTATTCATACTGTACTTTTTCTTGTGATTATTTTATAATTTTATTTATTTCAATTTTGATATTCCATATCTAAAGGCTATACCACACTTTAATGCATTATATAGAATTTAACGATATCACAAGGCGTCATTCTGTAGAAATGTTAATCCAGGACTGATGTATAGGACTGTTAATTAAGGAATTCCTGCAGTGTACTCTTCCTCCTCAACCTGCCAGGTTAACAGAAAGGGTAAGCAGCATCATTAAGAAGAGACAAGGGAATCATTGGAAAGAACTTAACTTAAAAGGCCACAAGTTACTCCATTAGCTTTAATGTCACATACCACAATGTAAAATTTATTCTGGATTTAATGTACTTTCTCCACATGTTGTACTGATGGCTAATTGATCCTGCTGGGTGTGTATGGCACTCCCACACTATGCACAAACTGGTCTTTCTTCGACTCCTCTTCCAGTTACTTCAGAAGACCATCTTGGTATATCCAAATGGTTCACCTTTCCTACTGTCCGGTAATGCACTTTTGAACCTATCTCTGGCAAAGACACTTTTACAATTAATTTGAAATCAAGTAATTCCATGTTAAAAATGTAAATGTAAAAAGAGTATGACATTTTCTAAATATGCAAGATACTGAGAAATTAATTCATGCACTTATTTCAAGTAGGTTTGATTACTGCAAAGTATTATTCACTGGCTATTCAAATCATTTGCTATGCAGCTTTCAGTTAATACAAAATGCTGCTGTAAGAATTATTGCACCAATCAGAAAATACAAGCTCATAACTCCAGTTCTCAAGTCCTTACACTGGCTCCCAGTTAAGCTTAGGGCTGATTTCATAATCATCCTTTTAACTTATAACACCTTAAATGGCCAAGGTCCTGCTTATTTATTTGAGCTTATTGCTTACAAAACAGAGTGCATGTTAAGATCTCAAGATGCCAGCTTACTTAGGGAGGCTACAGGGCCCCAAAGCTCTGAAATGCGCTGCCTGCTAATGTAAAAGATGTCTCTTCAGTCTCACCTTTTATATCCTGGATGAAGACCCACTGCTTTAGTCTAGCATACCCTGACTAGAGCTGCTGATTAGCTGTGCATACTGTATTTAAGTTTTTTAGTCATTTGTACAGAAATATAACTATCACAATATTTTTAAACCTTTAGTAACCCTCCTCTGCTCTGTTTATCTTCTTGGTATCTGGATGTGGCACTTGGTGGAACTGCTCTACTGCCAGGCTGCTCTCCTTCATATGAAAAAGTCATCTCGCCAATTTTTCTTTTTGTAAAAACTTGATTGCTTTGTATGGATTGCAATAAAATTAATAAAAAAAATAAAAAAAGTAATTTCACATAAAGGAGCACTGGAATCATTGGATGAAAAAATTCTCTCATCAGATTGGACAGCCAGCACAAACTCCACAATAGAAACCCAGGAACGAGTAGGCAGCTAGTTGGCCAAGGTCTCCAGGACTATGACTTTGTTTTTGACTTTTTACAGTTTTAATCTCCACCATGTTCACTGGTTCATCAATTAATTGATGGACAGATATTTTTAATTTTGTTTTTGTTTAAACCGTATTCCCTTTGTGTTTTAACAATTCTGCATATATATGTGGCCCAGTTCTGTATTTAGTAATTAGTACAATCTGTATTTCTATTTTAACTGAGAATTGTTCACAGCTTTCTATGCCTGCACTCAGTGAATAGTACTATACAAAAATTCAGATATATTGTATTGAAATTTGAAAATAATTGCATTGATTGCTCTGTGCATAATTCTCCTTATATATGCAAAAGCAGGTTCAATTTCCACCTCTTCAATTTCTCTTCTGTTCTAGTTACCAATATCATTAAAACCTGTGAAACTTGTTTGAATAGCTCTGCTTAATTTTCTATAATTTCATGACACACCTTGTTTCTTTTTTCTTGGGTAATAGTCAGTCAGTCATTTTCTAACCCACTTACTCAAGTCGTGGGGGTGTGCTAGTGCCTATCTCAGCTAATATAGGACACAAGGCAGGAACTAGCCCTGGAAAGGGTGCCAGTTCATCGCTGGACGAACACACATACACACACACACACACACACCCCAACCACACACTAGGGCCAATTTAGGATCGCCAGTTTACCTAACCGGCATGTCTTTGGACTGTGGGAGGAAATTGGTGCAGGAAACAGAAGGAACTCATGCAGACATAGGGAGAACATACAAACTCCATGGAGCGAGGACCCGGGACGTGAAAACTGGTCTCCTTAATGCAAGGCAGCAGCAGCACTACCACTGCACCACCATGCTGTCCCTTCTTGGGTAATAGTTTTTAGATATACTGCTAATACCACAATAAATACCCAAGCTTTGTGGGCTTTTCCTTTTCTAATCTTTTATTCTCCTAATCAAAAATATTGATTCCATTGCTTATTAGTGCCCAATTGCAGCCATGGTGTCTGTGGCTCTTATGCCTACCCTTGGATAATGGTGAAGTTTTCTAGTTCTTGATATTTAGCTTATGTTGCTCCTCACATTACCCTTCACTACTCTTCTCCACACCCCAGACCCCTTCCCCGAAGACCACCATGATGACACATAATGCTTTTTTGCTTTTAGTTTTTCTATGCATGGTGTTGGGCACCTGGGATACAGAAAAAACAAAACTGTTTACTGTCCATAAGGTTCTTTCTAATATCTGAGCAGAGGCCCTAATGATGTTAAAACAGAGCTTACAAAACTGCATGACCTTAACAACAGTAACATTTATTTATATAGCACATTTTCATACACGAAAGTAGCTTAATGTACTTTACAATAATAAAAATAGCTAAAAAGGGTTACAAAAAAGAAAACAAAGAACTTATTTACAAGAGGAGGTTAAAGTAGCTTAATGTACTTTACAATAATAATAATAGCTAAAAAAGGTTACAAAAAAGAAAACAAGGAAGTTATTTACAACAGGTTATATAAAACAGTACAGAACCGGAATGTGCAGCTTAATAACAAAAACTATGGTGAGATGAGCAGCGAGGAGAGGAAAATAAAAACTGGAGGTGGAGGGATGTTGGTGAAAATAAACCTGTAAGGGTTCCAAAGCCAAAATACTACTGTATCTTGGCATTCCACAGTCAATGGCCTGTCACCATTAACAGGATGCTCTTGTTATCTTCTCAGCATCGTATGCAAATGCAGGATACTTAGTCCAGGGGGCAGTGGTGAATAGCACTACCACCGAGTACTTTAAAAAAAGAAACACACAAAAGTAGTCATTTGTGACCAGTCTAGGAAAATAGCAAATAGAATTGCATTTTTGGAAAAGAACCAATTTCCAACAAATGATGAAATGCTAGTCTTCTTCTTATTTTCCCTTTAGGAGTTGCCACAGCGGATCATCTTTTTCCATATCTTTCTGTCATCTGCATCTTGTTCTGTTACACCCATCAACTGCATGTCCTCTCTCACCACATCAATAAACCTCCTCTTAGGGTTTCCTCTTTTCTTCTTACATGGCAGCTCTATCCATAAAATCCTTCTCCCAATATACTCAGCATCTCTCCTCTGCACATGTCCAAAACAACGCAATCTCGCCTCTCTGACTTTGTCTCCCAACTGTCCAATTTGAGCTGACCCTCTAATATACTTGTTTCTAATCCTGTCAATCCTCGTCACACACAGTGCAAGTCTTAGCATCTTTAACTCTGCTACAGCTCCAGCTCTGTCTCCTGCGTTCTGGTCAGTGCCAACATCTCCAACCAATATAATGTAGCTGGTCTCACTACCATCCTGTAGACTTTCCCTTTCACTCTTGCTGATACCCGTCGATCACAAATCACTCTTGACACTCTTCTCCACCCAATCCACCCTGTCTGCACTCTCTTTTTCACTTGTCTTCTACAATCCCCATTACTCTGTACTGTTCATCCCAAGTATTTGAACTCCTTGCATCCTCACCATTCCACTGACCTCCCTCTCATTTACACACATGTATTCTGTGTTGTTCCTACTGACCTTCATTCCTCTCCTCTCCAGAGCATATCTGCACCTCTCCAGGATCTCCTCAACCTGCTCCTAACTATCACTACAGATCACAATGTCATCAGCAAACATCATAGTCCATGGGGACTATGTCTAATCTCGTCTGTCAACCTGTCCATCACCATTGCAAATAAGAAAGGGCTCAGAGCCAATACCTGATGTAATCCCACCTCCAACTTGAATGCATCTGTCACTCCTATCGCAGACCTCACCACTGTCACACTTCCCTCGTACATATCCTGTACAACTGTTATGTACTTCTCTGCCACTCCTGACTTCCTCATACAATGCCACAGCTCCTCTCGAGGCACCCTGTCATATGCTTTCTCCAGGTCAACAAAGACGCAATGCAATTCCCTCTAGCCTTCTCTATACTACTCCATCAACATCCTCAGAGCAAACATCACATCTGTGGTGCTCTGTCTTGGTATGAAACCATACTGCTGGTCACTAATCATCACCTCACTTCTTAACCTAGCTTCCGCTACTCTTTCCTATAACTTCATGTTGTGGCTCATCAAATTTACCCCCCTGTAATTACTACAGTTCTGCACATCCCCCTTATTCTTAAATATCGGCACCAGTACACTTCTTCTCCAGTCCTCAGGCATCCTCTCACTTTCCAAGATTCCATTAAACAATCTGGTTAAAAACTCCACTGCCATCTCTCCTAAACACCTCCATGCTTCCACAGGCATGGCATCTGGACCAACGGCTTTTCCATTTTTCATCCTCCTCATAACTGTCCATACTTCCTCTTTGCTAATCCGTTCCACTTCCTGATTTACTATCTCCACATCATCCAACCTTCTCTCTCTTTCTTTCTCTTCATTCATTAGCCTCTCAAAGTACTCTTTCCATCTGCTCAACACACTCTCCTTGCTTGTGAGTACGTTTCCATCTTTATCATTTATCACCCTAACCTGCTGCACATCTTTCCCAGCTCAGTCTCTCTGTCTAGCCAATCGGTACAAGTCCAACCTCTTATACCACTCATCATACGCCTTTTCTTTAGCCTTCACCACCTCTCTCTTCACCTTGTGCCTTATCTCCTTGTACTCTTGTCTACTTTCTGCATCTCTCTGACTATCCCACTTCTTCTTTGCCATCCTCTTCCTCTGCATACTCTCCTGTACTTCCCCATTCCACCACCAGGTTTCCTTTTGCTCCTTCCTCTATCCAGATGTCACACCAAGCACCCTTCTTGCTGTCACCCTTACTACGTCTGCTGTAGTTGCCATGCTGCCTGGTAACTCTTCACTGCCACCCAGTGCATGTCTTATCTCCTCCCTAAACTCAACCTTGCAGTCCTTCTTTTTCAATGTAAACCATTTGATCCTTGGCTCTGCCCTCTTTCTCTTCCTCTTCTTGATCTCCAACGTCATCCTACAGACCACCATCCTATGCTGCTTAACTACACTTTTCCCTGCCACCACTTTGCAGTCTTCAATCTCCTTCAGATTGACTCTTCTGCATAGGATGTAATCAGAGGTGGGTAGAGTAGCCAAAAATAGTATTCAAGTAAGAGTAGCGTTACTTCAAAATAATATTACTAAAGTAGAAGTAAAAAGTAGTCTTTCAAAAAATTACTCCAGTAAGAGTAAAAAACGTATTTGGTGAAAAGACTACTCAAGTACTGAGTAACTGTTTGATCATAATAAATAATTTATTTTTCAGAAATGTTGTAATAAGACAGACAAAATGCAAATTCTGCTATTTCCAAATAATAAAATAAAAAATGACTAAAAATAAATAACATCTTTACAAAATAAAGATGCACAAATAACACCACATTCCAAATCTCAGGTAACATGTATGTTTGAACAGTGCAAACTACTTACAGTGACAAGATATAATGTACACTGACAGTATAATACTGCATATTCACTTGCCCTACAAATAGCACAGCTGATAGAAAATAACATTAGAACAAGGTAGCTTGTGCACGTACAAGAAATCTCACTTTACCTTGACTATCTGTGTCTGTGCATGTTTGGTTAAAATGTGCTTGTTCTTCACTTAGTGAAGTAATGGTTAAGATTCAGCAGGAGTTGGCTCTCATTTTTCATGTACAAGTGGAACCTTGGATTGCAAGTAACTTGGTTTGTGAGGGTTTTGCAAGACAAGCTAAAATTTTTAATACATTTTGACTTGATAAACAAGTGAGGTCTTGCAATACGAGTAGTCTGTATACGCTTTGTCTGCCGAGCATCATGTGATCACAACTGAGCTGATGGTTCTTCTCTCTCTCGCTGCGGGATTGTGGGCAATCATCAGTCGGCGTGCCTCACTCATATAGTCAACATCCGTACGAGCGTATACTGTTTACTACAGCATTGTGACCACGTGTGTGTGCTGTGACATGTGAGTCCCCATTAGGCACCACAAAACACGAAGCTGAGTTTCAATACTTTAGCGGCACCATCTTTATTCAGCTTGAAACAGGAACAGTGCAGTTATTTATTGTAGCAGGATCTGTCACTCTCCTATACACAGACACAGCAGTCAGGCAGGGTCATGCCCAGGTTAGTGGCCAAGTAATACTGTGCCCTGCACATTTATAATGTTCCTTGTATCACCCATCAACGGCAGGTGCTTATAGTATGACCGCAATCTTTTCGGATTCGCTTTTATGGCGAACTGCTACAGCGCTGGATGCCTGCGGTTGCTTCGGGACGCTCTTCCGCATGTCGTCCCATTGGGTGAGATCCCACAAGAGTTTAGAAACTCACTCACACCAGCCATGATTCTTTTCAAAGGTGAAGTGCAGGTTAATTTGTTTTATGTATTTTTACATTATATTTTGCATTAATCATTTTTATATGAATAGTTTTGGGTTGTGGAACGAATCATCTGAGTTTCCATTATCTCTTATGGGGAAATTCGCTTTGATATATGAGTGCTTTGGATTGCGAGCACGTTTCCGGAACGAATTATGCTCGCAAACCGAGGTTCCACTTGTATTCTTTCTTTCCCTGTCTGCTGTCTGTGAGGAGTTTGTGCCGCTATGCCGCCACAGTTTGTGTGTGGTCATGTGACTGCGTGGCTACATCTGATTTGTGAAACGGAGCCATGTGATTATTGTTGCTACGTCTAATTGGTGAAACGGGGTCTTTTGATTATTGTTGCTACGTCTGTTTGGTGAAACAGAGTCTTGTGATTATTATTTCTACGTCTGATTGGTGAAACAGTCATTCAGTAGATCCACTGGCGGCTTCTCTCTGGCAAAAACATAGCTTATCTAATGGAGAAAAAGTAACAATTCGAGTGTTGCCCAATGTAGCGGTGTAAGAGTAGCGTTTCTTCTTCACAAATGTACTCAAATAAAAGTAAAAAGTATGATGCAGTAAAACTACTCTTAGAAGTACAATTTTTTTAAAAAGTTACTCAAGTAAATGTAATGGAGTAAATGTAACTCGTTACTACCCACCTCTGGATGTAATCTACCTATGTGCATCTTCCTCCACTCTTGTACATCACCCTATTTTCCTCCCTGTTCTTAAAATACATATTCACCACAGCCATGTCCATCGTTTTCGTAAAATCCACTATCATCTGACCTTCTTCATTCCTCTCCTTGACACCTCACCTACCCATCACCTCATCGTCTGCTCTATTCCCTTCACCAACATGTCCATTGAAATCCACTCCAATCACCCCTTTCTGTCCCTTGGGTACACTGTTCATCACTTCATTCAACTCTCTCCAGAAATTATCTTTCTCATCCATTGCACACCCAACTTGCGGTGCATATGCACTAACAACATTCATCATTACACCTCCAATTTCCAGCTTCATAATCTGTACTCTGTCTGACACTCTTTTCACCTACAAAACACTCTTGACATACTGTTCCTTCAGAATAACTCTTACTCCATTTCTTCTCCTATCCAAACCATGATAGAACAATTTGAATCCACCTCCGATCGACCTGGCCTTGCTCCCCTTCCATTTTTGTCTCTAGCAAGCACAATATATCAGCCTTCCTTCTCGCCATCATATCTGCTAACTCTCTCCCCTTAACAGTCATACTGCCAACATTCAAAGTTCCTACACTCAGTTCCACTCTCTTTACTTTCCTCCTCTCCTCCTGCCTCCGGACACGTCTTCCCTTTCTTCTTCTCCTTCTTCAGCCAGCAGCAGCCCAATTTTTGCTTGCATCCTGCTGGCTAACAGTACTAGTGGTGTTTGTTGTTAACCCGGGGCTTGACCAATCCGGTATGGAAATTTGTATTGTTTTCTGCATATTGATTTGGCAGACTTTTATACCGGATGCCCTTCCTGACATAACCCTCCCCATTTATCCAGGCTTGGGACCGGCACAAAGAAACACACTGGTTTGTGCATCCCCTGTGGCTGGGTTCAATGATGGAATGCTAGTGATGCTGCTAATTTCTTAAGAGATTAGTCAAAAGACAGATTAAAGAGGTGGGCTTTTAGTAGCAGACCATAGACAAGCTCTTTGCAACACAGAGAAGCAAATGCACTGTTGTGAGTATTGCATTAATATTTTCGATGCCTTCCACAACATTGTTGTCATATTTAAAATGTAGTTTCATTGGTGTTCTTTTTGTACTTTAAATGTCTTTATTGTTCATATTACATTTTTTGAGTATATTAAGTGTTTTGAACTTTAAAGGGCCTAAGTTCTAGTTTGGGCATGTACAGCCTTTGAAACCTGCCTTTTAACTTTAGAAACAGGCTACTTGGTCTGTTTCTAAAGCAGATTAGTGAAATCTTGGTGTGATTTTCATTTTTTAAAGTCTGTTCAGCTTTTTTGCCAGTTTTGTGTCACGGTGTCATAACAGTTACAAGTATTGCTGATCATTCATCATGTTCATAGATCATTAAAGCCTCTACATTTGTAAAGATTGAACCAGCTCCTCTCTAACATCTTGGCATTTTTCTGTTTTTGGTTTCCTTGGTTTTTCTATCTACTACAACATGGACTTGTGGTTTGCTTTTTACATTTTCTGGTTCTTGCTACATTTAACACTATTGTTCCTTGTTGCCTCTTCACTCCTATTTCTTTTATAATCTCTTCTATCTCTATCCCTACTCCTAATCCCAAAACCATGACCCTCCTCACCTAAACTGGTTTAGTTGCATCTACCTACATAAAGTATCTTGCTGGGTTTAATCGCTACCAGTTTTCTGGGTGTTAGGGTTTATTGAAGGAGGTACAAAAAAGGCCTTGGAAAGAAAAATGCATCTTTAATAATGTTTTCTTTTAAGTTAAGTTTCTAGTTTAATTGTTTGAAGCTTACCACTTTGAAACTGACTATAGTCCTGGAGTCCTTCACTCTTCTGAGGCTGAATTATTTTTTTCTGTCATGGCCATTGGCTGATATTTTTTTTTTATAAACAAAAATCATGTTTTGTGAAAGATGTTAGTAACGAATGTCTGAAATGTATTAACATTCTAGACACCACATAACAGCCATGTTTATTCAGTTAATAATTTGCTAAATTAATATTAGTATTTGCCTAGTTATGTTGAAATGTTTGGCTTTATATTACTATATACTGTAGAACACATAGTTAAATAGTGGAAGGCTCTACTTTAATCTCAGTAATCTTACATTTAAATGAAATATTCTAACCCTTTCCTTGTTATTCTAAATAGAGACAGATTGCTTGTTCTACTTTGCAGTTGGCAAAGGCAATCAGTTCAAACAGTAACATGTGCCCTGTAACTGCAAGGTTTCTTGGAATGTAACATACAAAAAACAAAAGTTAAGTATATAACATAGCTGAAAATTAGCTGTGGTAGTCTACGTGTGTGTCTGTTTGTCTCTTCTGTGTTTAACTCTGTGCCTTGTTAGTGATTTCATTCATGAAATACAAATTTTAGTTACTTTGTAGATCAGAGGTCCTCAATTACAGTCCTGGAGGTCTGCTATGGCTGCAGGTTTTCACTTTAACCAGTTTCTTAATTAGAACTCTTTTATTTACTACTAAAGCAATATGTTTTTTGGGCTTAATTTTTGTTCTTTTACCTGTTACCATTCAGAACCCTCAATTGCCTATTTTGGATTTTAGCAGCTGCATTTAAGTTTTAATTGTTGTTTAATTGTCGCGGCATCTCCATCATAAACGGAAAACTGACAGCTGAGCGGTTCTATATCAGTGGAGAACCAATTCCAACAGTCTTAGAGAAGCCCATCAAGAGCCTTGGACGGTGGTATAATGCAAAACTTCAAGCCCCCCTTTCAACTTGAACAACTACGGCATGACATGGCTAATGACCTCAGGCAGATTAACAACACCGTACTCCCAGGGAAATTGAAGCTCTGGTGTTTCCAGTTTCTGTTGTTACCCAGACTACTGTGGCCGTTGACCATGTACGAGGTCTCACTTAATCATGCCAATCGACTGGAGAGACTAGTGAGCTCTTACGTGAGGAAGTGACTTGGACTTCCGAAATGCCTCAGCAGCTTTGGACTCTACAGCGACGGGATACTGTCACTGCCAATTCCTAGCCTGGTTGAGGAGTTCAAATGTGCAAAAGTGAGGCTGGAGATGTCACTCATGGACTCCTGGGATCCCATAGTGAGAGGCGCTGCTCCCACCCTAGTAACGGGGAGGAAGTGGACCCCAGCCACAGCTGTGCTACAGGCCAAATCTGCTCTTCTCCATCGTGACGTGGTGGGTCACGTCCAACAAGGCAGAGGAGGCTTTGGTCTTGGAGCGGTAACACCTCTCTGGCAACAGGCAGCTGCAACCGAATGTCAAAACATGGTGGTGGAGGAAGTGCGTCGACAGGAGGAAGCAGCCAGATGGGCCAGAGCTGTAGCGCTGGTCAAGCAGGGCCACTGGATGAAATGGAAGTGTGTTGAAAAGAGGAAACTCACATGGAGTGAAATCTGGGAAATGGAGTCCAACAGGCTGAGTTTCATCATCCGAGCCACATATGATGTGCTGCCTTCCCCCATAAATCTGCAGCTGTGGTTTGGAAAGGACCCATCTCGCCCCCTGTGTACAGTCCCAGCAACACTCAAGCACATCCTGGTTGGTTGTAGGACTAGCCTTACTCAAGGCAGATATACATGGAGACACAACCAGGTCCTCAGGTGTCTTGCTGAGAAAGTTGAGTGCAAGAGGGAATCCATCAACGCCCAACCTTTCACGAACCAGGAGGAGCACCAGTATCCTTCAGCATTTGTCCGGGAGGGAGACAAGCTGAGGATTAGCCCTTCAACCCCGGATCTGGGACCGCTGAAGGTTGCCAGGGATTGGCAGATGCAAGTTGACTTGGATCAGAGGCTCATCTTCCCCACAGAGATCGTAACAACTACTCTGTGACCAGACCTCGTCCTTTGGTCTAACTCCCGAAAACTTGCTTACGTCATTGAGCTGACAGTACCGTGGGAGGATGCAATTGAGGAAGCATTTGAACGTAAGAAGCTGCGATATGCCAACTTGGCAGCTGAGGTGGAGGACAGAGGCTGGAAGATCAAGGTATGCCCAGTGGAAGTGGGGTGTAGGGGCTTTGTTGCCAGTACAACAGCGAAACTACTTAGAGAGGTTGGAGTCCGGGGACAGGCCCAACGACAGGCTATCAGAGAATTGGCTAACACTGCTGAGAGGACCAGTCACTGGCTATGGCTGAAGAGGGCTGACATCACTTGGGCGGCTAAGGCGATCAGCTAACCGCGAGACACACGCCCAGGCTTGATCAACCTGTGGTGGGCCTGCCTCAGCAGAGGGTGTCTTGGGATAAAGGCCGAAACACCCTGTGAAGCTGAGGCACACAACTGATGATGTGTCCTGCTGGTAAAGCTTCCTGGCTGCCTTTCCTCATAGCAGCAATCCCTCAAGACTTTGCCCATTAGAAGCGATGCAAATATCAGGGATTGTAACATCTAGTCCTTTCATTGAATCTTAATTAGACATTAGTTAATCATGAGATGTAGATAACCAGTAAACCAGAAGTTCTCCAGCTCACGTGCTTATCATGACGTATCTGTGGTAAAAATGTTTAGAAATTAATGAGAGGGGAATTGGAAAGACCATTAAGTTTACATCTATTCTGGTCCACAAAACACTTGGATAAAGTTCTCACAGAAGGAAACTCTACAGTGCAATTAAAATTGCTCTTGGATGAATGCAAGCATTAACAAGCCAAATAGTTCAATACCAAGTTTCCTTATCAGCATGTACTGCCTTCTAATTAGGAAACTAGTTGGAATAAACACCTGCAGCCACTGCGGCCCTCCAGGACTGTGATTGAGGACCCTTGGTCTAGACTACATAAAATAAAATATATTCAGAGGCAATTCCAAAAATGAATGATATTTAATACCTTGATGTAGAATACATTCTATAAAATACATCATAAGCCTTTTTAACATAAAAAATGCAATATGACAATAATTATACTTCTGAAGCAGAATAATCTATTATTTATTTACATAACAAAGGATAAATTTGTTCAAAGGTTTTGCTTCCTGAAAAACATTTGGTGATTATGGTAGAAAGCTTTAAGCTGAACACAAATACTTTTAGACTGACTGAATAATGCAGTAATTTAGAGAAATGTGGAAATTAACTTTTATTGAATTTAGTGAGATTCTTTTCGCTTAATGAGGCTGACACATTGCATTAGTTTGATTGAGTGGAAAATGTTTTGCTGCTGGTTTTTGTTTGTACTCAGCATCTGATCCTTCTTGTTTCAGTGCTCAGCAACAGTTCATTAGTATTGATGCATTTCACTTGCCTTTTTCTTTTTTTTTCTTTTTCTGCTTTTCCATGGATACTCTGTCCTGGTGAAACCTTTTAGCATGTTCTTCCCTGCTAATATTAGCAGAGTCGGTGACAAAGACCAGTTGAGAGTGCAGAAAACGAACCTTTAGCAACATGTTGCACTTCATGATTTTGTATGCTTGAAGTGTTTTGTCAACCAGTGACTTCCTCTGACAACACTAACAGATCTTCAGGTGTTTGTTATTGATGGCATGTCGCATCAACATGCTGATTCCAGGACTGCATGGGATGAATTATGAGGAAAGAGTAAAAGATCTGAGCCTTTTCAGATGAAGCACATCGTAAGAGCCATTTGCTAGTTATTTAAGTTTTATAAATGTTTGCCTAAATATTACTGCATAGTCTATGGGAGGTTCTTAAAACCCCCATAATTTGAATTGAATTTCTTGAATTGATATTTCTTGCCTCTCTAACTATACATTATACTCAGTTTGTGACCTGCCTTGCCAGGTATAAGGCGTTGAGAGCACATGGTTTTAAACCGTGTCTTACGTGCATTAAGTGCCAAGTAACATGAAAGACAAAGCACTTAATTGCATGTGCAGCACCGTACGTTTAAAGCGTACAGAAGAAGAAGTGAAGAATCTTTAAGTATAGGAACAACAAAAGTTTGACAAGAAAAGCTAAGTTTAGAGAAGATACATTTCTTCTAATTTTTTACCTTTATTCTATGTGTGTAACAAACTTTTTTCTTTATTGTTGTGTGGATTATTTGCTTTGAATTTTCACTAAATACTTTAAAACGAACTTTTGGATCAAGAGATTTCTTTTGACACACGTTTTACCCGTGCTTGATCCCGCCTTACACATTGGCATCAACACAAATGAAGATTAAGAGGTGACATGATGGAAGTGTTTAAAATTATGAAGGCAATTAGTCCAGTGACTTGAGACTGTTATTTTAAAATGAGTTCATCAAGAACACAGGGACACAGTTGGAAACTTGTTTAGGGTAAATTTCCTGCAAACATTAGGAGATTTTTCTTTAAACAAAGAACCATAGACACATGGAATAAGTTATAAAGCAGTGTGGTAAACAGTTGAACTTTAGGGATTTTCAAAAATTGATTAAATATTATTTTGGAAGAATTAAGTGGATAGGACTGGCGAGCTTTGTTGGGCTGAGTGGCCTGTTCTTGTCCTAATTGTTCTAATGTTCGTTTGTGGAAAAACAAAAATGCCACCCTTAATCTGGAAACATTTGTTTCAAATATTGAACTCTTTCACCTTCCTTGTACATCATTTTCACAAAACATTTCAAACATCTAAGTTTTGTGTGAAGATTACAGACTTTTCTGCGATGGACTCAAGTGCGGCTAGTTCTTTTTAATGTAATGAAATTCTTTAGCACGACTGCCCCATTTGCAAATGAAACAACAGAATTTGGAATATCCAAGCTGCATTCCTATTAGCACTGGCACTATTTTTAGATCAGCACAGATGAAACAATTGTATTTGTTGTACTATATAAGTATACTTATAATATGACAGGAAATCACAAATATACAATACAATACATAGGTATATAAAGGTATATGATAGAAAATTTTAAAGACGATTTTAGTGATATATCTTAAAAGTGTTCAGGAAGCAATATCATCATTGTCCAACACAATTAATAAAATGTTTATAGAAGGTGAATAGCTACTATATTTATAGTCGATACCTAAAGTGATACTGGTTGTTTTTTGAATGAATTACCAAAAACGACAAAGAATGTTTCCTTTAGCATCCTTTTTGCATGCAATGAAAATTTGGAAAATATCCTGATTCTATTTTATAGCAATATTCCTTTATACAGTACTACAACACCTGATAAAAAGAGCAGGAAAGGAGTCAGCTTTTATAAAAACTCCCTTACATGCACCACCAAAATGAAGGCCGCTATTTTTTGACGTAACTTTTCAGTGCATTCTTCACACAACTCATATTAACACCCCAATGATGGAAGGCAGACTGCCAGACTACATGGCAGAAGGGGATCAAGGGAGTCAAAAAGCTTTAAAATCTCTGTAACTAAGCATCAGACCCGACCACGACTGCTACGTGAAACTGCTTTTATTAATTAAACCAACAGAAGGGCTGTTTTCTCAACCTGCTTGATCATTACAGGATCATCTCAGCTACATCAAGTGGAGCACAGGTCCCCACACTACACAGGTTGCTGGTACAATATGGAGCACAACAATGCAAACACCGTGACAATTAAAATGTGCCAATCAATCTAACAATGCATATCTGGACTTAAGAGAGAAAAGCCACCATAACCAACAGGGGATATATGCAAAAGTAGATATACAGTACAGGCCAAAAGTTTGGACACACCTCCTCATTCAATGTGTTTTCTTTATTTTCGTGACCATTTACACCACTCTATCACTCTCCTTCTTGGTCAAATAGCCCTTGCACAGCCTGGAGGTGTGTTTGGGGTCATTGTCCTGTTGAAAAATAAATGATCGTCCAACTAACCTGACTTCTGCACAACACAACTGCTGGTCCCAACCCCATTGATAAAGCAAGAAATTCCACTAAATAACCCTGATAAGGCACACCTGTGAAGTGAAAACCATTTCAGGTGACTACCTGTTGAAGCTCATCGAGAGAATGCCAAGAGTGTGCAAAGCAGTAATCAGAGCAAAGGGTGGCTATTTTGTGTCCAAACTTTTGGCCTGTACTGTAAGTAACAAAAAAGTCAGAGAGGTTGAGAACATGCACAGATACAGCGTGTTGCCAACACTCAACGAACCAACTCAGGATCCCAAATTAGGACCTGAGTACAGTCATGCAAAGGGTGACCCATCAGCACCACACTAGTTTGAATGGAATGGAATAGCGTGAGGTTTTCTTACAGTGGCTGGAGTGCCAGTGCTGCCACCAACCCCTGAGTTTTCCTTACAAGTTGGAGGTCCTGATTGCAGGTTAATGACATACCCAGAATGAAGTAGCTGCAGGTTAAGGACATTGCTCAAGGGCCCAACCAAGTGGAATCACATTTACAGGATTCAAACCGGCAACCTTCCGATTGCTGGAACAGAGCCCTAGCCTCAGAGCCACCATTCTGCCCTAACAAAAAAAAAGTCAGATGTAGACTAAACATTTTTATTCTCTTGAAGTCTGCTATACATGCAGAAGAGCATTCTGCTTAGGAAAGGATCAAGCAAGGACAATGCAATCTGTTCAGAAATGTAGATCAAACCAACAGGGGGAACTAGGGAGACAGAACATCAGAGAGGCTGGCCAGATTTCCTTCTGTCACTGTTGTTTCGCCTGGATTGAGCAGTTTCGTTTGAAAGTGTTTTCTCTTGCTTTTTGTTGCCTTTGATTTTTAGGAGTGGTTTGTCACCACTTTGTCTAGCTGATTGTTTTTTTTTTTTTTTGTTTTGTTTTTTCTGATGGTCAGTGGTCTCAGATAATATTCCTCCTATTTACATGGCAATCTGTGCAATACCAGTAACTGAGATATGAGCCTTTAGAGCCCATCTGTCTGTCTCCTTCTGGAAGCAAGCCAGGTGTAGTAGAGTTAACCTTTCTTGATAAAAATTAAAGATTCATTATGCATTTCTGCTATAGTACGTGTTTAGGTGGAAAATGTTGTAAAGCAAAGAGACACCATGTGTGGAACCCAACGGGAAGAAGTGAAACACTAGGTAGCTGCCAACAGGCTGTTTTAATTTTCAAATATGTCCCTGAATATCCTTGAGTGCTACGCTGTCACCCTTAATAAATGAACTCTTTAGCTTGTGAAGACTTCAGTTTTTAGCTAGCAGGCTGATAAGAGATTTTTATCTGAAGAATTTGCACATTTGCCAGACTACTGCTCTCGATTTCATAATGCTAAGATCATACATCTGCCTACGGTTGGGGTTGAAGTTGAGCTTCAGTGATGTGCTATTAATTGTGTTGTGTTTGTTGATTGAAAAATTCAAAATAAATTCAGCTGCTTTGTTAGACTAAAGAGGAAGGAACATGTTAATGAAAGGAAAAAACACGTAATTGAAGGAAAGCTTCTTAAAAAAATAAGAATATCTAAAATTAAATACTATGACTTCACACATCTAATTTCTTATTAGTGGAAAGGACAGAAAAAGAACTAATTTGTCATAAACAAAAAACAGCTGCATCTAAGTTTTAACAATGAATAAGACAACAGGAAAAATAAAGTGAATTTTAAAAAATTAACCCTAACTTGAAGGTTGCAGGAGACGAGCATATCCCAGCAGTACTGGATAGCAGGCAGGAAACAGTCCTGGGCAGGGTGCCATACACTGACACAGACCTAAGTAGGAATCGCCAACTTACCTAACCTGCATACCTTTGGAACAATAGATAGATAGATAGATAGATAGATAGATAGATAGATAGATAGATAGATAGATAGATAGATAGATAGATAGATAGCCCTAACCCCTACTTTCTCTGCTGTTCATTTTGCGGTTTTCTGTGGTGGCGACCACCACCACCCGATCAAAGCCCTGTGTTGTCCCTACATTGATGGCCAGCCATCCACATGACCATCATCATCAAATTCTTCCATGTGAAGCCTGAAAACCATGAGGACTGATTGAGATCATTGATGTTAGGTAGAATGCCTAGAGGGGGCTGGACGGTCTCGTAGCCTCGGAACCCCTGCAGATTTAGTTTTTTCTCCAGCTGTTTGGAGTTTTTTTTTTTGGTTTTTCTGTCCTCCTTATTTTTATTCTCTGTTATTTGGTATTACCTAATTTTATTTTTATATTAAAATTTTTTTTCTCTTCATCCTGTAAAGCACTTTGACCAAATCTTTTGTATGAAAATGTGCTATATAAATAAATGATGTTGTTGTTGTTGATAGAACGAATGAACAAATAAACGAATGAACGAACGAACAAACAAACTTTACTGGTCTCCAGGGGGAAATGGAAGCTCAATAAATAAATAAATAGTGGCTTATTGCTCTTGGTAAAAAGAGTTTGAGCCCAGGATTTGAACCCAAAATGGTAGATGCATGAAGCACTCCCTACAGTACTGGCACATGAACTGCCTTTCAATATGTCCTTTAGGACTTCGCCATGTGTCATACTATCTTCATACTACTCTTACCCTGGGCATCGTCTTGCAGTTGGTTCATAGAGTCAGTATTGTCACTTGTGCAGAGTAAAACGAAATTCTTACTTGCAAGTTCTAATTAAGATGCAAAATGCTGCCACTCTCTTTTGACCTTACATTGAAATTTCTGACTTCCTTAGTGGTAAACAAACTTACATTACATGATTTTATTTAAGGGTGCGTTAGTCTGCTGTAGAGTATGGCAGTACTGGTTTCGCAGTTTGCTAACAGTAGGAACTTTTAAAACTTTTAAATGAAGAGAAAAAAAAAACAAGGGGAAGATACACCTATTAGACCAACCATCAGCAAAGAGTGACAATTAACAGTCTGTTATTTCTAGGCAGAGTTAATCTTCTCTGAAACTGACAGGTTATTCAGAAATGCTTTTGAATTGAGTTTTTTTTTAATAGCATAGAAAAGGGTAGAAGAAAACAGTCACAAATTGTCTTAAGTGTTTCATTAATAGATGTGAAAGTCACTGTATTGTAGAAGGATATATCTTTAATACGGTCAACTCTTTTAAGCTGATCTCTTCTATGTCACTTGTCAAACATTTCTTTTCTTAACAATTAACCAACTGATGAAGATTAATTCTGTAAAATGGGTACATTTAATCCAGACTTACCTCTTGAAGAAATGCCACACACCTTTTGAGCAAATGCATTATGTAGACTCTGAATATACAGAATAAAACTTAACATCTCAAACCTGCTTCATTCAGCTCAGGATCATATACAACTGGAGCCCATCCCAGTAGCATCAGGCACAATGTAAAAAAAAGCCCAACCAAGTTGCCAGTCCACCACGGAGCCTTCTCATGTACAACCCAACACTGCAGAAAATTACTAATCAACTGTTTTTTTCGCCAGGTCAGAATTTTTTTGTTGTCTGCTATAATATTTATCTGTTGACCTTCTATAAACAGACAAAATTTCCCCAGGGGTCAAATAAAATGCTATCTATCTATCTATAATATTTGGGATGTGAACGGAAACCTCTTAATACAGTTAGAAGCTTTTTTATTAATTGACTTAGATCAGTGTTTCCCAAACTTGGTCCTGGGGGCACACTGTGGCTGCAGGTTTTTGTTCCAACCAGATTCCTAATTAGTGATAACGCTGATCTCATTTATTTAGCTGGTATTATTTTTCTTTTATTCTACATTCAGAAAAGCACAGCAGCATGATTTTTACATTTATAAAACATTTAGAAATATTTCCGCTTTTGCTATAGATTAACCGTGTTTTTCGGACCATAAGACGCACTTTTTTTTCCTCAAAAGTGGGGAGAAATTGAGGGTGCGTCTTATGGTCCGAATGTTGTCCAGCAAGGCTGTTGTAAAAGGATATTTATTTGCCTGTGGTGTCCCATGCGCTGTCGCCCGCTGCTGCGTTTGCTTACTGTCGCTTACAATTTACAGTTCAGGTGCTGGAGGTGATGTCAGCCCTCCCCGCCCCTCATAACCACAGCCGCTCAATCAGCAACGCCATACGGACGGGCGACGAGGGAACGCTCGCCCACCACTCTTGGACACACCAAACCAATCAGGTGCTGGAGGTGATGTCAGACCTCCCCGCCCCTCATAGCCAGAGTCGCTCAATCAGCGATGCCGTACGGACAGGCGCGGAGGCAATGCCCGCCCACCACTCTCAGACACACCACACACCCTTCGTCAAATGACACGAAAGGAGGCGGGATAGTGTCCGCCAACAGTAGGAGTCAGATGACCTCGATGGTGATGACGGTGCGAAGGGAGGGGGAAGGACTTAATGTACAGGTACCTGTGAAAAGAAAAGATTATTAAAACCATGACAGCCTGTGACAGTCGTCTCCCTTTCTCCCTCCGCCCGCTTCTTACTGTGCTGGTACTAATGTGCTGCTTCATGTCCAACTTGTTGTAGCTGTGTTCGTGAGATCACTGCATGTCCTGCCCCCTGGAGTCTTAATGGTCAGTCAGTCATTCAGTTCACACGATCAGCACACCTCACGCCTCCCCTGTGTGTGTGTGATACTGATTGACTGACTGACAGGATCAGATCATCAAGGACAGGTCCAGACAGGAGGATTCAATTCCATCACCAGAAGTGTTCTAGGTACCGTACTTCTACAACAAAATGTGTTTAAACAAAAAACAAATGTACAGTGGTATATTAAAAAAAATAAAAATAAAAAAAAAACCCTGCCTAGGTGCTTTTTTAAAGGGCACTAACCAGCAGCATTTACAAAAAAAAATACAGTGGAACCTCGGTTTGCGAGCATAATTCGTTCCGGAAACGTGCTCGCAGTCCAAAGCACTCGTATATTAAAGTGAATTTTCCCATAAGAAATACCGGTAATGGAAACTCAGATGGTTCGTTCCACAACCCAAAACTATTCATAAAAAAATGATTAATACAAAATATAAAGTAAAAATACATAAAACAAATTAACCTGCACTTTGCCTTTGAAAAGAATCATGGCTGGTGTGAGTGAGTTTCTAAACTCTTGTGGGATTCTACCCAACGTGACGACACGCAGAAGAGCGTCCCAAAGCAATCGCAGTCTCCCAGCGCTGTAGCAGTTCGCCGTTAACGCGAATCCGAAAAGATCGCAGACATGCTATAAGCGCCTGCTGTCGATGGGTGATACAAGGAACAAGGAACATTATAAATGTGCAGGGCACAGTACTACTTGGCCATGACCCTGCCTGACTGCTGTGTATGTGTATAGGAGAGTGGCAGATCCCATAAATAACCGCGTTGTTGCTGTTTCAAGCTGAATAAAGCTGGTGCTGCTAAAGTACCGTACTGAGACTCAGCTTCGTGTTTTGGGGTGCAAGACGGGGACTCGCACGTCACAGCACACACGCACGCGCACACGCACACGCACACACACACACACATACATATACATACACAATGCTGTAGTAAACATTATACGCACGTATGGATGTTGACTATATGAGTGAGGCACGCCAACTCAGACGGAGAATAGGAGACTATTGCCCACAATCCCGCAGCGACAGAGAGAGAGTGAAGAACCATCAGCTCAGTTGTGCACTGCATAGATACTGATCACGCTACTCACCCATCCGTGGAGCCGCTGTCTGCCCTGTCACCTGCTCCATTCGGCGGAGCACGGATTCGTCCAGTCGGCCTCTTGATTGGCCGGCCGGGACTATGTGATGCCGCACAGTGCCCTGACAGGCAGGCAAGGAGCCCGTCATGGCAGAAGAGACACACATAGTCTCTCCTGCCATGCAAAGCCCTGCCTGTCAGGCTGGTTGGTGCCGTTTAATTTTAATACCGTTTGGCGATGCATAGATTAAGACGTACAGTAACCCATGTGCATCACCAAGCGGTATGAGTCAAATTACTGATGTGTACGGTAATATGTCTTTCATAACAACTGACAGTTCTTTCATTACTGGTATTTTCCTCAGAAAAACACCAATTCTCTAATGATACAAAATGTCAAAGACGAAAAGATTAGCATATAATATTCCGTTTAAACTGAAGGCAGTAAAATATGCAAAAGAACAGTGAAGCGGAGCAGCGGAGAGACATTTTGGGCCACCTCCAACTGAAAAAATGATAAGAGAGTTGAGGAAACAGGAGGATCAGCTGCAAAAACTTGATAAAACTACCGGTAAGCACACTTTGCGTGGGCATGCTGCAAAATGGCCACAGTTAGAAATGGACATGAAAGAATGGATCACACGTCACTGGAATATGGGCTTCTCAGTTTAGACAAAAATGATCATCTATGAAGCCAAACGCATTGCTGTAGAGAAAGGCATTAAGGATTTTACTGGCTCACCATCATGGTGCTACAGATTTATGAGGAGAAGCGGCCTTGCTATGCGCACCAAAACTAGAATTGCACAAAAAATGCCACGAGAATATGAATTGAAGATTCTGTGTTTTCATAAATTTGTAATTAATGCTAGGAAAAAAAATGATTTTCCAATGGACCAGATTGGGAATATGGATGAAGTCCCGCTAACCTTTGATGTACCATCTAATAAGACGGTTGACCTCAAAAGTGCCAAAACAATAACTGTGAAAACCTCAGGACATGAGAAAACTCATTACACTGCTGTGTTGTCCTGCTGTGCTGACGGCACCAAATTGCCACCGATGCTAATTTTCAAAAGGAAAACCTTTCCAAAAGATGTTATTCCACAAGGAGTTGTTGTACATGTTCATGAAAAAGGATGGATCAACGAAAATGGAATGAAAGTATGGATTGAAAAAGTGTGGTCCAAACGTCCTGAAGGGCTTCTGAAAAAATCTGCTTTATTAGTGCTTGACCAGTTCAGAGCACATATTAGCGAAACAACAAAAAACAGATTTAAAGAGGTGAAGACTCATCTAGCTGTAATTCCTGGGGGTCTTACCAGCCAGTTGCAACCACTTGACGTGCAGAGCAGACACCCAGGAAAACGACACTGAATCATGAAAGGTGATGTAACTACTTTAGCGTCAGACCCACAAATTATTAAATAATGGATTAATTAAACAATAAGAACATTTGGAAAAGTAGAATGAAAACCAAGATGAAACTATTGTTAAAAAGAAAAAAAAATACATTATTACCATATAAGTGCTTGGTACATTTTAATATTTTTTTTTTTTTCCAAACTTACAGTAGTTTTCTAATTTCTATATTGATCCCAAAACACAGAACTCGGGAAATATCAGTTCACTTAATTAGCCCAGGAGTCCAATTAAAAACAGAAGTTGGTTGGAACAAAAACCTGCAGCCACAGGGGGTCCCCTGAACTGAGTTTGGGAAGCATCGACTTAGATCAATGTTGGTTAAACTATGTTTCACATGATGTCTGAACTTGGGTTGAGCTGAGTCATGAATTACAATACTACTGAATGAGAAAGGGTCGCAAACTATTTATGGAAAGCTATGTGAGGGGTTTCTGTTTGCATGGGGAAACATTCCCCCTGGATGACTGTCGGTGGTTGTTCTCCATAGGACACAACCTGACCCCCAGATGACAATCGGCAGTGAATCTCCATTAAAGATGGACAACCTTAAAGATGATTGGCAGCAGTTCGAAAAGGGGAACAAAGACATGGAAAAGGCAAAACTGTCTGGAGATGATACTGTTTAGTGGATGCAGTGGATTCTCCATGATTGACTGGAGCCTGCTCAGCGCCCGTCGCTCTGCCACGGATGTCAAACTGTCCAGCTCCGTGCCTATAATAGAGCCTGCCTTCCTCACCAGTTTGTCCAGGCGTGAGGCGTCCCTCTTCTTTATGCTGCCTTCCCAGCACACCACCGCATAGAAGAGGGCGCTCATCACAACTGTCTGGTAGAACATCTGCAGCTTCTTATTGCAGATGTTGAAGGCCTTCTAGGGAAGTATAGTTGGCTCTCTGCTCTCTTGCACAGAGCATCAGTATTGGCAGTCCAGTCCAATTTATCATCCAGCTGCACTCCCAGGGATTTATAGGTCTGTACCCTCTGCACACAGTCACCTCTGATAATCATTGGGTCCGGGAGGGGCCTGTTCCTCCTAAAATCCACCACCAGCTCCTTGGTTTTGCTGGTGTTCAGGTGTACCATTTAACAAAGTCCTTGATTAGGTTCCTATACTCCTCCTCCTGCCTACTCCTGATGCAGCCCATGATAGCAGTGTCGTCAGTGAACTTTTGCACGTGGCAGGACTCCGAGTTGTATTGGAAGTCCGATGAATATTGGCTGAACAGGACCGGAGAAAGTACAGTCCCCTGTGGCACTCCTGTGTTGCTGACCACAATGTCAGACCTGCAGTTCCCAAAATGCACATACTGAGGTCTGTTTGTATGATAGTCCATAATCCATGCCACCAGGTGTGAGTCTACTCCCATCTCTGTCAGCTTGTCACTAAGGAGACAAGGTTGGATGGTGTTGAAGGCGCTAGAGAAGTCCAGAAACATAATTCTTACAGCACCACTGCCTCTGTCCAAGTGGGAGAGGGATCGGTGTAGCATATAGATGATGTCATCCTCTGTTCCCACCTTCTCCTGGTATATAAACTGCAAAGGGTCAAGGGCGTGGCGGACCTGTAGCCTCAGGTGGTGAAGCAGCAGCCGTTCCATGGTCTTCATCACATGTGACGTCAGAGCGACAGGCTGGAAGTCATTCAGCTCACCAGGACGTGATACCTTTGGGACTGGGGTGATGCAAGATGTTTTCCAAAGCCTCAGGACTCTCCCCTGTTCCAGGCTCAGGTTGAAAAAGATGGAGTGTGAGAAAAAAATTTCAGAACTTACTTAGATAGATAGATATCTGCCAATGGGGTAAGCAAAATTTACTTGACAAGATTTCTTAAAGTAACTTAAAACAATTGTAAATATAAATTTTTCGATAAGTCAGTAAGTCTCACAATAAGGAAAATAAGATTTAATGTCATGATATAAATACTTCTCACTTGCTTAGATTTCATTTTTTGCAGTGTAAACAGTAGTGCTTTATCATTGCACTGCCTAGCAATACCTAGCCCAGAATCCTATTTGCTTTATATGCCCTTACTCTGCATTTCTTGTTACCATTTGCATCATCTTACCCAAAACTATATATTTATTCTTTTGGCCAGTGTGATCATTTCTATTTTGATCTGTTTGTTCTGTTGAACTGGCTTTATAACTGGCTGTTCAGAAGGCCTGCAGCATTCCTTGTTATATAATGAAGCCTTAATGAGTTCACAAAGCACTAAAGCATGCTTGTAAATGTGGCCAGCTCTATTTCGCTTTTGGATGAATCATTTACAACCCTCTTGACTATGTTATATAGATAAAAAAAGTGTCCACAGTTGCATCCCTCCCTTCTTCAAGTCAGACTGACCCCTAATTTTATATTGTCTCCCAATCATGCCCAGACACAACAAGTTCCAATTGAGTTCTCTACTGAATGCAGTCATCAAAGAGGAATATCTGGATTTACTGAATACCCTACTGTGTTGCACCATCTTTTCACTGTGTGGTTTCGTTTATCCTTTAATCTACAAAAAAATCAAAATGGCCAAAGGCAGTGTACTCTTACAGTGATCTCAGCTACTGTGGATATGTTCTTAGACACCATTTATAGTGGAAAATCACTTGTAGGTAAATGTGACAAGACAACCCCTTACATTTTCCTTAAAGTACAGTTAACTTGATTTTGTTTTGTACCCAATAAGTATATCCCATAATTGCTTCAGTCATGAATGTACAGTGTATTAGTAGCAGCACGTATGCACAGTAATGTTACTTTCTGAGCACCGAGAAAGGCATTACAGTAGAGTAGGATACAGCATCTTCTATAAGTCCACATAATATCTCATTAAAAAGACTGCTGTGGCTACATGAGTTGGTAAAATTAACACTATTAAGACTGCTTTATTTAGGAAAAAAGGTTAAAGGTTTATCCCAAGTTGAAAAGGCAAGAAGGTTAAAGACACAACATTTTGTCTGTATGCAGTTCATTATTGTGCAAATGAGATTGAAAGACCAGGTAACATACAGTATATAGTAGGAGAAGGAAGGAACAAAGCCAGGGCAGATGAAAGGGGAAAAGGCGTGAGTAAGTGTGAACAAGCTTCCCTTAGAAAAGATGAAGGGAGAGATGAAAAAATTAAGACCTGGAGAAATGTGTGATCCCAGGGTGAGGATGTGCTTAGCTCCTTCTTTTTTTCTTTAAAACATCTTTGACTTTCACATCTCAAAAATCGTCTCTGAAACGGTCTTCTAGCGGTCTCCTTGTTTCACCTACTGTATGTAGATGGCTGGGCACTTCCTACAAGATATGCAGTAAAATGTTTAGACTGGCAAGAGACCCATTGTTTAATATTGAATTTACTAGACAGACCAGATACAGGGGCATTGTTGGTGACATATTTGCCAGTGACACTGCAGCTCCTGTTACAGCTCAAAGTGTCTCTCTTTTTGAAGTGAACTGCAAACTAGATGTCTGTGTAGATTAGGTGGTCGGTAGAAGGAGATCAAGGGAGGGTCAGGAAAAAAACGATCCTGTTTGATGACCTATGGGAGAGATGGAGTATTACGGTGGAGTTGGAGGACCAGCAGGTTCCTCTTAGATTGAATGTTACAAGGTCTACTTTTTGTTTTAATTGAGGGCTCTATCCACAATATGAGACGGGTATCCTCTATCAGTGAATAAGCTCCTCATTCTCAGTGCTTCATTACAGAAGTCAGCCTCATCACTGCAGAGGTGGCAGAGTCTAAAGAACTGTGGAAGAGGTACACATTTTTTAGTATGCCATTGATGGAGGGAGTCATAGAGAAGGCAACTGGGTGAGAGAGTTGGCTTGTAATAAACAAAGGTTTTAAGTCCTGGAAGGTTGATAGAAAGACTGATATCTAAAAATGGTATAGCTGAGCTGGAAACATCAATTATAAACCTGACAGATACATGGAGATTAGTAAAATGACTGATGAATTCCTGTAAGCTGCCTTCTAGAGCAAAAAGTTAGTACCAACACAATCATTAATATGTCTTTAGTACAGGAAAAATAACAGGAAGCCAGGACACCACCCAGCCCACATACCCATCTCAAAGATCCAAAAGTGTATATTAATTAAAGTATTTACAAACACAAAATCTTTAACAACTATTTATAAAACTCAAGCCGCGTATGGCAGCCTCAGTTAGGTGTTCTCTAGTATTCTGTCTGTTTTTGTTTTTTTGTCACGTCGTTTTGTGTTCAACTGCAATCAAATATGCCCAAGAAGAATTGCTGAATAGTTCACATTGTGTGATTTGATACCAGATTTTTCACAATTAAGAACTTTTCTGGATATCTTAGGTGAAGGAGCAGCAGGCACAGGTATTGCAAGAGGGGAAGGCATGCTGGAGCGCTCATTAAGCTCAGACAGTGAGGATTTTGAATGGCACTCCTATGTTTAAATCTAGCTAACCTTCACTCTCTTTGCAATAAAATGGACAAACTGTTACTCCTCAACAGGTATAGTAAGGACTTTTCACTCTCTTATGCTCTGTTTTTCACAGAAACCTGGTGAAATGAATCCATCTAAGACATTGCATTAACTCTGCAGGGTTTTCAGCTTCATAGACAGAATCATCAAGGAAACAAAGAGGCGGCGGAATTTGCCTTTATATCAAGTAAGGTTAGTATACTGATGTCACAGTGTGCAGCCCTAATTTAGAAATGCTTTTTTGTTCATTGCAAGCCCTTTGATTCACCACAGTTGGTTGGTTTTTACATTCCACCCTAAGTCTTTGTGAGCAAGGCACTCCAACAACTAGCTGGCCCAATAACGGGCATGGAGCAAAATTACCCAAACACCCTTCTGATTATTCTCAAGGATTTTAACAGAACATATTTCAGCCATGAACTGCCTACATTTATACAGCACATTACATGCCCTAATAGAGATAGAAATGCATTGGACCACTGGTAAAAATGCACATTGCAATGTTCCCCATGAGGCTTTGGGACTGTGTGATTACTGCTTGATTCACCTGTTCCCAACCTGTAGGAATAAACTAAAGACATCTAGGCCTCTGATTAACATTGTGAGAATGTGGACTAATGTTAGGCAAGGATGAAGCTACAGGCCAGTTTTGAGGGCACTGGCTGTTTTTTGAAGATGCAACAGTTGACTTAGACAAGCTGATAGACACAGTCACATCCTATATCAGTTTTTGTGAGGAGATGCACGTCTCCATCAAGACCTGGTTAAAAGTTAATAACAACCAGCAATGGTTTACAGCAAAACTCAGGCAGCTTCATCAGGCCTAGGAAGCTGCTTGTAGAAGTTGGGACAGAACACAGTTTAGACTGGCAAGGAACACACTCACAAAAGAAGTCAGAGTGGCTAAGAAGAACTGCTCTGAAAAGCTCAAAAAAGTTTTTAGCCAATGATCCTGCATCGGTGTATAAAGGTCTGCAGAATATTACCAACTACATGAAACCATCCCACCACAATGCTAAGAATAATCAATTGTCTGACGACCTGAACGAGCTTTCTTGCAGGTTTGATAAACCAAGGTCACACCCAATGAATTATATCTTAGGTTGAATGTGAACAATCGAATGGAAGGCCTAATGAAAGCAGACCTACACGTTTGCAGCATTTACTTCTCCATGGATGAGTACTTGCAGCTGAAGAGGAAAGAAACGTGTTCCTGATTTCCCATTATTGAAGCCATTTCATTTCAGCCGCAATTGAAGTGAGCTAAAATTTGGAGCCATAAAATAATAACAGTGGCGATGTTTTCCACTAGCA
The DNA here is from genome assembly GCA_026402145.1 of Polypterus bichir lapradei. Classification (NCBI taxonomy): domain Eukaryota; kingdom Metazoa; phylum Chordata; class Cladistia; order Polypteriformes; family Polypteridae; genus Polypterus; species Polypterus bichir. The sequence goes on from JANRMT010062812.1 coordinate 8,879,274, forward strand.
AACTTAATATTGCAGAGATGAGTAGCTCTTATCATTACTGATGCTGCTTTCTCAGATCTTGCATCATGGGTTTGAATTGTGTGCCTGGTTTGTTGTAATAATAAAGTCTTCCATACAGTCACTCAGATCTGTTAAGCATTAGCACTAAATAAGCATTTAACACTGCAGAAAACAAGATCAGTAATCAAACTTACCCTAAAGAAAACTGCCTATTCAGCCCTTTGGGTTTTGATTGTGTCTTCCAGTTTAATTTTGGAAAGTGGAAAAATGTCTCCAGAACCCCGGATTGATAATATCTGAAAAATTTGTTGTTATCTCTTGCACATACTGCAATCTTGTGTAACAAAGCGGCTCATTCCCCAACACAGATTAAGTTTTCCAGCTCTACCAGTTTCCTGTAACGGAGGCACTCTTCCTGAGTGGCCATACCTTCACATTTTCAACATGTGGCAACATCAATTGCTCTTTGTCTGTTGTATATACGTACCATCCAATTGCATATGTTACACTTTTTGTCTCTCCAGTTCTGCTCTCCTCTGTCTTCTTTCCTCTTCAGTTTGTTAGATCTCTTCATCAGTATATTATGGCATGTACAAATACAGTTCAGCAATAATGCTAAATGTTCCCTCTTCATCCTTCATAGGATAGGATCTTCATAGTCAGACATTTTGCAGATTTAAAATGATAACTTATTTGTTTAAATTCAGAAAAAAAAATCTAAATAAGGTAGTCCATCCATCCATCCATTTCCCAACCCGCTGAATCCGAACACAGGGACACGGGGGTCTGCAGGAGTCAATCCCAGCCAACACAGGACACAAGGCAGGAACCAATCCCGGGCAGGGTGCCAACCCACCGCAGTAAATAAGATAGTATATTTTTAAAATAACAGTGGTGTTTGCAGATGTCATAACATCAGCTAGAGGGTGAAAGGTTATCACGGAGGTAGAGAAATTCTCCAAGATGAGGTGCAGAGCCAGTTTTCTTGTAAAATAGTTTATGTTTTTTTTAAATTCCTTTCTAAAGTAACATGGATACACTGTTTTAAAATATTTGTGCAATCTCAAGATGCAGATTATTATCCAATAACATTCTTGCCTTAAAAATGGAAGTATTTTTTTATGTTTGCACCAAGGTTATCTTAAGCCCTATTGTAATGTAGAAGAACAGACAAGGTATTTTATAACTTTAAAACATAATTTTAAGTGACTATATACCATGATTGCAAAGAAATAACTTGGACTTGAAAAGTTCAAACTTACCCTTTATGTCAAAGTGTATAAGACATCCACATGTACTGACATCCAGTAAATAGACCATTTATCCTGAATGCTTAAAAAATGACAAATGTATTTAACATGACAAAACTTGCTGTCCAGCAACATTCAACAAAACGAGCATCCTTGTATTGTGTTTGGCTTCAGAGTTCTCTGTAATATTAACTACTGTGGCGGCCGGCCGGCAGCTTATCCCGGCCGGGACGCCCCTGAAATGGAAGGATGGGAGAAGGCAGCTTTTTCAGGACACTGCCTCCCCCAAAACGCTAGATGGCAGCTCCCCTGGAGTGTAACAATGCCCCAGATTCCCACAGAGTCTGGTTTCTCAGCCATGTTGGGTGCCGTGGGTGCCACCAAGGGGAGCTGTGAATGGACCAGGGAATCATGTTTCCCTTGCAGCCCAGAAGTGTTTGAAAGTCAAGAGGATGAAAGCCCCACAGTACTTCCAGGCTGATTAAAGAGTTGGGATTCTCCATGAGCATGGGAAAGGCACTATTTAAATAAAATGTATTATTATTATTATTATTATTATTATTATTATTATTATTATTATTAATAATAATAATAATAATAATAATAATAATATCTGACCCGGAAGTGCTGGCAATCCACATGGGAGGAAGAACAGAAGCACTTCCGGGTCAAGAACTATATCAAGGACTCGTGGAGACCCAGCAAGTGAGCTGGAGTTGGGAGGAGTGTGACGGAGCTTGCTGGGTGGTATAGTGGAGAAAAGAATTGTGTTCATTATTGATTTAATTGTGTTTATTTTGGCTGTGGTGGATTGGAGGCACTAATTGAGAAGAAGAAACAATTAAAATACTTCTCATTGCTTTTACCCTGTGTCCTGGGCATCTGTCTGTTGGGTTTTGGGGCAACAGTGCCCCCTAAGCGTTTCACAGTATCTTTTGTTTGTACCTGAGTTAAAGCTCATTAGACCAGTGCTTAGTCAAATTTCACGCTAGAGGAGTATAGGTGAGTGTCTGACAGCCACCAGTGGAGTTGTTACCGTCTTACTTACTCAAAACATGAATTAAGAGAGGCAACTAGCCCTATTGCTAAAGGCGCTTAACTGTAAAACAGAATTCTGCTGGTTTTGCCTCCACTACTTTTTCTTTGTGTAAACCTTAGCTGGGGGCCATGCTACTTTACCAGTTGTAGAAGTGGAAAAATAGTTCTACTATGTTTTAAATAAAATCTGTCATCCTAAAAAATCACACCATCTTCACTTTGAGGCCAGATATTTCTCAAGCAATATTAAACCGTCAGAATGGAAAGCATACTTCTTGCCCTGTCAAAAACTGCATGGTACAAAGGTCTGATATTGCAGAGATTTAGTCTTTCCTATTTCATATTATTATATCAGTCAATGAGCTAGCTTAGCACTGAGCATTATAAAAACATGAAAATGTTGCACTGGGTTGCAAGGTTGTCATCTTCATGTCAATTCTAGTAGTCTTTTCCGGAAATGACAGTTTAATATCATCTGTCAGCAGAAAGTTTTTAAATAGTGTGAGATATTTGCAAAAGTACACTGTAAGTGCTTTGACATCAGTACTTTTGTTTTTCAGAAAGTCTCTCATGCTCAGTAAGATATACACACACACACATATATGCATATATATATGCTGCGTCTGTATAACGTATTCACTCTGTTGGGAGTTTACACATTTTATTGATAGTTAATATTGAATCGGATTGGATTTAATTTAGCTTTTTTTTGTTCTGGACGTGCTCTGTCTCTTCAGGACTTCATGAAGTGTGGTCTGCCTCACTTGGCAGAGGCAAAATGGTGGGATTAGAGAAACAGAGCTTTGCTATTTCTTAATTATCCTTTCTACCTCAACAACTGTTAATGCCAACACAACAATAGGCTTCACAGCCATAACACCTGGCAATAATATGAAATCTAGCTCAAAGCTATCTATACTAATAAAAGGCAAAGCCCTCACTGACTCACTCACTCACTCACTCACTCACTCACTCACTCACTCACTCACTCACTGACTCATCACTAATTCTCCAACTTCCCGTGTGGGTAGAAGGCTGAAATTTGGCAGGCTCATTCCTTACAGCTTACTTACAAAAGTTGGGCAGGTTTCATTTCGAAATTCTACGCATAATGGTCATAACTAGAAGCTATTTTTCTCCATTTACTGTAATGGAGTTCAGCTCGAGGGGCGGAGTTTCGTATGACATCATCACGCCTCTCACGTAATCACGCATTACGTAGAAAGCCAGGAAGAGCTACAAAACGCGCTTTAGAAAACATGCATTATATAATTAAGAAGGCAGCGAAACAATTAGAAGCGAGCGAGTGACATATAAAACCATATTCAGCGACTCACGTGAACTGACGCAGTGCGCAGACAAAAAGCAACAGTTCCAAAGAGTGCTGAACAAAAACCGATTTACACTGCTACGCTCAAATAGATAAACTACACGCCGTGGAGCAATAGTAGAGCATTCACCTGTAGCGCCCATGTCCGAGGTTCGATTCCCGAGAGGCGATGCACTAAGTATGTACGCGCGCTTCTCGATTTATTTTAACCTCGCATCCCCTTAGTTTGAGACGTATGAAAACGCATGCAGTTAACGCAGAAAGACAGATCACCTATTGAAGCTTCATGAATAATGGATACTTTATTCGCGATCAATGATTGTTTTGGTAAAGCCATACTCAGTGTATTCATTAGATGAACGGTAAAAAAGTAAGAGCGAGGGGACGGTAACTTACTGAAGCACACAAGCAAAACCACAATAGCACGCGGGCTCGATATACTGTAGTGCGCGTCAACTAGATCTGACTTGCGCGATCACATTCCAAAAAATATTTCTTTTCAAGTTCTATTTAGTCCATATGAGTCAAACTCAAGGCCCACGGGCCACATCCGGCCCGGCGTGTAATTATATCCGGCCCGCGAGATCATTTTATATACTGTATTATTGTTATTAATGGCCCGGGGATATGAAGCGCTGGTAACACAATAAACTACAGATCCCATAATCCAGCGCTTCAGCTGCCTTGCCGAACACTTACCACGTTAATCAAGTCTAGCTTATGATGCTACAAGTTATTGCCAAGCTAGCCCACACGATGCCAAAGAGAAAAGGTGATTCTGAACATAGAGCCTTTAAAAACCGATGGGAGGCTGAGTATATGTTTACTGACGTTGCCGGTAAACCCGTGTGTCTCATTTGTGGAACGTGTGTACAAAAACTGGGGTCTCCTTCCCAGCAAAAGTCGAGCAGCCGGCGCGCGCGCATAGCTGTGCCGGGATTTGAGACGCTGACTGCGCTTCTGCCTTAAGTCAAAGTGAGCACTTTTAATTTTTTTCATCCTCCCCCTGAGCTATAGCCCAGACAAGTGCAAACACGGGACCCCTTTTCTACACCACGGCAAAATAATATTAAGGCGATTCACACTTTCTTTTGCACGTATACGATTAT
>JANRMT010062812.1:8889000-8899274 GCA_026402145.1 Polypterus bichir lapradei
GTTGTCCAGGAGAAAAGCAATCTTGCCTCAAATCAATGGCAACCTTTTGTAGGGTCTGTCCCTGAGACTTATTAATTATCATCGCGAAGCAGAGCCTTACTGGAAATTGGACGCATTTGAATTGAAATGGGAAATCAGAGGGTATAACGGTGATGCGAGGAATACATTCACAGTGTGGCGCTCTGCTCTTTTTCTGTGAAGCTGCCTTCACACAGCTTCTCCGCTGTTTTATAAACGAACGCCATATAAGGCCGTCCTTTCTCCTTGCCTCGCGGTTCTGTACTGTTTTATTGTTCGTTTATTACGATTGTTATAGTTATTGTGTAGCTATTTGAGACTTACTTTACTGTTCAGGTACCCATTTCCTTTATTTAATCCGCTGCCTCCCCTGAATTTTTGTTTGTTTATTACGATTATAGATATTTATTGATTCCCTTCTTTAGCTCACTGCCTGCTCATATAAGGTGCTCTGGTGTTTTTTTGTGAAGCAGCCTTCACACAGCTTCTCCGCTGTTTTATAGTCGAACGACATATAAGGCCATCCTTATTCCTTGCTTCGCCAAGGAAACTGCCTTTTTATTTAATCAACAGGTTCTCCGCTGTTTTATTGTTCGTTTATTACGATTGTTATAGTTCTCTTTGTATAGCACGTTGTCAGTTCAGCACTCCGGTTGTAATATGACGAAGCTGTGCGAGCTTACTCTTGAGAATACAACGTATAGTTGTGCAGGAGAAAAGCAATCTTGCCTCAAATCAATGGCAACCTTTTGTAGGGTCTGTCCCTGAGACATATTACTTGTCATCGCGAAGCAGAGCCTTACTGGAAATTGGAGGCATTTGAATTGAAATGGGAGATCAGAGGGTATAACGGGGATGCGAGGAATACATTGAGTGTGGAGAAACTCTAGAGACAGCGTGTGTATTAACTTGTGGATTTTTCTGTGAGTATTTGTTGGCAGCGTGACGAAGTTGCTTCCGCAAGACCACATTAGCTGTGGAGCTCAGCTTGGAGCATATTCTTTTCCTACCTTGTCAATTGTGTAATGCGTCTTTTGAACAGGTATGATTCATGGAAGTGATCACTCGTACTGCGTTCAGTCAGTTCACTTGAGCTGCTCTCTTGTGTGATGTTGCGATGTCCACGGCTTTATTTAATGTTAGCTAAGACCCGGCACTTAAAAGTTTCTCGCTACAGCAGTTTTAACTCCGTTACAAAGTGATCCAAAGTCTCGTTTATACCTTGTGTCTTCTCATTAAACTTGTATCTCGCGAATAAAGCATTCGTCAAAGGCATGACAAACGGCAGCGGGAGCGTGTCTATAAACTTAATTTAAACTTACGGTTTACACTGTGCTTTGTTTCCACAGTAGCTGCACTTATGAATATGCTTGTATGCGTTTTTTCTTCAGCGCTCTTTGGAGCTCTTCCTTGTTTTCTATGTGGGAGGCGTGATGATGCAACACACAACTCCGCCTCCCACGGCCATCGAGCTGCAGTCTATTACAGAATATGGATAAAAATAGGTTCCAGTTATGACCATTAAACGTAGAATTTCGAAATGAAACCTGCCCAACTTTTGTAAGTAAGCTGTAAGTAATGAGCCTGCCAAATCTCAGCCTTCTACCAACACGGAAAGTTGGAGAATTAGTGAGTGAGTGAGTGAGTCAGTCAGTGAGGGCTTTGCCTTTTATTAGTATAGATATATATATATTTAATCGGATGGATTAAAGACTAAAAAAGAAATATATATATGGTGAGGTTTCTAAACTCTTTTGGGACTCGTGTCTGTAGGAAACAGCATATCAGTTGCCGGGCCATCCATAGGCTCGCAGCACTGCACCGGCTCACGGTGTAATCAACTCCGAGGTGATCACAATCGTACTATAAACACCTGTCATTGATGGGTCATGCAAGAAACATTATAAGTGCAGAGAACAGGATTACTTTTCCATTAACCTGGCCACGACCCTACCTGACTGCTATGTCTGTGTATAGGAGAGTGGTAGATCCCGCTGCAATAAATAACCATACTGTTCCGGTTTCAAGATGAATAAAGCTGGTTTTGCTAAAGTACTGAGACTCAGCCTTGTGTTTTTAGGTGTAAGATAGTGACTCACTTGTCACAAGAAAATATATATGTAGTATATATATCTTACTCTGTACAATTGATTAGGCTTCAGCATTTCAATTTCACAATAGACATAGAACATTAGGACAATTGTGATGAAAAAAGGCCATTCAGCCCAAAAAGGTTGTCCATCCAATTAATATTGATTGTCCAAAATAATATCAACTTGAGATCTTAAAATCTCTAAAGACCTACTGCCTATCAAATTACTTTTTAATTTGTCCCATGTGTCTATGGTTCTTTGCATGAAGAAAGCTTTCTAACATTTTTGTGCAAACTCTGCCCTTAACAACTTTCTAATTGTGTTCCTATGTTCTTGTTGCAGAATTTATTTTAAAGTAACAACTGGGATCTACTGTACTATATCCTTTTATAATTTTAAACACTTTGAGCATATCACCCTTTAATCTCTGGTGTAGCACTCAACCACCCAAGACATACGGTACTGTACAGCCTTGACAGACATATACATTGGTTATGCCACATTTGTGCGTCTTTTGCCATGAGTTTCATCCTTGGCAGCACCTACTATAAATCACCAAGGCCCCAAGTTTGCCCTATATGGACATGACTTTCTACTAGATGAAATGGTAAACTCTTGAGTCTGTGTGCACAGGTCTATCTCTGTCAGCTTTGTATATCTTGGCACTGCACTTTTCCCCATTCTTTTTTTCGAAACTGCTTAAGCTCTGTCAGGCTGTTTGGAGATCATGAGCAAACAACCTTTTTTTAAGTCCAGTAACAATATCTCAGGTAAATTGAGATCTGGACTCTGACATTACCACTAAAGGACATTCACGTTGTTTTTCTGAAGCCATTCCTGTGTAGATTTGACATTATGCTTGGGATTGTTGTCGTGTTGAAAAACCTAATCTTCTCCCAGGGTGTAGGTTTCCTGTAAATGTTTCCTGTATTTTCCTGCATTCACTTTACTTTGGCAATAACAAGGCTTTCAGGTCCTGCGACAGAGTAGCACCCACAGCATGACACTGCCTCCACCATGCATCAAAGTGGAGATGATGTGTTTTTGATAACATGTCGTGTTTGGCTTAAGTCAAATGTGGCGTTTAGTTAATTGGGCAAAAAATTCAGTTTTGGTCTCATGAGACTAAAGAATCTTCTTCCTGCTGACTTCAAAGTCTCCTGTGAGCCTTCTGGCAAATTATAGCCAAGATGTCAGGTCTTTTATGAGAGGCTTTTCCTTTGCCATTCTCCCATTTACAGCTGTGCCATACTCTCAATTTCTTAATGATTGATTTAACTTGACTCCAAGATATAGTCAGCGACTTCGATATTTTTTTTGTCTCCATCCCCTGACTTATGTCTTTTAAACACCTTTTTACTGAATTGCTTGGCGTGTTCTTTTGTCTTCATTGTGTAGGTTAGTCCGCCATACTGACTTACCACTAGTTGGACTTTCCACATACAGGAGCATTTAGACTTTAATCAACTAAAAACCCCAGACAGGTGATCTCCATTGAACTCATTCTGTGACTTCTAAAACGTATTGGCTGTAATACTGATTATTTAGGAGTGTCATATTATTGGGGGATAATATTTATGTGATCAGTTATTTTGTGTTTTATATTTGTAATTAATTTAAATCACTTTCCAGAGATCTGTTTTCACTTTGATATTAAAGAGACTTTATTAAATTATCAAAAAAGCTTTTGAACATTTGTTGACATTTTCTAATCTTAAGTTAAGGTAGTACATTTTTATATATGACTAGCAGAATACCCGCGCTTCGCAGCGGAGAAGTAGTGTGTTAAAGAAGGTATGAAAAAGAAAAGGAAAAATTTAAAAAATAACGTAACATGATTGTTAATGTAATTGTTTTGTCATTGATATGAGTGTTGTTCCCATATCTATATCTATATATATATACTCAGCAAAAAAAGAAACGTCCTCTGACTTTCAACTGTTTTTACTTTCAGTAAACTTAATGTGTAAATATTTGTATGAACACTAAAAGAGTCAACACCATAAGACATAAACTAAAAATGTTTCACAATGTGTCCCTGAATGAAGGGAGGCTCAAAATCAAAAGTACCAGTCAGTATCTGGTGTGGCCACCAGCTGCTTGAAGTACTGCAGTGCATCTTCTCCTCATGGACTGGACCAGATTTGTCAGTTCTTGCTGTGAGATGTTACCCCACTCTTCTACCAATGCACCTGCAAGTTCCTGGACATTTCTGGGGGGAATGGCCCTAGCCCTCACCCTGCGATCCAACAGGTCCCAGACGTGCTCAATTCCTTTGACGATAAACACGAATCCGTCAATCACCCCTGGTGAGAGAAAACCGTGACTCATCAGTGAAGAGCACTTTTTGCCACTCCTGTCTGGTCCAGCGAAGGTGGGCTTGTGCCCATAGGCGGCGTTGTTGCTGGTGATGTCTGGTAAGGACCTGCCTTACAACAGGCCTGCAAGCCCTCAGTCCAGCCTCTCTCAGCCTATTGCGGACAGTCTGAGCACTGATGGAGGGATTGTGTGTTCCTGGTGTGACTCAGGCAGTTGTTGTGGCCATCCTGTACCTGACACGCAGGTGTGATATTCGGATGTACCGATCCTGTGCAGGTGTTGTTACACGTGGTCTTCCACTGCGAGGATGATCAGCTGTCCTTCCTCTCTCCCTGTAGCGCTGTCTTAGGCGTCTCACAGTGCGGACATGGCAATTTATTGCCCTAGCCACATCAGCAGTCCTCATGCCTCCCTGCAGCATGCCTAATGCACGTTCACGCAGATGAGCAGGGACCCTGGGCATCTTTCTTTGGGTGTTTTTCACAGTCGGTAGACAAGTCTCTTTAGTGTCCTGCGTTTTTAGAACTGTGACCTTAAATGCCTACTTTCTGTAAGCTGTTAAGGTCTTAACGACCATTCCACAGGTGCATGTTAATTAATCGATTATGGTTAATTGAACATGCATGGAAAACATTGTTTAAACAATTTACAATGAAGATCTGTAAAGTTATTTGGATTTTTAAAACATTATTGTTGAAATATACAGTCCTGAAAAAGGGACGTTTCTTTTTTTGCTGAGTATATATGTGTGTGCATGTATGTATGTATGTGTATATATATATATATATATATATGTATGTGTATGTGTGTATATATATATGTATATTTATGTGTATGTATGTATGTGTATATATATGTTGATATGTGTATATATATATGTATATATATGTAGATATGTATATATCTATATATGTATATATGTGTATATGTAGATATGAATATATATGTGTATATGTATATGTATATATATATATGTTTATATGTGTGTGTGTATATATATATATATATATATATGAAAACAACACTCATAACAGTGACAAAACAATTACATTGACAATCATGTTACGTTATTTTTAAAATGTTTCCTTTTCTTTTTCATAACTTCTTTAACACACTACTTCTCCGCTGCGAAGCGCGGGTATTTCGCTAGTATTATTATATACTAGCAACCCGCGACATAGCATACGCTGCATATAATTATTTATTGATGAGTGAACACTTCCTGAAAGACACAGTTGTCCAAATGGGGAGGGTTTGAGGATACAACTGTCAGTAAATGAAAAGATGGAACTCTGGAGAGAGCAACATACAATTGTCCGTGAGTGAAAACAGGTTTTGGCAGATACAGGCATATTTTTTTGAAAGTTTGTCCTTGTGCCTTATTAATAGTCATTGCAAATGACAATCTAACAGGAAATTGTCTGCGTGTAAAAGTAAAAGGCAAATTAGAATCTGATGGGGTCAGGGAAATCTGGGGAATAAGGACAGTTTGTGAGGTAGCAGATGTGATAGTCTTACAATCCAGTACATTGTGGTGAATGCTGGTACAGAAAGTCTAGTGCCATTACAGAGACCTTTTGCTGGCATGAGGTTCCTGAGAAGCATGATGACTGAACCAATTTTAATTTTGAGTTTATGCGGAGGCATGCCAGTGGGAGTAAGACTATTAAGAAATTCTTTGGGGAATGCAAGTTGATCTGCAGAATCGTCTGTGACAATGGAGTCAATGCTGGTGAAAGTTACTTTGTCGTTAGGGATAAGTTTCAGCACCTGTTCATTAAGGTGTAGTGAGTCTTCGTTGGTGACGCTTAATATAGCTCACATACTGAGTTGTTCCAGAGTGACAGTTGAGAAGTCGATGTCGCCATATAATTGCCTCGAGAGCGAAGTTGGAAGCCTGCGGAGGGTGAGAGTTGGCGGGCGGGGCCTTGCCGTGCGTTCCCCATGACGTGGGAGGAGGGTTAGAGTGGGCGTTCGTGGCTCTTTCGTGTGTAACCCATGGGCGGGGCTCTGTTAGAGTTGGCGGGTGGGGTTCTGTGAGTTGGTGGTCATGGCTCTCTGTCTTGCGTCCGGTGAAAAGTCAACGTGGCTCAGAGGTGCATGTGGACTTTTGCACAGACAAAAGCAACTGAGGCTGTGTTTGGTGAGTTGTTGCGTGCGGGCACATGAGCAGACAGTGCACATGCCTCGAGAGCGACGCCTGATGCGGAAGGACGGTTACAGTTGGCATGCGTGGCTCTGCCGTGCATATCCCATGATGCGGTAGGAGGGTTAGAGTTGGCGGGCGGGGCTCTGTCGAGCATATCCCATGGTCTTAGAGTTGGCGGGCGGGGCTCTGTGAGTTGGCGGGCGTGGCTCTCTGTCTTGCTTGCGCTCACTGTCTTGCGTGCCCTTAGTGAATCTATACTAATAAAAGGCTAAGCCCTCACTGACTGACTGACTCACTCACTCACTCATCACTAATTCTCCAACTTCCCGTGTAGGTAGAAGGCTGAAGTTTGGCAGGCTTATTCCTTACAGCTTACTTACAAAAGTTAAGCAGGTTTCATTTCGAAATTCTACACGTAACGGTCATAACGGTCGATAACGGTCAACAACATCTGCCATGTTGAACTTTCTTATTTATGGCCCCATCTTCACAAAATTTGATAGGCGGCTTCCCTGTGCTAACCAAAACCGATGTACGTACTTATTTCAGTGGTATGACGCCACTGTCAGCCGCCATATTGAACTTTCCAACGTCACTTATTCTCCAACTTCCCGTGTAGGTAGAAGGCTGAAATTTGGCAGGCTCATTCCTTACAGCTTACTTACAAAAGTTAAGCAGGTTTAATTTCGAAATTCTACGCGTAATGATCATAACGGTCAACAACGTCCGCCATGTTGAACTTTCTTATTTATGGCCCCATCTTCATGAAATTTGGTAGGTGGCTTCCCTGCGCGAACCAAAACCGATGTACGTACTTATTTCAGTGGTATGATGCCACTGTTGGCCGCCATATTGAACTTTTCAATAGTCTTTGTTACTTATGGGCCCATCTTCAAGAAATTTGGTACACGGGTTCCCAACGCTAACTGAATCCTACTTACGTACATATATACGTCCATAGCCTGCAGCTCGGTCACCGTGTGAGGCAGCATTGGGTCCCCCATCCCAATGCCTCCCACATTGTTGGCTGCCTGCCTATATAAGGTCGTCCATCGCTCCGGTCTCTACATTCCCTTCCTTGCTTCACCATGGGATTCACATCTCCCTACTGATAACTACAGCCTTTTTATTTAATCCATGGCTTCTCCGCTGTTTTATTGTTCGTTTATGACGATTATAGTTATTGTGTAGGTATTTTAGACTTACTTTACATTGCTCAGGTACCCATTTCCTTTATCATTCCAACCGTACCCCTATTACCATGTCTATCGAGGTGATCACCATCGATCAAAGAACTGTCACTTACCGAGTGGTTTCCATGCCCGGAGATGGCACCTACCTTTTCCATTCTCTTTGTCACATATTGCACGGACATATCAGGCTCACTCTTGATATCCGGAGGAACATTGTGTCTTATGTATTGAATGACTGGGACAGGTTCAAGGTGTGGACTGCTGATGGTACAGGAGATAATTAGACTACACAGGAGCACTAGAAGAGTGAAATGCTTAAGCCCTTCACCTATGGTTCTGCATGTGAGTTGATGGCTGCCGCTGAATTGTTCAGTTGTCGATTTCAAGTGTACCGAAATGGCCAAATATTTTACACCTTTCGACAACCGCCAATACCTCTTAAACATCTTAGATTCACAGGTGACGATTTCAGTAGTGGACATTTTGATGTTTATGAATGTTTAAACTCTCAAAAGCTGGATGTGAAGTTATCAATGAAACCAGTTGTATGCTTACAACACTTGACAGGTGCCGAATGTCACTTCAACACAAGTCCTGCAAATACTGTCGTAATTGAAACAAACCATGAAACTCAAACCGATTTTGACAGCAGCAATCCAAGCTGTGAGATTTGAAACAAGATTACTGTTCACATGGCCAACTGTAAGTTACATGCTCAAGAGTAAGCTCAGCGCACAGCTTGGTCATATTACAACCGGAGGGCCGAACTCACAATGTGGTATACAAAGAGATCCTTAACAAATAATTATTGGCATATTTTCCCTCAGTTTAAAAAGGTTTAATTTTCTTCTTAATAAAAATTTTAATGCAGTACTTCGCATTTTGCTAGTTATATATATAGATATTATTATATTATATTATACAGTAGATTATTATAATCAGATTGCGATTTACACTAAAAAAAATTGTAATATTTGGATCTTCACCCTGCCAAATAAATGAATCAGCCCTCATGGTGCAGCATCTTAGGCTTTGCCTCAGGCGTTGATGTCCAATGTTTGATCCCTGTAAGGCAGGTGTGTCGAACTCCAGTCCTGGAGGGCCGCAGTGGCTGCAGGTTTTCATTCTAACCATCTTCTTAATTAGTGACCAGTTTTTGATGCTAATTAACTTTAGCCTTAGCTTTAATTAGCTTGACTTAGGTCCCTTAGTTGTTTTTTCCTTAATTAGCAGCCGGACAGTAATGAGACATAAAACAAGCAGGACATGACCAGCTCACCTGTACCCATCAAACAAAATCTGAAAATGAAGATGAAGGTCTCAGTAAGGTTGATCCCTCAGGTTACCAAAACATTTTAGGAGTTCTTAGAAAAAAACAGAATATCAAAAGTTTTGGAAATGTCTGCTGTGGCAAACGGGTTTAATTAACAGCAAGAATCAGTTTCCCATTAAGGAACTGGTTGGAGCTTGAAGCCCCAATTTAGCTGGTCATCTGTCTGTTGGCTCGTTTCATGTCTCATTTCTGTTTGGCTGTCATTTAATGAAGAAAAGAATCAACTGAGAAGACTTAATCCTTAAAAACAGGGCTATTAAAATAGAGGGAAAAGAAGTTAATTAGCAGTGAAAACTGGACACTGATTAGGAAAAGGGTTAGAAAGAAAACCTGCACCCACTGTGGCCCTCCAGGCCTGGAGTTTGACTCCTGTGCTGTAAGGGGATGCAAAAGTGCAAACACCTGATTAGCCCCAATAAGGGCTAGAAAGCTAAAATTGTTCAGCATGTATATGAACAATTTTATATTCACTTTCATGTCTAATGTGGTGATCTGTACCTTCCATTGGAGGAGACACACATTTCCATATCTGGAGCAGAGTTGTGCAAATGTAGGACCCTATCTGCTACTTTTAAAATAAACTATGGAATTTCAAAATTGTTCAAAATCCCTTTGAAAAGCTCACAGGCACTCTTTAGTATAGATAACCTTTCCATTGTGCCCCTTTGTTCTGTCAGTTGGCAGAGATACTCATTTCCATAGCCGGAGCTAAGCTTTACAATTCTATTTCTGTTCTGAAAAATTAAACTACAATATTGAACATCCATCCATTATCCAACCCACTATATCCTAACTACAGGGTCACGGGGGTCTGCTGGAGCCAATCCCAGCCAACACAGGGCACAAAGCAGGAAACAAACCCCAGGCAGAGCGCCAGCCCATCGCAGGGCACACACACACTAGAGGCAATTTAGGATCGCCAATGCACCTAACCTGCATGTCTTTGGACTGTGGGATGAAACTGGAGCACCCGGGGGAAACCCATGCAGACATGGGAAGAACATGCAAATTCCACGCAGGGAGGACCCAGGAAGTGAACCCAGGACTCCTTACTGCGAGGCAGCAGTGCTACCACTGCACCACCGTACCACCGTGCCACCCCTATTATGATGATGATGATGATGATGATGATGATGATGATGATGATGATGATGATGATGATGATGATG
>JANRMT010062812.1:8899284-8914268 GCA_026402145.1 Polypterus bichir lapradei
TGATGATGATGATGATGATGATGATGATGATGATGATGATGATGATGTTGTCAGATTTTCTTAAATCCAAATAAAGTTGATAAGACTTCTTCCAAAATAAGTATCACTGTAGGGTACCAAAGAAAGTATATTAAGCAAAATATAATTTTTAATCATCCTCTCATTTCTCATTTGGCATTGTGGATACAGTATATATTGCAAATACACATTTAAATTGTAACCATTGCAATTATTTAGTCATTGCTTGCATTTTCCATCAAACGGCTCCAATGTGTGCACAAAGTAAGAACTAAAACACAAATTTTGTTAGCATAACTGTTGAAGGAAAAACGTGTGTTAGAATCAATTCTAAGGAGTTTTCATAAATTAATCATTTTATCTTTTGAAGTTTCTGGATATCTTTTATAATCAGCTTTTTAAAATATTTTTTGATTTTTACTGACACTTCATAGAATTAGAAACATCAATTCCCAACTTGTTCATTTTGCAGAGTAAGTCTTTTTACTTTTTTCCTGTGTCCATTTCACTACACATCTTAAAGATCTGCCATTAGGTTGGGTGGCAATTTTAAACTGTAATAGAGTGAGTGAGTGTGAGTATGGCAAGCACTAGATTGGCATTTCCTGCAGTCTCATTTTTTGTCTTCTGGCCAAGGCCTGTGAACCTCTTATGCAAAAGACTGCTTGGATAGAGAACGAATACTACCAATTTTCAAGGCGATTTTAAACAAGCTACTAAAAAAGTATTTTTATGTGTGTTTTTTAGTGTTTCATGTTGTGTTTGATCCATTGAAGAAGTCAGCTTAAATAAAGAAAGTGTACATTTTGGAGGATTGCTTGAACTGTTTTACATTGCACCATATTATTAATTGCTGTGTGAAACTAATTGTTCAAGGTGATGACCATAACTATCTCAAAATAAACAAGCAGGGCAACAGGAAGAATATGAAAGTTATTTGTTCAGTTTAGGAGACAAAGGATACTTATAAGGATGTTCATGCCATATATATATATATATATATATATATATATATATATATACAAATTCCTCAATGGAATATCAGTCTATCTATCACAGATTGCATACATTTAGGTCAACATTATTATCTTTTGGAAAATTCATAATGGGTAAACATGTAAACTCCATAAAGATACTGGGGATGCTGGGATTCAAATGTGGCATTCTAGAGGTCAAAGGCAGCGATGCTAACCACTTTGGTGCATTCTTATCATATCTTTATAGGTTTTTTATATAGTAAGCCATAGTTAAGCATGTAATTGTAGCCCAAACATTATCGCAGTAGTGCATTACAAATAAAAGTTCTAGGTTAATATGCAATTTATCTGTCCTATTTTTATTTCTCTCCAGAGAATCTGAAGTAATCATTAAAAGTTTCTCTTCCAGATAATGAACAGTTTTTCAATGAAAACAGAACACAAGAAATCACTTTGGAGTTGAAATATTTCCATGAACATCTGTCAAATATTTGTAGTTCATTGATATTTACTTATCTGTGATAAATCAAGCATTTCTAAATACCGGCATGTTAGGGGATCCAGCATGCTCTGCTACACACATAAGGGATGGGTTTGGCAGGCATGTCCTGCTGGTTCGCTTGGGAGCTAAAATGAAACCACCTGATAGAATCTTTTGCCAGGAAAGCATCCAAAATCCTTGAAAAAAAAACACCAGACATCTGTGCAACTGAATTCAAAGATGCCCACTTGCCTCCAGCAAAAGCAAAGTGCATATTCTCTCCTAAATGATATCTTTGTAGAAAATAATATTTGCAGATGAAACATAGTTTTACAGAATGACACCATTACTGCCATTTGTGCGGTGATTTTTTATTCTAGTGGCACGGCCACAGCTTCGGGTCACACTCACTGTGACAATGGCTGTGAGAAGACTATTCTACATTATTATCGACCATCAAACAAGGAAAGAATTCATTTCATGACATAAACTTAAACAGAAATCATTTTAATGTTCTTTTCTCAGGGAGGTTCAAGTAGAGGACAATGCACCATCAATCACTTTTAACTAAATTAAGCCTAGATATTTAAACCCCAAGAACTTGTTCACCTCAGTTTTTCTTTTACGATTGCTTTAACTTTTTCTTTGGAAATTATCTGGGACAACTAAAGATAAAATGGTTGGTATAAAATTATACAAACGAGGTGGGCTCTTCTTTCTGTTAGTATAGAAGTGACGTCTTCTGGGGTGGAATCGGAAGTGACGTCATGGGAGCCAGGTGGAATTTCCCAGATTTGGTCTGCAGGGAGAAAAGAGAAAGAATTAATGCACTCTGTCACCCTCTCGTCTGACCGGGAATTACCTTCTTTTGTGCCCTTAAGCTGCCTCCCATATACCCACACTATGGTCTGAGCACACACCAGAATGACTAAAAAGAGAAAAAGGAAGAAAAAATTAGAAAGAAAGAAAAGAAAATGTCTGCCTTGGCAGTCAGACTTTATGCAGGCTTATTGCTGTTGGTATAATGGAGCTCCCATAGTGTTTCCTGACACACTTCTGCTTAATGATTTGTTGGCTGAAAGTCCTCAGTGTTAGTGTGTCATGAAGAGGATGTGCAGCAGTGTTTATAATGGTACTCAGTTCTGTTTTAATTC
The DNA here is from genome assembly GCA_026402145.1 of Polypterus bichir lapradei. Classification (NCBI taxonomy): domain Eukaryota; kingdom Metazoa; phylum Chordata; class Cladistia; order Polypteriformes; family Polypteridae; genus Polypterus; species Polypterus bichir. The sequence goes on from JANRMT010062812.1 coordinate 8,901,915, forward strand.
TCTACTTTGCTTCTACTTTCAGAAGATCCAGAGTTTCTCCCATAATTGAGCCTGCCCTTTTCATTAACCTGTTGATTCAGTAGCCACTTGAGAATTACCAGTTAACCGGACAAGGAGATTTATAGGATGTGAGAAGAAACCTGGAGTACCCAGTGGAAACCTCATGCAGACACAGAATGATCAGACCCCAAAAAGATATTGCCATGACGTAAAATTATTACTTTGTGTCATGTTTCAGCCAGGGTGTGCTCCTTGGCTTATGTTAATGTTCATTTTCTTCATATTATTCATTTGTTGTAAAATATTATTTTTTAGATATTTATGGTGTTGTTGAATATTGTTGTGTTTATTTATTATTTATTACCTATAAAAGACATATTCTCCCGTGTTTATTGTGTTTTGTAGATGGAAACCACAGCCATCTCGACTGAAGGAATGTCCTCAACCTATATATTTTGAGGTAGCCCAATAAATCCTTCAGTGGTTCATTCAAGGAGTGTTCTTTCATTGTTTTGTTTTCTGTTTCCAGATGTATTGCTTCTGTTTTTTTGTTTCTGATTTCTGGATTGTGGACTTGGACCTGTTTGCATTGAGTTGCCTTTATAGGCATGCCTTTTGTGATATGTTTGTTCTGCTTTGACTTTTTTTAAAAACAAACTCTTTATTTATAAAGACTTCTTATTGGAGTTGTCTCTCTATCCAAAGATTTACAGTTTCCTTTCTCAAACAGGCATTTTTTTGATAATCTTGGGACATTTAAGTTATTTTTGAACTTTTAAAACAGGTTTTCTTCCTGAGTAGGCTGATGTCTACCTGTGGAATTGGGATAACACTGCCTGCAGATGAGGCTTATTTCTAAACAGGCTAGGAAAGAATTGAGTCCATTTTATTTGTGTTTTTTGTGGTCTTACACCATTTTACCTATTGAGAGCACACAGATAACAACATTCTGCAGCTTTGAGGCAGCAGCCAAACACCATGACACTCTAATTGTCATGATCTGGAGTTTTCTCCAAGGCAAAACAGATGAGAGTCCTCCAAAGGCTGCTACTCAAGCCATCCCAGGATCTTCACTGGTCTGTTCAGTAAAGCCACACATTTACCCAGTAAGCCCCTAGGCTACTTGCTGGCTTTGCCCAAGCAGGCACCAAAAATGGAGAGCTGACAAAGCAACTATAAATATCACCAAAACTATAACAAAAGCTACAAAAGAAGAGGGGTTGCTGTAATTACATGATTTATAGTAAAAAAGCAAAAGAAGAATCTATACAAATGAAAGATTTATTAACAAAACATTGCAAAATACAAGGAAAGGCTCAACAGAGATAAAGACACAAATGAATTTCCTAAAAGGCAATGCTAAATAAACAATCCCAAATCCATAGTCCAGTAATCACAATCTGTAAAACAAAGCAAGACATAATCAAAAATCCAGAAAATCCCAAGCAGAAAACATAATACTCAATAAAATCCCAACAAATGAATGATTTCAAACTCCTGAGCCTTCTCAGGCAGTTTAAATAACCTGAGCGAGGGCTCGGGAGTGGTAATGTCTTGGAGGCTCTGCGTCCTATGGCTCCACCCACAAAAAAACAAATGACATGATTACATTTAAAGTGACAGTAAACAATTACAAAATCACACATGACATCAACAAGAATAACACATAGATATAACAAATAACTCAAAATGAGCACTAATGATGTTACCTCAATGACCACTGAATCAAGCAACAAATGGAGGGTCTGATTCTATGAAAATAATATAATAAAAGTTAATAATATATATATAATAATTTTAAAAAATGTAATAATAATTTAGCCATGAAGGTGGAATTGATTTATCCATTCATTCATTTACTTTGTCATATAGCACTCTTCATGTGCTTTGCGAAGCCAAACAAGATTTAAAACCATGCAAGAAAGCAATGTCTGTTATGTTATCAAGTAAATCAATTAATTCATTCATTCATTTATTTTCACAGCTAGCACATTCGATTTCAGAGTCACTAGAAGACAGTATCTACAATATGACAAATGTATTGTATACAAGATACAAACTCTGAATAGGATGCCAGTCCATCCAAGGCACACTCATACATTTTGGGTCAATTTGGAGTCACCAATCATCCTAATGCATATCTAAGTGGGATGTCAAATGGCTCTGGGGTAACCATAACAGACTTTAAAGTTAAATCAAAACACTTTCTGTCCAATGTTTGTTATTATGGGGTACATGCACTGCAGTGCAGCATATTGTATTTTGAAGGTGGCACATATTCTCTGAGAAATTAGTTCTTGTATAGTGTTGGTAACACATTCTCCTCTTTTACTGCCAGGACAGATCCATCGCCATAGCAAAGTCACTTGATTTACTCACAAGCCATGAGTCCCGCCCCTTCTGCCTCGGACTGAATTTAAAGAACATCTGCGCTGGAAATTGGTGTTCATTCATGGAACCCAAATCTGAGTGTGAAGGAGAACTCAACAGAAGTGATCTTTCATGGCATTTGTGTTCACTTTTGAAATTTATTATTTTCCTTTGTTATTCATTACATTTGGTATACCTTCATGGTATCCCAACCTTTTTCCATGTTTGTTTATATTTTGTTACAGTGTGAATATAGCAAAAATAGAGTTTATGTGTGTCTACATAATCATTTAAAATGTAAATCACAGTGACATACTGATTATTTATTACTGCACAGTACATTGGCATCAGTACTATTTGCTTATTGCTTAATCAGAGCAACAGTACAGGAAAATAAGCAAAGATGAATACTTAACCTATAACACCACTTGCAGTAAATGGAGAGGGATAGATTAAATGAGTAAATGAGGGATGAACTGAAGACAGATTAAGACAAAATTCTTTTCTTTGCACATTACACTGTTGCAAGACAGTCTAGCTTTCCAATGCATGGAAAAAAACTAAATAACATTCTCTGATTCACTTTACTGAAACTAAAGCATGCAAAGTGACAGTGCCTATCCTGGAAGCATAGGATACAAGTCCAGAACCAACCCCACATAGGGCACCAATCCATCAATCCAGGGCAAATTTACACATGCACCCACACTCACTTTCACATGAGGCTAACTTAATCACCATTCACATAAATAGATGCAGAGAAATATGTATATGTAATGCAAATGTAATAACCAAAAGGGTCAACACTGCATCTGGAGGGCCTGAGAAGTGCAACACATGGCTTCTTGCCAGACAGACAAGTCCCTCTGATAAGATAACGTTTGAAATAGAAGCCACAATAAGTGCTAACGTAGTTCAGTACAGTACCCACCACACAATAGACTACCTCAGGATTCCAAATTAGGACTCAAGTGCAGCCGAGTAACAGGTGACACCTCAGCACCACACTAGTACCAATGAAATAGAGCAGTGTGAGGTATTTTTTACTGTGACTGGAGTGTCAATCCTGCCACTAAACTTCAAATTTTCCGTTACAAGTTGGAGTACCTGCTTGCAGAGCTGGATGCAGGTTAACGTTGTACCTAATTTGAGGGTTAAGGGCTTTGTGCAAGGGGCCAATGGTGTGGTATCACTTCTGGCATTTATGACATTGGGACCAGCAACCTTCCGATTGCCAGGACAGATACCTAAGAACCACCACTCCACCCAATAATTTATATATATATATATATATATATATATATATATATATATATATATATATATTCAAGGCATTCATAGTCTGAATCACAATCTGATTGTATGGGTGGTTACCTATCAGGTAACGCTTGTGGTTGGTCAGCAAAAGCGGCTAACATCCGCCACGGCGCCATCTCAGTTGCGAGAATCAGATCATATAGAATGGTTGAAATAGTTTTACTGTCAAATAATGCAAAGAGTACACAACATGTGTTTCACCCTAATTCTGGGCTCATCAGGTGTACACACTCACTGCACCCCTCTCGGGAATCGAACCTCGGATGTCAGCATTAGAGGCGAAGCCCTTAACGATGCGCCACAGCATGTGGTTCGTTTACTTGACAGTTTGTAGAGCGGGGTAATTACATTCAAGGCATTCATAGTCTGAATCACAATCTGATTGTATGGGTGGTTACCTATCAGGTAACGCTTGTGGTTGGTCAGTGAGTGTGTACAGGGGTCTCCAACATGTCGCTCGGGGTTACCAGTAGCTCACAACCCCCTTCCAAGTAGCTCGCCAAAGGGTTAATGAATCATACATAAATTTGAAAACTTGATTAGTCAAATTAGTGTTGGTGATCTTTCCAAAAAATCATATCACAATCCTTTTAACACAAAATCATGATTCACAATCTGAATTGCAATCTGTCTTTTCAATGTGGCATACACTTAAGAGAATATCCAGACTCAAACTCATCAAGACCTAAGTAACACTTTATTTTAAATATCAAACAAAGTTGAATTCAATTGTTCTCTCGTTTGCTAGGTAAGCAGAGTTAAGGAACACGCCCCGAAGCTGGCAAGTGAGTGAGGAGAGCACAAACCCCAATGGCCCATTGCATGGATCTGGGATTCGTGCAAATAAATTGGTACCGCAAGTAAACCATGATACATAGCAAAATGAGAGAAGTCAAAAATCAACCGGAATGTTCAAGCAAATTATAGAAAAAAACCCAATCTAAATCTTTTAAGTAGTTCTCTTGTGAAAAGTGTACAGACATACGGACAGACAGACAGATGTTAGATTTAATATATTATATATTAGTAAACCTTCAAAATAATGTGCAGTTAAAGTCTCACCAGCATTTTCAGCATCTTTGTAGCTTAGTAGAGTCAGTTAACTATAAGAATCTTCACCAAGCTACTCTGAAAATGTCTTCTTTGTTTGGGTCTCCATACCTCTGTGAGTCGGCCTTTTCTGACGTGAATGTCATGAAATCAAAGTTCAGAACAAGACTGACAGATGAACATTTAAATGACTCCATAAGAGTGAACCTAAGTGGCTACACTTCACCATACACCTCTCTTGTTGACTGCAGTGCCAGTCATCTGACTTACAAAAAAACACAACACACATGCAACTGGACATGTGAATACACTTGTGAAGTGAAACAGTAATATGTAACAAAATGACAAATGAATAAGGAAGATCTGTGTATTTGGAATTGCATTGTTTTGTTTTGACAGCATTCATGTTTTAATTCAATAGTGTGAGATACACTAGAAAATGCATACAGACATACAAAATGCACTTGCAGGTGAACTAAATATTTTTTGTGATGTTTTTATGCAAAATGTGAGTTGTAGACCAACATTTTGTAAATTTTCAGGCAAAACAAGCTTATTCAGTTTGTTTGGGTTGAAATAAGCTATGAGAATAAACATTAAAAAACAGGAGTACCTCTTGGCCATTTTCATTTTGTAAAAATAGCTCTCGGAGAAATATATATATATATATATATATATATATATATATATATATCTTTATCCTGATGTGTTATATAAAATTTAGTTTCTCTTGATGTTTTTGAATAGTGAGTACCAAAGATCAAAAGCCTGCTTTCATAATAAACTAATCTACCAATTTTACATCAAGCTTTTTTCAAGAAAAGGAAGCAAGCCTGTTCTGAAAATGGAACATATGAAGGTAATATATTCAAATTATAGCCAGGGCCAGAGACCTCTGCTCTAGGGGAAGCATTTAAAAGAACTTGTTACATACAGTGAGTGACATTTTACAGGGCACTTAAAATGACATAAACTCTGTATCGCTGTCCCAATTTAATTCCATAGCAGCAGCTACCTTTGATGAGACATCTGCCTTCTATTTAGTAAGTTTGCATATTTTATTCTAAACCCAGTGGGAAGACTGGCTCAGCTAATGATGGGATGCGTAATCAATATGATAATTTATCTTTTAAATATACTGTGTTCTGCAAAGACAGTAAGAGTTTAATTGGCTTCTTTTGAGAATGACAATTAGAAAAACATGTGATTTGCATAATTAATCATTGGATTGATTAAACTTCATTTAGAGAGCCTAAACTGTCATTTGTTTCATCAGCTATTACTACTAGAGTAAATTAAAATCAGAAAGTTTGATCAAATGTTTTATTAGCAATCTAAAATTATGTAACTAAACATTTTTAAATTTGAAAATATCTAGCCATTCATAATTGTGAACCTTTACGGGACTGTGGGAAGCCAGAGTCTATCCTGGCTGCATGGAAAGTTGCCTTGATGGGAGAACGATGCATTACAGGGTATGATCATGCAGTAAACCCACAATCCATCATACTTGGTCAGTTTATTCCAAGACTTACTTAGGACACATCCTGGATCCTGGGAAAAAAATTCAAGAACAAGTAGGAAAAACACGCAAACTTCTCAAAGTCAGGGTCCTGTTCCCTGGAGCTGTGAGACAGCAGCAGTAATAATTGTGTCACCTTTTTGCCCACAGATAATTACTTATGTGTAGATTATAATGATTTTAAAATGTACATTTTACTTCTTAATAAAATCATCAGAATTCAAAAATGATTGTTTATGAACATTCATTTTTTATAGGCAGTCATTCTGTATTCCTTTTACTACTACATTCTAACAAATAAATGTCAAGAAACTAAAATCTGCTGAGGAATCACCCCTGTACAATTTTCTTCCCAACTGAAGTCAGAGGAAATATGTGTGTGCAAGTGAGACTAAATCTCTACTTAAATCTTGCAGCCATGAAATACTGCGGAAATTCCAATGTCTTTCCAGCCGTAAAGTTAATATCTATATTTCTACTGAAAACATTTATCACCCGTCGGACATTCTTAGAGAGGGCATCAGTAATAATAATTTTTCCAACTGTTAAAGGTGAAATTTTGTTTTTTAGACTTTCCCTTGGCCAAGTCAGCTTTTTTCCTTAACTCACATTGCTATTTTTCTTTTAGGATGTAGATTTTCAATCAAGATGTCAAGCTCTATTTAGGTTAAAACACAATCATTCAATCAAAGAGTCAGTTTAATGAAGAACTACACGGTGAATGCATTTTAGCTAGTGATCCACCTTGGCGTGACCCACATTTACAATTTCCTAATACAAATTTATTGCAAGCAGAAAAATCTAAAAAGAACCCTACATCTTAGATATAAAAACAGTTTGTTACTAAAATGTTGCAAGAAACCACAACCCAGCCCTTTTTTCATTTAATTTAAGGTGTCGTAAATTTAAGATGCACAGTACAAAATAAATATCACAGCATTTCTTAATCAATATTACAAGTATGGAACAAAACTTAAACTAATTAAGACTTATCAAAAACACAAAGGAAAGTATATTATTTCTTTTTAAAAATCAGTTTTTGACAAGATTTCCTAGGTAAAAAATCATGAATCTGTATATTTCTGGCTTCACAGACTGAGAAAGAAAGTAGGCTAAGAGCTGGAATTATCTGCACTAATCTGCCTCTAATCAAATAATTAGGTCGAGAAGAAAACAGGCTGCCATTGGGATGCGTGAGGATCACAGTCCTCCAGTTAATCTAACATGCGTCTAATAAAAATCTGTCAGAGTGCCATTTTTTCCACCTACGTATGCATTTACAAAACAGGGCATAAACAAGTATAAAGCTTTTGTGGTTATTTTATTCTTAGGACAGCAAAACAGTAACAGTCTTCTCATATACCCAGGAACATTTCTATAAAAGGGTCATCAAACAATTAAAATAATCAACTGGTTAATCAAAGGGCTAGCTGTAATTATTCATAATTTACTATTCTTTGTTTGTTTATTAACTGAAATATAGGTCAAAGAAAAGGTGATTCAAGTTAAAATAATTAAAGTTAGGTTCAAATGTAAAGAAACAAAACCAAAAAACTCACCGCTATCAGTCAGCCTGACATAATCAGCTGCACCATGTTGAGAACCTGACAGCAGTGTCTTAATGGAGAAAGCAGTTTAGGTTATATGCATTAAACCTACCCCAGGCGATACTGTAAAACAAAGTAATAAATTGAAAATACAAATTGTAGAATGCCTGGAGTAGCTAGATGGTCTTTTGGACTTGGAACAGGTCCCAAGGCTGTGATCTGCACAGGATAATGCTGAGGTGATCCATCATAGTACGTATTTATGGTGACAAGACTACCTGCTGGGTTTAGTACTGCTGCAGTGTCCACTTGAGTTTACTTTTCTTTAGTTTACCTTTATTGTACACAAGTGGAAATTTGCAGCAACATACAAGAGTACATTACTACATACTGTATAAGGCATGCAATAAAATACAAATTAATAACACACACATATATACTGCATATATACAGTATATATAAACAAAATTCCAGTTGCTTATTTCAACAAAATTTAATTTGCCTTATTTACCTTCTGTTTTAAACAATTGCTGCTTCTATTTGTTTTCATTTTTGCCAGCACATATCATCTCCCAGAAGGTAACATTTGGAAACAATTATTTAAACAGTGCACCTTTACAATCCTTTACAATCTCAGCCACTTTTTTTTTCTTCTTTTTTTAGTTCATTTTTTAAAAAAGTTTATTTTTATTAGTCACCGACTGTCCCCCAAACCAAGCCAGGAAGGAAAAGTCAGTATGCTCTCAATATGCCATGCATAGCAGTCCCATTAATTTAACTTTTGTATCATCTATGAGAAGATAACATTTGGAAACAATTATTTAGCAGTGTGTCTGGTCCTTTACAATCATATCTTCTTTTCCTTTTATTCTTTGGTTATACAATTCTTGAAGCCCTAGTTGCAATTGTCCACAGGTCATTTTAGACTTACTCTTACGGAAGCAAGAGGATACACAATATTTATCACAGCTATGTTAAACTATTGTATTCTGTATGGTTGCCCACATATTGAGATGAAGAGGAGGAAGGCATGTCTGGAGGCAGAGGGAGAAGAGGAAGGTTAAGAGAGTGCAAGTGAGGGTAGGAATTTGAATGTTGACAGTATGACTGGTAAGAAGAGAGAGTTAGCTGATATGATGGAAAGAAGGAAGGTTGATATATTTTGTGCAAGAGATCAGATAGAAGAGGAATAAGTCCAGGTGTATTGGAGGTGAGTTCAAATTGTTTTACCATGGTGTGGAAGGGAGGAGAAATGGGGTAGGCGTTATCCTGAGTGTCTTGGAGGTGAAAAGAGTGTCAGACAGAGTGATTTTATGAAGCTGGAAATTGAAGGTGTGATGATGAATATTGTTAGTGCATATGTCCCACAAGTTGGTTGTGCAATGAATAAGAAGGAAGATTTCTGGAGTGAGTAGGATGAAGTGGTGGAGAGTGTACCCAAGGGAGAGAGAGTGGTGATTGGATTCATTGGACATGTTGGTGAAGGGAGCAGAGGAGATGAGGAGATGATGGGTAGGCATGGTGTCAAAGATAGTGGTGTAGAAGGTCAGATGGTAGTAAATTTTGCAAAAAGGATGGACATGGCTGTGGTAAATATGAATGTTATGAAGAAAGAGGACATACAAGAGTGGAGGAATCTTAAGGATATTGGAGACTGCAAAGTGGTGTTAGGGAAATACATAGTTAGGCAGCATAGGATGGTGGTCTGTAGGATGATGCTGGATATCAAAAAGAGGATGAGAGTGAGGATCAAAAGGTAGAAGTTGAAAAAGGAAGACTGTAAGGTTGAGTTCAGGGAGGAGGTAAGACAGGCACTGGGTGGCAATGAAGAGTTACCAGACAGCTGGGCAACTACAGCAGAAGTAGTGAGGGTGAAAGCTAGAAGGGTGTTTAGTGTGACAGCTGGATAGTGAAAAGAGAATAAGAAAACCTGGTGGTGGAAGGGGAAGTTTAGGAGCGTATACAGAGGAAGAAGATGTTGAAGAAGAAATGGGATAGTCAGAGAGATGCAGAAAGTAGACAGGAGTACAAGAGATGCTTGAGAGAGGAGAGGAATGAAGGTCAGTAGGACCAAGAGTCCAAGAGAGAATACGTGTGTGTGAATGAGAAGGAGGTCAGAGAAATGGTGATGATGCAAGGAGTAGAGTTGGCAAAGTTGGAGATGTTTAAGTATTTGGGATCAACAGTACAGAGTAAAGGGGGAGTAGTGAAGAAGAGAGTGCAGGCAGGGTGGAGTGGGTGAAGAAAGTGTCAGGAGTGACTTGTGAAAGATAGGTACCAGCAAGAGTGAAAGGGAAGGTCTACAGGACGCTAGTGAGACTAGCTATGTTATACAGGTTGGAGACGGTGGCACTGACCAGAAAACAGGAGACAGCGGGAGGTGGCACAGTTAAAAATGCTAAGATTTGCATTAGGTGTGACAAGGATGGACAGAATTAGAAATGAGTATATTAGAGGGTTGGCTCCGATTGAACGGTTGGGAGATAAAGTCAGAGAGGCGAGATTGCACTGGTTTGGACATGTGCACAGGAGAGATGCTGAGTATATTGGGAGAAGGATGCTAAGGATAGAGCTGCCAGGAAAGAGGAAAAGAGGAAGGCCTAAGAGAAGATTTATGGATGTGGTGAGAGAGGACATGAAGGTAGTGGACAGGAAGATATGGAAAAAGATGATCCACTGTGGCGACCCCTAACATGAGCAGCCAAAAGAAGAAAAAGAAAATGTGAAATTAATGTATTGTTTTATGAGGCATTGAAAATCCTTTTCTTCACTTTGTGAAAATCTAAGGTCCTGTACCCAACATCACTGTTTTGAATGTACTGGTATAATTTAGAGATACTACCTATATCTTTATCACAGATAGAAAGAAGGGCTGAGTGCATTTTTTTTTGTTAAATCATTCAGTTCAAAGCAATGTTTTAATGCAATATTCAAACATGATATTCAATTTTTTTAATAAACTGGTACAGTTAAACAGTCAGTTCAGCTGGACACGCTTGTTGTTGCAGAAAATGCTAAATAAAGAAGAGTCTTGAGCCATCATTATATAAATTCCAACATGGTGGTCCTTTATTTGCCCCTATAGGTGGAGCCCCTATGAACCTTCTTCAAATTATCATGGCAGACTGAAGACTCTTAACAGAAAAGCTTCCTTAAATCTGCTAGGTTCATTTACATAACACATTTGAATATATTTTCACCAATCAGCTTTAGATAAATAGTATCCCATATGGAAAAATACAGTAAGGATTTTATATGACCAGGATGCTAAATTAGTACATGTTACCAATCAGAATTTTATAGTGTAAGTAGTATGTGTTCTATATTTGTCATACCCTATCCCTATTGGACGTGGTTTATTTCTTGCAAGATTATGCCCACTTTCTTAGGAAAACTGACACATGACACCTATATGGCATATATGTAACATATTTAAATTTAAAAGTAAATCTTACAAAATACCATATAACTACATCATTTACTGTACTTTTTGTAAGATATTTATATGATTTTTCAGTATGGAATTAACATGTCTAATGTAAAAAAGCCATATAAGCATTAAAGTATGTTTTAATGTTATTTCTATTTAAAAACTACTATGCTGTAAGGACATGATTAATATATGTCATATTGTATATGTATGATGTTAAAACCTTCCTAAATTCAACTCCTATAAACACGAAATCCTGGTGTTTATATCCATCGACCAGTTCCAGACTAATTTTTACCAGGTACCCAGCCAGCCTATGAGTTTTCTAAATGGACACCAACAAGACTGGCTCTCCAAGAATGGATGTCTGAAATCCTTTAGAAAATAAAACTCAAAACTTCAATGAAAAAATGAACTTCACATATTTATTTCTCTAATAAATACAGTAAAATGCAGCCACAACTGCCTCCAATATATAAACAAGCAGAAAGAAACTGAAAGATATTTATTGTTTAACAGGTGCATCAGACAAAAGTGAAGAATACCATTGTAACATATAACACAAAACACTATTACAAAACAATGGTGAAATTAATCATCAAAAAGCATCAGGGTGTTCTCTTCTGTGATCTTGGGAATTTTTTTCTTCCCTCTGAGCTCTGCAAGCTTGGCATTTATTGTTGTTCCAATCATTAATGGCATGAGGCCACTTTTCCAGTGATGCTTCAGCAAAAATTAAAAGGGTGGAATACAGAAGAATGAAATCTAATTAATTTATTTTTACTGTACATGCACACATTAATAATATCATTAGAAATTGGGAACCGGTATCCACCCATTAGAACACCTGAAATGCACCTTAAATATATAACTCCACAGTACATTAAAACCTCTTAAGTTTTAACAAGCAGTCAAATAATAATAAAAATCTTCATTTCATACAGTATAGTATAGATGGAAAAAACATGTACAGATAGAGAAATATGACAAATTAGTCATGCATACTTCCTGACCTTACAGTTGATTTTGCAGACAGTTGTAATGATGTTAAACTAGATAGATAGATAGATAGATAGATAGATAGATAGATAGATAGATAGATAGATAGATAGATAGAT
>JANRMT010062812.1:8914278-9042592 GCA_026402145.1 Polypterus bichir lapradei
GATAGATAGATAGATAGATAGATAGATAGATAGATAGATAGATAGATCGATTCTTTATTAATCCCAAGGGGAAATTCACATACTCCAGCAGCAGCATACTGATAAAAATCAATATTAAATTAAAGAGTGATAAAAATGCAGGTAAAAACTGCATCCAGCCCTGCAAATATTCTTACAACTTGCAGGGAAATCATGGGGATTAGTGGCAGGATTGGCACTCCAGCCACTGTACAAACTTCATGCAGCTCCAAAATGTCAGACAAAACTCCTTTATGCTCTCCGCGGTATGATCTCTGTTGTAGTCATCAACATGTGGCTGCTCACATTATGAAGGGGAAGTGGGAAAGCCTTTGGGAGCCTCATCCTCAGAAGAGTTGAAACCGCCGGAGAGCCAGTAGGGTCAGGCCTGTTGAAGATCAGAAGTGGTGTGGTGATGAGGCATCTCCGGTTGCATGGCAGCACTTGGGCTCTAATTTGAGGTGACCAATCCGGGTAGGCACATGGAATGTCTTGTCTCTTTAGCATGATGACCATCATCCTCTGCTGTTTGGCTTTGTAAACTCCACATTTCAGTGGTGACACTCTCTGAGGTATGCAGACCTAGGACTGGCCACATCTCTGCAGGTGGGTACATCTTTTATTGGTCTGGTCACTCAGTCACTCACTGATAGCTTTCATACCCATGGAGTAGCTGTTGCTGTGGTGGACTGGCTTCTTCTGATGGTGTCCAATGTCACTCCTTTCAATGAGCATATTATGAGACCCAAGTTAAGGCACTCTCTGGGTGCCTTGTCTGTTATCACAGTGTATGCTTCATCTATGGTGATTGATGGCTCGGTGAGGGAAACATTGTATTCACAAGTTTGTTCAGTGGTTAATGGGTACTAGCGAGGTGACACTTCTCTGGTCATGGGTGACTTCAATGTGACCACTGACATGGCTGGCTATGAGGATTATGTCAGTCCCCATGTGTCTGGCGACTGTGGTGAAAGTGGCTCCATGTTCCTTGACTTTGCAAAAGGTCAGGCACTGTGGAATGCTCAATCCTGGTTCGAGTACCCTGAGCTGCATCGTTGGACTTGGTACTCCAATACTGGTGGTGCAGTGAAGGAGATCAATCACATCCTCGTGGGCAGATAACTGAGGCTCCTACAGAACTGCAGGGTCTGCAGAAGTGACCAGTTTGTGAGTTCTGATCACAGACTTGTTGTTACAACTCTGAAGATTTCACCTCACAGGGCACCCTGGATATTATCAGAGGAATTGCAGCGCATGGCTTAATGACAACTCTGGTCTGTACTGGGAACCAAGAAGGATGGTTGCAAAGGCTCTGAGGGCAGATAAGTAGATGTTTATTAGAGGAATCTGTGAGCAAGTGACACACTATCTATGGTCTAGTGACCCACATCCTAATTACAGAGGAACTGGATTATTATGCAGTCTGAATCTGTTCCTTGGATAGTCGCAGTTAGGGCAGGTGATGGAACAGTCCTTACGGATAACACTGCAGTTGTGACCCTCTGGGCTGGCTACTTTGAGCAGCTGTTTAAAGCTGATCCTCCGACTAGGATGTTGGATATTTCTGGCTCCCTGATTCTTGAAACCGATCCTCCAATTAGCTGTGAACCATCCAATCTCACTGAGATTGCACAGGTGCTGAACCACAAGAGGGTAGGGAAGGCTGCAGAAATCTGTGGTATCCAGGGTGAACTTCTCCTGGCTGGTGTTAAGGCAGTCTTTGCTTCCATTTGGGACATGGGCGTCATCCCAATTGACTGGAAAACGGGGCATGTTGTCCCTATCTGGAAAGAAAAGGATGATTGCCTGGATTGTGGCAACTACAGGGGGATAACACTGCTCTCTGTGCCGGATAAGGTCCATGCTAGTGTTTTGTCTTGGTAGAGTAATATATATTGCTCTACTTTCCCCTATTGTATTATTAATATGTGGCCTTAGAATGCCTAATCTCACAGACTTACCAGTGTTTATAAGGTATTATTCTATATAACTTATCCCCACCTTCCCTTCTATATCTATAACCTCAGGCAATTAGATGTAGTAAAAAGACAAGCAGGAGTTAAGTTACACATAAAATAATGTATTACTGATAATATTCATAAATAATAACAAAATGCAAAGTACATTTGAATATTGGCAACCATACAACCTGATAAAATGGTGATGTGTAGTTCAGGTAGCACACAGACTTGTAGTTACTTAAAATGTCTCTAGTTAAGGCATCATTGGTGCTCAGCTTTCTTCAGAACAGGCCTCAAGCCTGTCTCAATATGGCTGAAGCTGTGCTCTTCATTGTGCTGTTCTTGTCAGTTCATGGTGTGATGGTCTTCTTTCAGATGTTAGTAAGAGAGAGAAAGTGAGATAAAGCAAGCAAATTTATGGGTTTTCTGTCCAACCCCTACAGCCAATAGGACATCATGGTACTTAAAGGCCTCTGAGACAAGCCAATTTCAAACAGCCATACCTCTCACCAAAGTAACACTAAATTACATTGCTTTGCCTAAATTACAAATAAAGGCGTACAAATTATTTATCAAATTATATGTAAAATCTCACATCACAACAGCTAGGGTCATCCTCAATAGGATCTGTGATCACTTGCTCACCTACCAGGTTTACCTGGTTTTATGCCTAAAAAGTCTACCATTGACCTAGCTACCATGTGGGCAATCTTGAAGTGTACAGTATCCCACTGAAGTTCCTGGATGTCATGGCTGGCCTGTACACTGTGTGGAACTGGACCCGGACACAGACAGGCGGACATCGTAGTTGCACCCAACACACGTTTATTTACAGAATATTTACAAGTTACATTCAGTGCACGTCCCAGTGCCTCCAGCACCGATCCCCCAAAGTCCAGGCCTCACAGTCACCGAACGCCTTTCCTTCAGGCCGCCTCCACTCCACTCTCGAGCTCCGTCCTCTTCCACCCGACTCTTGCTGTCGACGGAAGGGAGGCGGCCCCTTAAATAGCAACCCAGATGGGCTCCACCTGCTTTCCCGGCAATCCCCCGCGGACACACCCCCGTGTGGCGGAAGTGCCGGCTGCGCATCCGGAAGCCCTCCGGGTGTCCCCAGTCTTCTTCCCCCCAGCACTTCCTGGTGTGGCGGAAGTGCTGGGCTCCAGGCTTCTTCAGGCACCGGGGCCCCCAACACAACCAGGGCGGTCGCCCCCTCGCGGTCTGGAGGAGGCAGAAGCCCTCCTCCGGTCCTACTGGGCGTCCCGGCTGGGCTCCACCCCCAGCCGCATGCGACAACTGGTACTGTGAATGCTGTGCAGAATGGAGGCAGTGATTCTGGGGTTTATCAAGGGTGTGTTCTTGCTCCTTCTCTGTTCAATGCTTGCATGGACTGAGTGTTGGGCAGGGTCATGGAGTCAAGCTGCTGTGTGTGAGCTGCTGTGTGTGGGGCATCCAATGGTGTTGAAAGATACTCTGATTTTGACATTGCCTATGATGCTGTGATCCTCGCAGAGTTAATAGAGGCTCTAATTGGGGCTCTTAAGAGACTGAGTGAGGAGTCTGCACGTCTGGGCTTGTGAGTGTTCTGGATAAACCAAGACCCACGCCTTTAATGACCTGATGTGCGTAGCCATCAGCAGTGTGTCTATTTGCAAAGTGTTGACTGCGTTGAGAAGTTTACTTACCTCGGTAGTGATATTCATGTCTCTCGTGACTCTTCCTATGAAGTCAGTAGATGGATTTGGAGAAAATTGGGGGTCATAATGTCGCTGCAAAGGGGTGTGTGTCTTTAGAGTCCTGGTGCTTCCTGTTTTGCTATATGGTGAGACATGGACGCTATATAGTGACCTGAGATGAAGACTGGATTCCTATGGTACTGTGATTCTTCTGAGAATCCTTGAGTACCACTGGTTTAACTTTGTGTCAAATGAGCAGTTTCTCATGGAGTCCCGTATGAGACACATTACCTGCATTGTGAGGGAGCGTTACTTACGGCACTACGGCAATTTGGTGGAATTCCCAGATGGTGATCCGGCTCGCAGGATCCTCATTGTTGAGGACCTGAGTGGCTGGACCAGGCCAAGGGGATGCCCACGTAACACCTGGCTGTGGTAGATAGAGGGTCATTTTGGAGGGTGGCACTGGATCGCATATCTGCCTGGAAGGTTGACAACTGGGATCTTGAACTGTTTTGTTGTGTGGTGGGTGTGGCAACGTGCTGTACCAGAGCCTGCTCCCCAACCTAACCTGACCTGTAATCTAATCTATAGAGATAGGAGTTATGATACAAAACATCAGTATCAGTATACAATTCCAATATGCTCATTACATTTTTCTACAACTCTTAGATAATATGTGTACATGCTTGTGTGAGATATCATATTGTCACCTTACAGTGTTGATAATGTAAGCAGTCCGTGCCTAAAATGAGCAACTCTAAACTAGAAGCCTGTTAACGTCTTTCCCCAGCACTGACTCACTAAGTGATGCTGAGCAAGTAGTTTTGTCCTGCTATAACTCATACAAAATTTTATATCTGACTTACAATATATGTTGAAAAATCAACTTTGTGTATTTTCATTTTTAAGTGACACTTAAGTGTTAAGTATTATTCATAATGAAGATCTGACAAAGTATGTCTACTGCATCATAAAGCTGAAGCTTACTTATAGGTCTTGTGGAACTTGTGAGTAACAGAACTGCTAATCTAGTTTCTCTGTGATTGTCTTACTTCTTAGGTGTTCTACATGTGCTGTGAGAATGTGGAAGAGCTTGTATGTGCTGCTACAGGTAACTAATATATGTATGCAACTACCACAGCCCTTTCACTGGCTTAAAAGCTACAACAACAAACCCACAGAAGAATTTTGTTTTTTGTTTGTTTTTTTTTTCATTTTGGTGGGCTTTTGAGCGGAGCACTGGCAGATCCCACCTCTTTGTTTTGTTCTTGTAATATCCAGCTGGCATGCAAAAATAATAAGCAACAGGGAGATAAAATATGTAGAAACAGGACTGAGTACAAAACCCTAGCAGGACCTAACGCTGACTTGAAAAAAACTGTAGGCTACCATCGGAACTGCCCAGTATTTTATTTTTCATCCCCCATTCTGTAATGGTGATATCATTGAAATTGCTTTGAGCAGGTGGAAATGTGTGTCCTAAAGGTTATTTTTGTTAAGTGAACTGGGAAGTGAAGATACCAGTATTGAGAAAGGGCAAAACAAGGAAAATAAATATATATAATTGACCAGGAAAGAAGACCATTTCTACCAAAAAAGTCTAGCAAGATTTTTACCAGAAGGTAAAAGATCAAAACATCAAAACCCAATATGCAAATCTTTGCTGAAAAAAAACATGCAAAGTTTCAACTGCCAACAAAAGTTTTTAACAGACTACATGGCACAACAGGTTTACCATAATATCCACAATCTAGGACACTAGGACTAGAGTGCTCTAGAGCAGGGGTTCCCAAACTTTTCAGCTCACGACCCCCAAAATAACCGTGCCAGTGACTCGTGACCCCCACTATCCTCGGAAGTGGTTAAAATATACAGTATGTGATTTCTTGGAAATCATCTTGCGACCCCCCCCCAATGTCTCACGACCCCTACTTTGGGAACCACTGCTCTAGAGTGTCATCATATGATGGAAATGGTGGAGCAATGTGGCTGCTATTAAGAAAAATATCTAAAATGGTGGTGCTCACAATAGACATTGTAAAAATATCTCAACATAGCGATAAAAATAATGGCCTGTCCAAAGTAAATAAACATATAAATAAAAAGAAATATACGTAATAAAAAGAAATATAATAAGGATCACAATCCAAAATTCATATCAGAAGCATGCAAAAGAATCAGTAAAGGTTCGCCTTTCAGATTCATGGAAGTGTGGCCCATGGTTCTAAGAAGATGCCCAATGAGGGCAGCTGACCCCACCCCTTCCACTTAGAGGACTATAAATCGAACGTGCTACCAGAAAGTAGAGGCTCATTTAGACATAAGTTCTCTACATGACGAGCATCTGATTATCTAGAGGAGGCTCTGCTGTCTTACTGTTTCTTTGTTTATCTGGGCCAGTGAGTACTATTTTTTTGTTATTGAATCCATTATTAAAAGTGGCGACCATGTTGGCACCCTAATATTTATTCTTTGGACTTGTGTCGTATTCTGACCACAGGTGTTAATCTGAACAAAAAGGTCAAACAATTGATTGTAAACAAAAATATAAAATACAAATACAAAATATAAAAACAAAAATCAAGAGTTGAAAAACAAAGTGAAAGTTCTGATTGCCTAAAGATCTTTAGCCTGAAATTCTTATAGTTGCACAAGGTTTATTTTGAATTTGCTCAAAGACTTAATCATCAGTAATACTGTGAAGACTGCAACGCCATATTAAATAACATTGGCATTTGTGATGTTATATGCAGTGCTGCCATCAAAGCAAGTGACCACTAATGAAACTATTCGCATTAAAAAACAAGTTAGAAAAAGTAACATTCAGGCGTGTTTGGGAAGTAAGTTAACAGAAAGTTTGAAAATTTCAAATTTTTTTAGTTAATCCTTCCAAGAGTAACTTATCACATTTTTAATTATTAAGTATGTTTGTACCAATGAGTCATATTCAAAAATAACAGCAGTAACATAATTTAATTATATGTATTAATAGGCTACATTAAAAACATGATTTTTAAAAGCAGTTTACAATGACATGCAATTAAAAATTTAGCATAAATAGGCTTGCGGTATCTGAATAGCTTTAATATACAGAAAATTCCAATTCAAGTGATGTAAAAATGGCATCGACTGATGTGTGTGAGTGGTGGAGGGTCTGTGACTAAAAATCATTATTTGTATGACCCTATGAAATGAGGACAGCGACTGACTATAAGTTCCCCAAGTAGCTAATAGTATTAGTTAAAACCTAGTAATGTATTAAAATCGTATTTTAATAAAAAGATTTTAATTCCAGTCTGAAGATACTGTGATGGTGTGGGTTGGCTCCATGTTACCAATTTCCTCCGGGAGCCTCTTGAGCCCAACATCATCAATAATCATGAACAGATGAGCCGGGCAAATTAAGACACCATACAAAGCAAGGGAAAGGTGTAAAACGTGCTCCAGTGCTTTTATTTAAAACAATTCAAAAACCAAAACAACCAACCAACAAGCCATCATCCAACCCGCTATATGCTAAAACTACAGGGTCACGGGGGTCTGCTGGAGCCAATCCCAGCCAACACAGGGCGCAAGGCAGGAAACAAACCCTGGGCAGGGCACCAGCCCAACACAGGGCGCACACCCACACACCAAGCACACACTAGGGACAATTTAGAATCGCCATTGCACCCAACCTGTATGTCTTTGGACTGTGGGCTTAAACCGGAGCACCCGGAGGAAACCCACGCAGACACGGGGAGAACATGCAAACTCCATGAGGGAGGACCCAGGGTCTCCTAACTGTGAGACAGCAGCACTACCCACTGTGTCAAGGTGCCGCCCAGTTAAAAACCAATCAAATAAATATTCCTTTAAACTGAGGTTAAAACCAACAGTTCAGGAAGACACATGCCCTAGTGCAGTCCATTAAAACTGCCATCTCATCAGCTCATCATCCTTCCAGACCTTGCAGCTGAGTAGCCGCCTACACAGCAGACTCAGTCTTCTTTCTAATGAGGTCAACAGGTCCAAGGTCCCTGCTGCTTTCATGGCCCCATGAAAGACCTAGGCTCCAGACCTAGGCTCGGGTCCTTCCCTCCTATGGACAAAGGAAAGGCGCACCATCTGAGTCCTCTGTTGTAAACTCCTGCTGCCTTCCCAGATTTACACAGAGTTGAAATCCTCCTGGCCACTTCCTCTCTCTTAAATCACTCAACTACAGCGGACCATCACCTCAATACCAAGCGTCGGCCACACACTGTCCTCCTGGGTCTCTCCTCCTCCTCCTGCCTGTCTGCCTCCACACACCTGCACTGGCTCTTCCCCCGTTCCCTGCCTGCTTCACTCTCTACTTTAACCTTCTTCCTCCAATCTCCCTTGCTTTCCTTTTTCCCTTCCTAACACTCACGCTTCCCTTTTTAAAGTGGGATGAGACGCAGCTATAGCAATCACAGCTCCAATGAGAGAAACAGGTGATCCTGCACTTGTGCATGAAGTGCAGTGCCATCCGCTCCCAAATCTTGCGCCAAAGCCGCTTACACAACACTACCCCACCCCACCCGAAGACACAAGTGTAGTTTATTTATTTAAAACTTGCCAAGCAGTCGCAGACCTCAGTTAACCACAGATACATGGAAGCAAATCAGCTTTTTGAGCAACAATAAATGGTAACCAATTTTCTGTTTCTTGTTTATTGCACTTCTAAGTGACTGTTTCAGCACACATTAACTGTAATCCTGCTCTTTTCCTTGGTATTTGGGCCTCTTCATGCACTACAGAAACTGTATAACATGGCACAGTCCTTGCTGCATGCCCTACCTTCTGCCCACATATCAAATGAAACACTCTTTCTAAACCCATCCTATGTTTATATTAAATAGGGGAGCCACACATCTTTCTCATGTTCAAACACTGTTTGGCTGCAGGTTGACGACATTGGTTCTTTACAATAATAATAAAAATAATATAATCTATCTTAGTCAATTCAGTCTTATACACCGATCAGCCACGACATTAATATCACTTACATTATATTGTGTAGGTCTCCTTCATGTCGCTAAACCCATTGAGGCTTAAACTCTATAAGACCACCAAAGGTATCCTGTGATATCTGCCACCAACACTTTTGCAGCTGATCCTGAAAGTTGTTACTTCCATAGATTGGACTTGTTTTACCAGCACATCCCACAGATTCCCAATTGGATTGAGCTTTGGAGAATTTGGAGTTAAAGCCAACACCTTGAACTCTTTGTCATGTTCCTCAAACCATTCCTGAACAATTTTTGCAGTGTGATAGGGTGCATTATTGTACTGAAAGAGGCCACTGTTATCACAGATAACTGTTACCATGAAGTTGTGTACATGGTCTGCAACAATCTTTGGGTAGGCAGTGTGATGGAACCAGGAGTGTCAGTGAGCCCCAAACCCCCAAACATGAATACACAATGACTCACGGGTTCAAATAATGAAAGTTTTATTAAACCACTTCTTTCACAAACTTGGAAAAAGTTTGGTCCTTCCTTCTGGGTCTGATCCCTTTTGGGATGCCTATCTGTCTGTTAGCAGCCTCCCATCCTGGTTAGGAACCATCCCCTCTTCTGGCCGGGATGCCCATCCAGCCCATGTGGCATCTACAGCAGTAAGTGTCAAAGTAATATACATAAATGCCAGGTCCCAAGGTTTTTCAGAAGAACATCACCCAGAACATCTCACTGCCTCCATCGGCTTGCCTTCTTCCCACAGTGCATCCTGCTGCCATCTCTTCCTTAAATAAAACGATGCACACAAACCTGGCTGTCCACATGATCTGAAAAAAGCGATTCATCAGACCAGGGAGCATTCTTCCATTGCTCCGTGGTCCAGTTCTGATGCTCACATACCCACTGTAGGTGTTTTCGGTGGTGGACAGGGATCAGCATGGCACACACAACCCCATATGCAGCAATCTATGATGCACTGTTTTGTTCTGACACTTTGCTCTCATGGGCAGCAATACATTTTTCTGCAACTAGTTCTGGACCAGACCAACAATCCTTCACTCCTCATGCATATGAATGAGCCATTGGTACCTATGACCCAGATGCCACCTCTCCAGTTATCCTTCCTTGCATCACTTTTGGTAGGTACAAACATACAGACATACAGTTTTGGAGATACTCTGGGCCAGTCATCTAGCATCCACAATCTGGCCCTTGTCAAAGTTGCTCAGATCCTTACACCCATTTTTCCTGCTTCCAACATATCACCATTAAGAACTGACTGTTCATTTGCTGCCTCATATATCCCACCCCTTGATAGGTAAAAGTGTATACTGTATGCTTACATAATTGCTTTCATTTTTCTTTCATTTCCAGAGGAGTGGTCTTTATTTAAAAAAAATAAGAGATAAGATAAAAGCCAGGCAGCTTGAGAGAAAATGGCGTTATAAACCGTCGGTGCCTTCTGTGATCCTGGGAAATGTGAATTCACTACCAAATAAGATCGACAAATTGGCTGTGCTGGTGAAAAATGTCAGAACCTACAGAGAATGCAGCTTGCTGTGTTTTAGTGAAACGTGGCTAACAACTACCATCCCAGATGCTAACGTGGAGCTACCCGGGTTTAGCACAGTTAGAGCGGACAGAGACGCAAGTACCTGCGGGAAGAAGAAAGGAGGAGGACTCGCTCTTCTATGTCAATACAAAGTGGTGCAACTCAGGACATGTAAACGTTAAAATCTCCAATTGCTGCAGGGACATCGAACTGTTGGCCATAAGTCTGCGTCCCTATTACTTGCCCAGAGAGTTTGGACAAGTGATTGTTGTTATTGTTTACATCCCCCCTCAAGCGAACGCGGAGATAGTGAGTGTCATCATCCATTCCACAGTTGCTAAGTTACAAACGCAGCACCCTGAGGCACTTGTGCTAATCTCTGGAGACTTTAACCATGTAACGCTGGATAAAACATTACCTGCTTTCTTCCAGTATGTGGACTGTAACACCCGGGGAAATATGACTATCAACCTACTGTATGCAAACGTTAAAGACGCATACAGCACCACCCCGCTGCCTGCGCTTGGGAAAGAAGATCATAACCTGGTTCTGCTTCAGCCTCACTACAAACCAAGAGTGAGGGTGCTACCTACAACCACACGATCATTCAGGAAGTGGTCCCCTGAGGCAGAGCAGGCTCTGAGAGACTGCTTTGGAACTACAGACTGGGATATACTGCTGGGGTCACATAGTGAGAACATTGAAGAGGCTGTTGACTGCACAACTGATTACATCAACTTCTGTATGGACATTGTAGTTCTAGTAAGAACAGTACGCTGCTATGCTAACAATAAGCCATGGATTACAAGTGACATCAAAGGCCTTTTGAACCAAAAAAAAGGACTTTTAAAGACGGTGATCAGAATGAGCTCAAGCGTGTGCAGAAGGAACTCCGAGTCCAGCTCAGGGCAGCGAAAGAGCAGTACAGGAGAAAGCTGGAGCAGAAGTTGCAGAATAACAGCATGAAGGAAGTGTGGGATGGGATGAAGATTATCACTGGCTACAGATCGAAGAGGTGTGCCACCATCGAGACAGACGTGGAGAGAGCAAACCAAATGAACAACTTCTTTAATAGGTTTGATCACCCTAACCCACTCTCACCGCAGAGTACTGCATCCTCCAACCATCCTTCTGTTGATACCAGCATAGGTGAGACATCCCCACCCACAATTACAGCATCCCAGGTAAGCAGAGAGCTGAAGAGACTTTGTGCCAGCAAACAGCGGGTCCAGATGGAGTATCACCACGACTGCTGAAGGCCTGTGCGTTGGAACTGGGGAGTCCTCTACAGCGCACCTTCAACCTGAGCCTGGAACAGGGGAGAGTTCCAAAGCTTTGGAAAACATCTTGTATCACCCCAGTCCCAAAGGTATCACGTCCTAGTGAGCTGAATGACTTCCGGCCTGTTGCTCTGACGTCACATGTGATGAAGACCTTGGAGCGGCTGCTGCTTCACCACCTGAGGCCACAGGTCCGCCACGCCCTCGACCCTCTGCAGTTCGCATACCAGGAGAAGGTGGGAGGATGCCATCATCTCTATGCTACACCGATCCCTCTCCCACTTGGACAGAGGCAGTGGTGCTGTAAGAATTATGTTTTTGGACTTCTCTAGCACCTTCAACACCATCCAACCTCTGCTTCAGAGACAAGCTGACAGAGATGGGAGTAGACTCACACCTGGTGGCATGGATCGTGGACTATGTTACAGACAGACCTCAACATGTGCGTCTTGGTAATTGCAGGTCTGACATTGTGGTCAGCAATACAGGAGCGCCGCAGGGGACTGTACTTTCTCCGGTCCTGTTCAATCTATATACATCAGACTTCCAATACAACTCGGAGTCCTGCCACGTGCAAAAGTTCGCTGATGACACATTGTGGGCTGCATCAGGAGTGGGCAGGAGGAGGAGTACAGGAAGCTAATCAAAGACTTTGTTAAATGGTGCGACTCAAACCACTTACACCTTAACACCAGCAAGACCAAGGAGCTGGTGGTGGATTTTAGGAGGCCCAGGCCCCTAATGGACCCGGTGATCATCAGAGAAGACTGTGTGCAGAGGGTACAGACCTATAAATACTTGGGAGTGCAGCTGGATGATAAATTTGACTGGACTGCCAATACTGATGCTCTGTGTAAGAAAGGTCAGAGCCGACTATGCTTTCTTAGAAGGTTGGTATCCTTCAACATCTGCAATAAGATGCTGCAGATGTTCTACCAGACGGTTGTGGCGAGTGCCCTCTTCTAAGCGGTGGTGTGCTGGGGATGCAGCATAAAGATGAAAGACGCCTCACGCCTGGACAAACTTGTTAAGAAGGCAGGCTGTATTGTAGGAGTAAAGTTGGACGGTTTAACATCTGTGGCATTAAGCAAACTCCTGTCAATCATGAAGAATCCACTGCATCCACTTAGCAGTGTCATCTCCAGACAGAGGAGTAGCTTCAGTGACAGACTGCTGTCACTGTCCTGCTCCACTGACAGACTGAGGAGATCGTTCCTCCCCCACACTATGCGACTCTTCAATTCCACCCGGGGGAGTAAATGCTAACATTATACAAAGTTATTGTCTGCCTTTACATGCATTTTTATTTCTAATAATTTCATTTTTTTTTTAATCAGTATACTGTACTGCTGCTGGATTATGTGAATTTCCCCTTGGGATTAATAAAATATCTATCTATCTATCTATCTATCTATCTATCTATCTATCTATCTATCTATCTATCTATCTATCTATCTATTTGTATTTTTATGGCTAACTTACCTAAAGCAGCAGGAGAAGGATGGTGCTGTATGAGTTGCTTCATAATTTTAAAACCTTATACATTGCGATATGCATGAGATATCTCAATAAAAAAGAAACTGTCTCGAAAAAATTCTTTGAATAAACACCAAAGTTCAACAAAATTGGTCCATGGGGGTAAAGTTATTTCATGAGGACAGATGGACAAACAGACAAACAGACAAACATGGCTATCACAATAGATGCTTCTAGATACTGAGTGTGTTTGTAAGTGTGCTGCATCCTGTTCAGGGCTGGTTAATGTCATCACCATGAAAATGATAAGAACATCATGTACTGTATTTAGCTCAGAAAAAAAATAATCAGGAAATCATCATTTCTCCAAGGACAAACTAAGATTCATCACGTTTATTGAGCAGCATCTGCTGTCCTATGATTTACAGTCTGATTTTCCCATTGCCTGTTTTGGTGGCCTTGTGATGCTCCTACTTCAGATATTTTCCTTTTCTCAACAGAGTTTTTTCTGTTCTGAGTAATATCTGTGAGTTTATAAAAATGTATCCGTTATACAGTTATGTGTAACTGTTAAGTACTTGACGTTTGCCACTTAAGTATATACAACATTAGCAGGCTTAAAAATGTGTTTGCTTCTTATATAATCACTAAGGTAGATCACAACAAGGTATGACACAAGCACTGTTTTAAAAAGGAGGTCATTAATACGTTCCTTTTGACTATAAAAAAAAAGCTAGGAAATTAGAGGAATAATATTATAACAGTCTAACTCAATCCATTAGAGCATAGAATTAAACATGTAACCTGAATGCTGTGGTCCTACCTACCATGTTTGAGGAAATTGTTTTCTGTGCTACAATAATCAAAAGAATCATCTAGCTAACCAGGGCCAGCTTTATCATACATATTGGTGAACTAGGTGGTCACCAAGGATTTCAAAGTTTTCAGGTGTTGGCATTTTGTTAAGTAAAGTAGTTGTAGATGAGGGGGTGGCTTCAGGAGATGTTTGTCGCTCATCCTTTGATCTTCCCTCCTGCTGCTCTTTTATATGACATCCATATATGACTCGCATATATCTCCAAGCGAGACCACTCTCCCCTGTTCTTCTGTATGACATTCAGGAACAACTTGTGTGAATCTTCAAGGGGGAATCCCCCATTCTGTCGTTTAACATCTATGTGTGGTTAATACAATCTTCAATAATTTGTATAGCGATTGCCTTAAAGACTCTGTGGTTTAACGATACATTTTCACTTTTACCAAGGGCAGCAAAAAACTCATAGCTGGCCTTGTAGCTATTAATGATTGTGTGTGTGTGTGTGTAAGTGTGCTGCATCCTGTTTGAGGATGGTTAACATCTTTTCATTAATCTATGGCTCCGCTTATGAACATAAGAAATTTGACAAACAAGAGCAGAACATTTAGTCCATCAAGCTCATTTGTTTAGCCGATAGCTAAGCTGTCCCAATATCTTCTCCAGAATCTTCTTAAAGGTTGTTAAGGTTTCTACTTCAACTACATGTCTCAGTAGTTTGTTCAAGATTCCCAAAACTCTTTGCGTAAAGAAGTGTTTCCTGGTTTCAATCCTAAAATTACTTCCCCTTAATTTCTAATGATGTCTTCGAGTACGTGATTCACCATTAAGCTGAAAGAAATCTGATGAATGTACTTTATGAATGCCTTTGAGAATTTTGACTCTACCATGGAAGAAGAGGTTCACAGAATGCTTGAAACGATTACTGAGGTTCTGGGCTTTATTCCAGGAATGGTCGCCTAATGGTAGTGAACATTAAAACACAAGGTCTCCTCTTCACTTCCAAACCCATCCAACTGTATGACCCTGAGCTAGTTAATACAAAACCAATCTTTACTTCAACTGTAAAAACACATGCAAACAAGCATAATATAGGCTTATTTATCAAAACTGCTGACTAAAGGTGTCTGCTAAATAAAAAAATACTAATGACAAAAGTCACTTTCTGAAACCACATCATCACACCTTCTCCCAGTCCATGTACTCTGTGAATCTCATTTTAACAGCATTTTAAAGAGAGCACAGACCCACTGTAATTACTCCTCACAAGCACGCCTACCCTGTGCCATACAAAATACAAAGGTCCATTATCTTTCTTTTGTCCTGACCAGGCTATGCACACTGGAAAATGAGCTTAATGGACTAAATGGTCTCCTCTAGATGGTCAAAGTTCTTATTTTATGAACAAATAATAATGTTTATAATAACGCTAAGATAGGGATTGCTGTTATTATAATTTATTCTAGGAATGAAAAAGAGCCTCTTATTAGGTATTCTTCCCATTCCTCAGTCTGACATATAATTAATAAGAGAAGAGTCCATTACTAAAAGCACCTGTATTCAAGGCTATCTTAAAAGAGATTTTGAAGCTCCTAAAATGTGGCAAATTATCTGAAGTTTATAATCAGAAACTGTCACAAAAAGTACTTGGGTGGCATAACCAAGGCAGTGGACATTAAACCACAATGCTGACTATGATTTACTGTGTGCCCCTCAGTCACTTCATCAACCTCTGGTCCAATTCTGAAAGGCTCAGCTGTTGCTTTTTTACTTGCCAGTCATCTCAACCTCAGATTTTCCTGGGAAAATACGTTAAAAGTGGGGAATGTCTTACTTAATGACCTATAAAGATTAGATCTATTTTGTTAAAATTATGTCCTATGAAGAAAAAAAATAGTTATGTGTAGATACAAAAGTGACCTCTAATCCTGTCAAAGAATTCTTGACAAGATCTCCTCTGTGTTAAATGCTTCAGGCAAAAACAGAAAAATATTTACAGTTCATGTTTTCTGCTGTCTCTATTGCTGAGCCATGTCTAATATAAAGACATGTATGTCTACCCTTTTAAATGAAAAGATGATTTAAAAAAATTAAAACAGAATTTTGCAAATCTGTTTATTTTTGTATGGCACTGCTCTCTGCCAAAATCATGCAGGTTTTCTGGTGGATCTTCTTTGCTCAGACCTTTTGACCAACAAATAAGGTTTTTAATTCCAAAGCTCAATCTGTTTGTGCACAATTCTGATTTTCCAGAAGTATTTATTAAACATTTTAGTACTAGGGTGTTGTACCGTGTTAGCCATTATGAATGTAGAGAAAAGCCAAGTTGCCTCGAAAGCTTGCATATTGTAATCTTTTTAGTTAGCCAATAAAAGGTGTTATTTTGCTTGGCTTTTTTAAACATTTTATAAAAAATGTTTTCTGCAAATTATGAGCGAATGACTGTATAACTGGATTATATTTTAGATATATTTTATATATTTTAGATTTTCTTCATAGACATTTTAGTATAATCAACCACGACTGAAGCCTGCTGTATCGAAACTTTATGACTTCATTCTCGATAAAAAGCATGAGATTTACAAATTGTCTCTGCCATCTCTACTTGTCTTTTGAAGAACCTGAATTAAATAACATCATTTGCTTTCTTTTTTTCAGAGAATCAGAAGAGTAGGTTGATCACCCCGACACAGCAATCATGTGACCATGCCAGGGTGTTTAAAGCACTTCACAAATATTCAAGGGAATACTGTAGGAAAAAGTTTGAATTAACATAAGCTGCCCTAATTTGGAGTATTCATAAGACATAATTTACTTAATGGGTTACATGTACATAATACATAAGAATAGTTGTGTCAGATGTTTGAAATATTCAAATGTGTGCTTCAATTGACATGTTTAAATAATCTTGATTTTGATAGAAATTTGTTATTTCTTGGAGGGCTAGAATACCTAGTAAAGGATTAAAAATCAAAAATAGCATCATATTTGTAATAAGGGGTGGAGCACAAGGACGTGACGATTTTCAGGTTGTTGTTAGTGGTTGAGTGAATAGGGTGGGGTTATGTATAGTGTCATGGCAGTGTTGCATTATAAATACAGCAAGAGTGGTCATGGACAACTGGTTGGAGCCTCATCACATGTTGGCTGTTACAGTATACCCTGAATCTGAATCTCTAAACGAGATGCAAAGAACATTTTGCATTAAGTTTATCCTGCCTCAGTAAGGAAGAAATGCTTCTGTTGCACCTGTCTAATTTTGTTATAATGCATATTGCATATTTTCTGTTAATCCAATAAACTTAATGTCACTGCTGAAATAGTACTGTTTCCATAAGGCATGTCATATATTAAAAGGAAGTTGATACTTTAAAAGCTCAGCCAATAATAAACAAAAATCCAAAGAATTAAGAGGGGTTCCCAAACTTTTTCATATGACTGTAAAATAACAAATAGCCCATGCAATATTTAGGAATAATTTAGCTGCGTGACTGAACTTTTTTACTCAGTTTATTGAAGTGTTAAATGAAATCTGAAATGTTGAACTACTTGCAAACTCATTTAGAAGAATGTATTGTTAAGAGTGGAGCTTATTTAAAAAATAGTGTTATTCAAGGCAAGGTAAATAAACTGAATTTATTACTTTTTTTTACATTATTCCTTACCTGGTGTAATCAGTCAACGAACTAAATTAAGCAACCATTCTTTCAAAAATCATATCCTCACACCACACCTGTCATAAAGATCTGATTCCTGTCAGCTTACTAAAGCGTAGACTAAGCATTTACAGTGCTAGTGACACTCCTCAGAAATCAACTCCTAGTTCTGAATATTAAGTATTGTTTTGTTAACAATTTATTTGCTTTACACTTTTCTCTTTTAATATTCATGTGCTTGAATGGAAACAAATTTTTTTTTTACTATTTCTGGCTATGTATGACTCTGCTGGCATTATTGTAATAGTACTGGGTTTTTTAAAAACCCTGCTGCAAACACTTTATTT
Organism: Polypterus bichir lapradei; assembly: GCA_026402145.1. Classification (NCBI taxonomy): domain Eukaryota; kingdom Metazoa; phylum Chordata; class Cladistia; order Polypteriformes; family Polypteridae; genus Polypterus; species Polypterus bichir. Next base: position 8,932,023 of record JANRMT010062812.1, read on the forward strand.
TTGTCTTCAAATTCTGCCACAAGTTCTCAAAAAAAACTGTTTGCATCCAGCGTTGCCCAACAACTTGAAGATTTTAAAAAAGTTCACTACACTGCTCCTCTATTCATATCATATCTGTTTTCTCCTACAAGTCTTTTACACTCCCAGACTGTGGCTCTGTGACAAACACACTGTTTTATGATCTTTTTGTGTTCATGGAAGCCTGCGGCAGCAGGAGGGAGGAAGGGAGCTCACTGGTGCAGTTTCCTTCTTTTTCTTTTCACAAGTGTTGCACAGCTAGTAGCTGAAATTAAAATAGTAACAGCACAAAACAAGTGCTGCTTCTCATAGATCAAATTTGTCATATCTACTCTTTGATTATAGGCATAAACCTGAATTTGTATCCGGCTTAATATCAGTGACATTGTTCAGCTTGTAATTCAGTTTACTATGCCATCTGATGATGGCTATAATAATAATAATAATAATAATAATAATAATAATAATGCATTTTATTATATAGTACCTTTACCAGGCTTAAAGCACTTCACAAATATTCAAGGGAATACTGTAGGAAAAAGTTTGAATTAACATAAGCTGCCTTAATTTGGAGTATAGTAATCCTTGAAATATTCAAATGTGTGCTTCAATTGACATGTTTAAATAATCTTGATTTTAATAGAAATGTGTTATTTCTTGGGAGGGCTAGAATCCCTAGTAAAGGATTAAAATTTAAAAATAGCATCATATTTCTAATCAATGACCTTGAAATAGCCTAAACCAATACCCCCACATGCTTATGTTTGAATTTATTTTTTTTTTAACCTTCTGGGAGTGGCTATTAAAGGATTAGGACCACAAGTAAAGAATCAAATATCAAAAATCTCATATTTGTAATCAACAGCCTTAAAGTTGCATAAAACGACTCTGGACATGCTTATATTACCAATCCCCATACTTCTGAAGTTTTGTGACACCCTCATTATCCCATTACAGGGTGAACCCCTGGGATCAGTTGATGTAGCATGCACAACTTTAGAACATTAAAACGATCGAGACAAGAACAGGCCACTCAGCCCAGCAAAGCTCGCTAGTCATATCCACTTAATTCTTCTAAAAAAAATCAAGTTTTAATAGTCCCTGATGTCCTATTGTGTACCACACTACTTGGTAGCTTATTCCAAGTGTCAGTGGTTCTCTGTGCAAAGAATAACTTACTAATTAACGTTTGTGAGAAATTTCCCCTCGACAAGTTTCCCAACTCTGTCCCCATGTTCTTGATGAAGTCATTTTAAAATAAGTTTCAATCCACTGTACTAATTCCCTTCATAATTTTAAATACTTCAATCATGTCTCCTCTTAATCTTCTTTTGTTTAAACTGAAAAGGCTCAGTTCTTTTAATCTTTCTTCAAAATCCATCCCCTGTAACCCTGGAATCAGACTAGTTGCTCTTCTCTGGACTTTTTCCAGTCCTGTTATGTCTTTTTTTGTAGCCAGTAGAGCAAAACTGCACACAGTACTCCAGATGAAGCCTCGCCAGTACATTATTAAGCTTGAGTATAACCTCCCTGGACTTGTATTCCACACATCGTGCTATATAACCTAACATTCTGTTAGCCTTCTTAATGGTTTCTGAACACTGTCTGCCAGATGATAGTGTCGAGTCCACTATGACCCCTAAAGCCTTCTCATAGGGTGTATTTTAGATTTCCAGACATCCCATTATGTATTCAAACATAATATTTTTACTTCCTACATGTAATATGTTACGTTTACTGACATTACATTTCATCTTCCACAAATCTGCCCAAGTCTGTATGGTATCCAAGTCCCTCTGTAATGATTTAACAAATTCCAGATTATTTGCCAATCCACCTATTTTGGTATCATCTACAAACTTAACCAGCTTGTTAGTTATATTCCTATCTAAATAATTTCTATATATTAAAAATAGCAGCGGTCCCAGCACTGACCCCTGTGGAACACCTCTCTTAACATCGGCCAGTTCTGATGAGGTTCCTCGCACCATCACCCTCTGCTTCCTGTGTCTGAGGCAATTCTGCACCCATCTACAAACATCACCCTGAACTCTCACTTCTTTTAGTTTGAGGCCCAACCTCTCATGTGGCACCTTATCAAATGCTTTCTGAAAGTCAAAATAAATAATATCATATGCTCTACTTTGATCGTACCTTTTAGTTGCTTCCTCATAGAACTCCAGCATGTTAGTAAAACATGACCTCCCTGTTCTGAACCCATGCTGACTTTTCAGAAAAATTCCTGTACTTGCCATGTGCTGCTTAATTTTACTCTTAATAATTCCTTCCATTAATTTTCCAATGATGCACGTTAAGCTTATTGGCCTGTAGTTCTTTGGATCTGTCTAGTCACATGCTTTATATAATGGGATAATATTTGCCATTTTCTAGTCCTTTGCAATTTCCCCAGTGCACAGTGACTTCCTAAAAATATGTGTCAAGGGTTGATATACAGTACAGGCCAAAAGTTTGGACACACCTCCTCATTCAATGTGTTGTCTTTATTTTCATGACCATTTACAGCACTCCATCACTCTCCTTCTTGGTCAAATAGCCCTTACACAGCCTGGAGGTGTGTTTGGGGTCATTGTCCTGTTGAAAAATAAATGATCGTCCAACTAACCTGACTTCTGCACAACACAACTGCTGGTCCCAACCCCATTGATAAAGCAAGAAATTCCACTAAATAACCCTGATAAGGCACACCTGTGAAGTGAAAACCATTTCAGGTGACTACCTGTTGAAGCTCATCGAGAGAATGCCAAGAGTGTGCAAAGCAGTAATCAGAGCAAAGGGTGGCTATTTTGAAGAAACTAGAATATAAAACATGTTTTCAGTTATTTCACCTTTTTTTGTTAAGTACATAAGTCCACGTGTTCATTCATAGTTTTGATGCCTTCAGTCATGAAAATAAAGAAAACACATTGAATGAGGAGGTGTGTCCAAACTTTTGGCCTGTACTGTATGTACTCACTAGCCTCCTTAAGAACTCGAGGGTAAATATTATCTGGTCCTGGTGATTTGTTTGATTTCAGCCTATTTAATCTGAGCAGCACTTCTCCCTCTACAATTTCCAGATCACTCAGTACTTCCTTAGTAGTCCTGTTTACAACTGGAAGGCAATCTATATTCTCACATGTGAAGACCTCAAAATGAGCATCTAGAGCATCCAACATTTCACTGCCTGTATTTTTTAATTCCACTTTACTATTCCTGATACACTTCACCTCCTCCCGCGCTGTTCTTTTACTACTAAAATACTGGATGAATCTCTTCATCTTTCGCCTTATCTGCTATATTCCTCTCTAACTGCCTTTTACTCCCCCTAATATTCTTCTTAATGGTTGCCTTCATTTACTCATACACCTTATGATTCACATTGGAGTTATTAGTTTAATACATATTATACAGCTGTTGTTTTCCTTTGCAGCTCTTTTTTTAACTCTTCGTTACCCCACTATGTTTTTTGTTTTTTTAATTTACTATTAATTCCAAATTTAGGTATGTACCTGTCATGCATTATACGTCAAATGTTTTTAGATCTATTCCACTGCTCCTCAACTGTCTCCACACTTGAAAGCTTATCCCGTTGTATCCTCCTTAAACATCAAAGCATTTTCTTAAAGTTTGCCCTGCCAAATTTACACTTAACAGTCTTAGTCTTTGCATCCCCACTCTTCCAAAACACTGAGAAATGAATTATATTATGGTCACTTGACCCTAGTGGTTCAATCACCTATACACTCTGATATTCTTTCCTGATTATTACAAAATACTAAATCCAGACAGGCGTCACCCCATACCAGATTACAAAACACTCACTGATTACTCGTAAAAACTCTCCATTTGCAAGGTTTTCCCATTTAATATTCAGGTAGTTAAAGTCCCCATGACTATAATATCTGCCTGAAAATCTGCCTTTTTCATATCACTAATAATATGTGTGCTCATATTATTGTCTGTATTGTCTATAACAGATTCCCTAAAATATTGGCCCTTTCCCTAATGTTTTCCAGATGAAGCCATATGTCTTCACTAAGATGGGGCTCATCAGCCAAATTAAGAGGACTTGTGCTTAAATTCTATTTGACATAAACAGCAACCCCACCTCCTTCCGTGTTCTGCCTATCCTTGGTAAAAATGTTTCCCTCTGTTATACTCATCCTTTTTTTGTTATTTAGCCAAATTTCTGTTATTGCTATAATATCATAATTATACTCCTCTACATAAAACTCCAACTCACTTGTTTTATTTTTGATACTTTTAGCATTAAGGCAAGCTATTTTTAAAGTGTTACTCGTTTTACATTTAAACGCTGAGATGGAATTTACATTAATATGTTAACTTTAAGTCCTTCTAATAATTTTTGCACCAGTTGGTTTCTGCTTTATCATAAGCTTGAAATTCCCAGCACAAAATATGGTCCAAAAATGAGCTAAACATGAGGATTTTTGGTCTTGCGGAGGAACCCCAAAAAGCTTGATGAGGTTAAAATAACCTACAAAAGGAAGATTGAGGACCACTTTGCCAACAGTGACCCACTGCAGCTTTGGCAAGGCATCCAGTACATCATCAACCACAAAACCAGTAACCACATGGCTATTGATGTGGACACCTTGATGGCAGAGAGAACTGAATTATTTATTTCCTCGTTCTGAGATGGAAACAGCAAAGACAGTCACGTCTAAGCCCCAGCAGACTCACCTCATGCACACCAGCTCTCAATGAGCAGACCTTGACAGTACAAGAGCATGATGTGAGGCAGGTGTTTAGAGTGCTCAATTCAAGAAAGGCTGTCGCTCCAGATGATGTGACAGGACAGGTAGGCTACTGAAAGAATGTGTGGATCAATTCCTTGAGGTCTTCAAAAGGATCTTCAATCTCTCCCTGTCTAAGTCCATCTGTCCATCTTGCCACACAAGTATGCTTATAGGGTAAACAGGTCCACAGTGATGCCAACTCCACAGCCGTGCATTCTGCACTTAACCATCTTGAGCAGCAGGAGAGCTATGCAAAGATGCTCAGCTTGGCTTTTAACACATTTATCCAGGATAGACTGCTCACAAAACTTACTGGCTTGGGATTTTCACAATCTGTATGCTACTGGATCAAAGATTTTTTGACTAACTGCTCTCAGATGGTTAGATTGGGTTCCTACTTCTCCTCCACTCTCACACTGAACACCAGCATCCCACAAGACTATGTGTTGAACCGTCTTCTATATGCGCTCTATACCTATGATTGTGTACTCTTCCATTCTACCAACACCATCATTAAGTTCACGAATGACATGACTGTGGTTGGACTAATTTCAGGAGGAGATGGGACAGCCTATAGAGATGAAGTCAAAAGACTGACAGCATGGCGTACTGAGAACAACCTTGCTCTGAATTCTACCAAAACAAAAGAACTTATACTGTAATAGACTTCCGGAGGCACAACACAAACCACAACTCAATATACTGTAGATCAATGGAGACTATGTGGAAAGAGTTCCTACTTTAAAGTTTCTGGGTATACACATTGCAGAAGATCTCTCCTGGTCTATAAACACCACCGTGGCAGTCAAGAAGGCATAACAGAGTCTCTACTTCCTGAGGAGCCTCAGAAAAAACAGCCTGAAGTAGAAACTGCTGGTGTCCTTTTACCCCTGCTCCATTGAGAGTGTGCTATCCTACTGCATTTCTATGAGGTATGCAAGCAGCTCATTGGCAGACAAAAGAGCAGACAGGGTCCACATCAATGACAAATTGGACTGGTCTCAGAACACAGAAGGACTAATCCAGAAAGGCCAGAGCAGTTTCTTTCTCCTTAGGAGACTGCATTCCCTTAATGTTGGAAGTGACATCCTTCACATCTTCTGCAACTTAGCTAGTTTTGATTTATTATTTTCAAATTGAAATATTGAATTGGGAACAACATAAGTGTACACACAACACATTATTGTCTTTTAAAAACATTTTATGAATGTAATAAAGTATTTTAATGCCTTTTTAGTTTTATAATACTTATTATAATTCCATGCTCTTTAAAAGGGGTATATATCCAAATATCTGAGATTTTACATTTAATACATTTGGCAGTTCAGCACCAGTAGCCTCACAGCTAGTAGAGTTAAAATTGTAGGTCTGTTACAGTAGGAACCACTTTGTCAGCTTTTTGAACTGAGCTGCATGTTAGATAATTTATTGATTCCAAGTGGAAATTACTGTGTTACACCAGCCTACACACAAAAACTAAAAAGAGGACACTGAAGTAAAAACAGAAAAATCAAAAAATAAAACAAATATGTGCATAATTTATTTAAAATTCACACACAAAATGCCAGCATATCAGAATCTAGCTTAAGGATATGTTATAAAGTCTAATAGCAGCTGGTTTGATAAGCACTTCTTGAAACAGTACTGTACACATTTGAAAAAGTGTGCCTCTTGGCACCATGCACCATGATGGACCAATAGTTAGTGCTGCTTTCCCACTGCTCCAAAGAAATGGATATGGATCCCAAACATGTTGCTACATAAAGCCTACATGTTTCCCCTGTGTATGCAAGTATTTAAAATGTGTCTAGAACAGAATGAGGACTGAGGGAATTTTGGCAAAGCTTTGTGAATAAAATCAGCCAAAGCGATCAAAATTGAAATTGGACTATTTAAAAGTATTTAGAATTTACAAAAATAACTTCATCATTAATTTATGTACTTAGCTGTTTCTGCTGCTGCCTATACTATTTTAACACGTTCAAAGAAAAATATATAGAATAATCTCAGAACTGGACAGCATTAATTACTTTGAAAATTGGCTTATTAACTGCATATTGCTATGTGACTGGCGTGAATAAGAAGTTTCACATAAACAGAAGAAATATTTCTTCAATTTATTTGGCCTTAAAATTCATCAGTGCATCTGTTCTTACTTATTGCCATCTTTGCCACAGTTCATTTCCCGACTGTAGTCCCAGTATATATCACTCCTCTCTTCCACCATCCAGTGTTTATTTGCCCTTTGCTGCTCTCAGAACTGATGAGGGTTAGGGGTGAAGCCAAGATGTCCATGATGTATTAAAGGAAGTGTCAAAAGTATCCACACAGCAGTGATGGTCTGGGTTGGTTCCATGATCCCTGGCAGCTTGAACCCTGTACATTTAGAGAACACGTCCAGGGATAAGCTGGGCTAATGTGGACACACACACTCAGCAAGAAGTGTTACAAAGTGCTTCAGTACTTTATTTTGCAAACAATAAAGTCAAACAAGGGTGCAAATGGTGCAGTGTTTCACCCAGATAAATAAATAATCCATAATAAAAAGAAGTGAGGTAGGTTAAAATAGGTGTAGATTGAAAATCCAACAAATAAATAAAATATATTCTAGTAAAAATGACGTCTTGCAGCAAGAGGAGATGTCCTTCCAACAGGTTTAGTGAACTCTCACGTGGGCTTGCACCCAACCCCTCTGTCGGTCACTGCTGGTTTGTCCCAAACCCGACTTGTGTCCCTCATCGCCATCTCACTGGGTCGGCAGGGACCTACAAGCTCTGCTCCATCTCCTGTCTGCCACCACTGCAAGACCTCCAGTGAATGCGAATGAGAGCGTTAGGTCACCCCTGCTCCTGAAGCTTTCAGCCAGGGTGACCACATGACCCTCAAGCGCTGGCCATACACTGTTGGGTCCATCTCCGGACCGCCTGCCTCCATTTCACAACAACCTGGCTGCATCACGATCCTACCCCGTACTTTCACTTCACTGATGCTTTAACCTCCATATCTCCATCCTCTCGATCTTTTCTTTCTTTTCTCATCTTCCCCTACTTCTCTCACACAGACTCCCTTTAATCTCTTTGTTGGCAAAGGGAAGCAAAAATGCATACACCTGATAAGCTCCAATTAAGGCGAAACACATGCCATGTACTCTTTGCATTATTTGGCAGGTACTGTATCACTATCTATGATCTGCTTCTCGCAACTGAGAGGACGTGGAGGATGCTTGCTGACTGGCCGACCAACCATAAGCATTACCTGGAAAGTAACCATCAATTCAGACCTATGAACAGTATCTCATTTACAATCCATGGGGAGTCAATGAGGCAATTAGAACTAACTACAGTATGCTCTCACGTGCAAATGTGATCAGCTCTAATCATCCCATCAATCACCTCGGGGCTCCATGCACACATGCACACCCATGGAGTTTGAGCCACACTATTTATCTATTTATTTAAAAACAAAGACACAGACTTCTCCCATTATAACAGCTGCCTTGGAATTCCATTTAAATGTATAGACACAACAATATGTCACCATTGAAAGGTCTTTTACTATTTCTTTAGAACACTTGAAAAATCTAGATGAGAATAAGTCAGTGTAATAAGACCATGTCCCTCGGGGAATCCTGTGGGGGGTGCTCCGGGAGTATGGGGTACCGGACCCCCTGATAAGGGCTGTTCAGTCCCTGTACAACTGGTGTCAGAGCCTGGTCCGCATTGCCGGCAGTAAGTCGAGCCCGTTTCCAGTGAGAGTTGGACTCCGCCAGGGCTGCCCTTTGTCACCGATTCTGTTCATAACTTTTATGGACAGAATTTCTAGGCGCAGCCAGGGTGTTGAAGGGGTCCGGTTTGGTGGACTCAAGATTGGGTCACTGCTTTTTGCAGATGATGTTGTCCTGTTTGCTTCATCAGGCCGTGATCTTCAGCTCTCTCTGGATCGGTTCGCAGCTGAGTGTGAAGCGGCTGGGATGAGAATCAGCACCTCCAAATCCGAGACCATGGTCCTCAGCCGGAAAAGGGTGGAGTGCCCTCTCAGGGTTGGGAGCGAGATCCTGCCCCAAGTGGAGGAGTTCAAGTATCTCGGGGTCTTGTTCACGAGTGAGGGAAGAATGGAGCGTGAGATCGACAGGCGGATCGGTGTGGCATCCGCAGTGATGCGGGCTCTGCATCGGTCTGTTGTGGTGAAAAAGGAGCTGAGCCGTAAGGCAAAGCTCTTAATTTACCAGTCGATCTACGCTCCTACCCTCACCTATGGTCATGAGCTATGGGTAGTGACCGAAAGAACGAGATCGCGAATACAAGCGGCTGAAATGAGTTTCCTCCGCAGGGTGTCTGGGCTTTCCCTTAAAGATAGGGTGAGAAGCTCAGTCATCCGGGAGGGGCTCAGAGTAGAGCCGCTGCTCCTCCGCATCGAGAGGAGTCAGATGAGGTGGCTCAGGCATCTGATCAGGATGCCTCCTGGACCCCACCCTGGTGAGGTGTTCCGGGCACGTCCAACCGGGAGGAGGCCCCGGGGAAGACCCAGGACACGCTGGAGGGACTATGTCTCCCGGCTGGCCTGGGAACGCCTTGGGATTCTCCCGGAAGAGCTGGAAGAAGTGGCCGGGGAGAGGGAAGTCTGGGCCTCTCTGCTTAAGCTGCTGCCCCCGCGACCCAACCTCGGATAAGCGGAAGAGGATGGATGGATGGATGGATGGATGGAGAATAAGTCATTCAGCCCAACAAAGCTCTTCAGTCCTATCCACTTAATTTCTCCAAAATAAAATCAAATCTAGTTTGGAAGGTCCCTAAAGCCCTGCTGTCTGCCACACTACTTGGTAAGTTATTCCAAATGTCTATGGTTCTCTGTAAAGAAAACTTCCTAATGTTTGTGTGAAATTTAACCTTAACAAGTTTCCAACTGTGTCCCCATGTTCTTGATTTTTAAGTAACAGTCTCAATCCACTGGACTAATCCCCTTCATAATTTTAAACACTTTAATCATGTCTCCTCTTAATGTTCTTTTTCTTAAACTGAAAAGCTCAACTCTCCCAGCTCTTCCAACCCAGCTCTTCCATCAGCACCCCATCCTCTGTTCAGCTCAGCTTTTATTACTAACACCTGCCAATTCAGAACGCAACCCCGGGATGGTGATCGATGATCAGTTATCCTAAAGGGACCATGTTGCAATGGTCTCTAAGTTTTGCAGATTCATTTTATCAATACAGGTAGTCCCCAAGTTATGGACATCCAACCTACAACTTACGAACGGAGCTGCAGCTGCGATGCATGCACCTCAGTAACTGCCACTCCGTCATCTTTGGCCTGGGGACGCTGCAAGTGGTGACTGGACGGAGGCTGGAGGGGGGGTGATTTTGCTGCTTGCGCAGTGTAGTGTCCCTTGGGCGGCTCCCAGTGGCAAGCGGTGACCCGTGGTCCATAGTCACCTGGGCCACAGCTATTGCTCGTGTGCAGGATGGAGGCTTGATGGGGCAGTTCACTGTCCGCCCACCACACATGGCTGCCCCGTTTGTTCTTTGTGGGCAGCTGGTGATGCTGCAAGCAGTGACCTGGTTATGGCTGAACGGAGGCCATCGAAGGTGAACGGGGCAGTGGGGGGTAGCATCGTAATCTGCCCCAGGTGGCTGCCTGTTGAATGGGGGCGGTGGTGGGCGATTCACTATCTGCCTTTGGCCGCACCGTGTATGTTCTTGGTGGGCGGATGCTGCAGGCAGCATATTATAGTGGAGGTGACTGTGTGGTGGGTGGGTGGTGAACTGATCCTTGCCGCCCCCATTCAATTTCAATACCAAGCCCACTTGTACTGTTACGCACATAGCAGGAAGTTGTCTCTTGTCAGTACATCAGACGTGTTGATGACGGGTGCCTTCCTGCTGTGATAGCGTGTACAGTGCTGTGCAGAAGAGCTCAATTTAACCTTTTGTCTTCACCCTTCAAGAATGTCTCTGAAACACAAATCTGATGCAAGTGCTGGTGATACAGTAAAGAAGAGAAAAACCATTAACATGAAAATAAAGTAGAAATAATAAAAAGGTCAGAGAGAGGTGAAACTCCATCATTCATTGGCAGAGCACTTGGTTACAATTGGTCAACAATAGCATTTATTAAAATAATGTACCTGTTTCAACTTACATACAAATTCAACTTAAGTACAAACCTACAGTCCCTATCTCGTACGTAACCCAGGGACTGCCTGTATTTGTAAGATCAGACTGTATCTTACAGAATATGCAACACAACTCCTGATGCAGGCGTTGGTCTTGTCATGTTTGGACTACTACAACCATCTGCTTACAGAAGTACCGGCAAGCGTTACCAAGCCCCTGCAGGTGATTCAAAAAGCATTAGCACTTCTGGTGTTAAGTCAGGTGAGCTGGACACCCCTCTGTTCAGATCACTACTTTGGCTCCCTATAGAACATTAGAACATTAGAACATTAGAACATTCCAGACGAGAACAGGCCATTCAGCCCAACAAAGCTCGCCAGTCCTATCCACTTGTTTCCTCCAAGAAAACATCAAGTCGAGTTTTGAAAGTCCCTAACGTCTTACTGTCTACCACACTACTTGGTAGCTTATTCCAAGTGTCTATCATTCTTTGTGTAAAGAAAAACTTCCTAATGTTTGTGCGAAATTTACCCTTAACAAGTTTCCAACTGTGTCCCCGTGTTCTTGATGAACTCATTTTAAAATACAAGTCTCGATCCACTGTACTAATTCCCTTCATAATTTTAAACACTTCAATCATGTCACCTCTTAATCTTCTTTTGCTTAAACTGTAAAGGCTCAGCTCTTTTAATCTTTCCTCATAATTCAACCCCTGTAGTCCTGGAATCAGCCTTGTCGCTCTTCTCTGGACCTTTTCTAGTGCTGCTATGTCCTTTTTGTAGCCTGGAGACCAAAACTGCACACAGTACTCAAGATGAGGCCTAACCAGTGCATTATAAAGGTTGAGCATAACCTCCTTGGACTTGTACTCCACACATCGTGCTATATATCCTAACATTCTGTTAGCCTTCTTAATGGCTTCTGAACACTGTCGGGAAGTTGATAGCTTAGAATCCACTATGACTCCTAAATCCTTCTCATAAGGTGTACTCTCGATTTTCCGACCGCCCATTGTGTATTCAAACCCAATATTTTTACTTCCTATGTGTAATACTTTACATTTACTGACATTAAATTTCATCTGCCACAAATCTGCCCAAGCCTGTATGCTATCCAAGTCCTTCTGTAATGATATAACAGATTCCAAATTATCTGCTAATCCACCTATCTTGGTATCATCTGCAAACTTAACCAGCTTGTTACTTGTATTCCTATCTAAATCATTTATATATATTAAAAATAGCAGCGGCCCTAGCACTGACCCCTGTGGAACACCACTCTTAACATCGGCCAGTTCTGATGAGGTTCCTCGCACCATCACCCTCTGCTTCCTGTGTCTGAGCCAATTCTGTACCCATCTAAAAACATCACCCTGAACTCCCACTTCTTTTAACTTGATGCCCAACCTCTCATGTGGCACCTTATCAAATGCTTTCTGAAAGTCCAGATAAATAACATCATATGCTCCACTTTGATCGTATGCTTTTGTTGCAACCTCATAGAATTCCAACATGTTAGTAAAGCACGACCTCCCTCTTCTGAACCCATGCTGACTGGTCAGAATAACTCCTGTCCTTGCCATGTGTTGCTCAATCTTATCCTTAATAATTCCTTCCATTAATTTTCCTGTGATGCATGTTAAGCTTACTGGCCTATAGTTGCTTGGATCTGCCCTGTCACCCTTTTTATATAATGGAATGATATTTGCCATTTTCCAGTCCTTCGGAATCTCTCCAGTGCTCAGTGACTTCCTAAAAATATGTGTCAAGGGTTTATATATGTACTCACTAGCCTCCTTAAGAACACGAGGATAAATATTATCTGGTCCTGGTGATTTGTTTGATTTCAGCTTATTTAATCTGAGCAGCACTTCTCCCTCTTCAATTTCCAAATCCCTCAGTACCTCCTTAGCAGTTGCGTTTACCTCTGGGAGGTTATCCACTCGCTCACTTGTAAACATCTCCGAAAAATGTAAGTTTAGGGCATCTGCTATTTCATTGTCTGTATCTTTTAATTCCCCTTTACTATTCCTGATGAACTTGACCTCCTCCTTGACTGTTCTTTTACTACTAAAATACTGAAAGAATCTCTTGGGGTCTTCTTTCGCCTTATCTGCTATATTCCTCTCCAACTGTCTTTTAGCCTCCCTGATATCCTTCTTAATGGTTGCTCTCATATTTTCATACGCTCTACGATTCACTTTGCAGTCATTAGTCTTATATGCCTTATACAGCAGTTTTTTCCTTTGCAACTTCTTTTTTAAATCTTTATTAATCCATCGTGGAGTTTTTTTTAGTTTCCTATTAATTCCAAATTTAGGTATGTATCTGTCCTGCATTACATGTAAAACATTTTTAAACCTGTTCCACTGCTCCTCGACTGTCTCCACACTTAAAAGCTTATCCCAGTCTATCCTACTTAGACTTTGTCGAGTCTTCTCAAAATTAGCCCTACCAAAGTTCAACTTAACAATTTTAGTCTTTGCATCCGTACTATTACAAAATACTGAGAACTGTATTACATTATGGTCACTTGACCCTAGTGGTTCAATCACCTCTACACCCTCAATTCTATCCTGATTATTACAGAATACTAAATCTAGACAGGCTTCACCCCGTGTTGGTACTTTAACATGCTGTGTTAAAAAACAGTCACTGATTACTTCTAAAAACTCCTGCTCTTGTGCTCCTCCATCTGCAAGGTTATCCCAGTTAATATTTGGATAATTAAAGTCCCCCATGACTATAATATCCCCCTGTAAACTTGCCTTTTTGATATTACTAAAAAGATGTGTGTTGAAATTATTGTCTGAATTGGGTGGTCTATAACACACTCCTAAAATAAGACCTCTTTCCCTAATATTTTCCAGGCGAAGCCACATGTCCTCACTAAGATGGGGCTCATCATCCAACTGAAGAGGACTTACATTTAAACCCTGTTTGGCATAAACAGCAACCCCACCTCCTTTTCTGTTCTGTCTATCCTTCCTAAAAAATGTGTATCCCTCTATGTTACACTCATCTCCATCTTTGTTATTTAGCCAGGTTTCCGTTATTGCTATAATATCATAATTATGCTATATAAATATAGCAGCATGTATGAAGTGTAGATCATTGATGCTTGCCTACGGAGTAGTCAGTTGGTCAGCATCTATATATATGGTGACACCTGTGATGTCCTATGTCCTTATTGATAACTGAGAACTGTCTTTGTTCAAATCTCAATCCAGACTCTTTTCACGTGTAGCTCCTGGCTGGTGAAATGAGCTGCCCATCACCATTTGAAATTTTGACTGCCTTTATTTGTTTAAGAAGAATTTGAAGACTCTCTTGTTTGGTGAATTTCTGCCAATATGATATTAGCTGTTAGCTTTTGTAACCTAGGAACTGCAATTTGCTTGTATTTTCTTCTGACCTCTTCACTTGTGGCAATCAATTTTGCATCCTTGGCCTGTAACACTTGTTTCTGAAAAAGCCCCTTAGACTAATGTTTACCCAATTATGGTAAACTCTTTTGTAAGTCACTATGGATAAAATAATGCTAAGCAAATAAAAAAATGTAAATGTAGCATAGAAGAAAAAGATGTTACCGTTTGAAAGAAGGTCTTCTAAGAAAAATAACTAGATCAACACATGGTAAATTCTTACATTCACCAGTAATCAATGAACCACCCTTTGAGAACCATTGAAGTAAACCGAGATATGTGAAAAAATTAAAGAATTACCTTGCAATCAAAATTAAATGAGAACAAGCCTGAATGTCTGAAATATACACTTGTCAAAAGCAGACATACGGACTAACACTTAGTTTGGAGCTTCTAATTTCAAGTTACTCTGTCAAGTGACTGGGGTCTGTCCTCTAACTGTGAAGACATAAGAATTTACCCAGTTTACAAAGTATTCAAATATCTGTCATGGTCATTACTGAAGATAGATATAAAAAGCCTTAATAAGGTATTCAAAAAACTTAAAGCAAAAATGCATGGTATGGTTTTGTATGGGAGATATTTTAACCTTTCAGCTGACAGACAGCCGATAACTGATAGGAAAAGAAGGATATACAGTGATCCCTCACTATATCGTGCTTCGACTTTCATGGCTTCACTCCATCGCGGATTTTAAATGTAAGCATATCTAAATACATACCCCAGATTTTTCGCTGGTCGCAGACAATGGGTCTTTTAATTTATGGTACATGCTTCCTCAGTTGGTTTGCCCAGTTGATTTCATACAAGGGACACTATTGGCGGATGGCTGAGAAGCTACCCAATCAGAGCACATATTACTTATTAAATGAAACTCCTCAATGATATACGATATGCTTCCTGCGTGGTGCTTTGCATACTTGAAAGCCCAAACAGCATGTATTGATTTTTGATTGTTTGCTTGTCTCTGTCTGTCTCACTCTCTCTGACATTCTCTGCTCCTGACCGAGGGGGTGTGAGCAGAGGGGCTGTTTGCACACTGGCCTAGAAGATATGGACGCTCCTCTAAAAAATGCTGCTTTGTCCGGCGGTGCTTCGCATACTTAAAAGTCCGAACAGCCCCATTGATTTTTGATTGTTTGCATTTCTGTCTCTCTGTCTCTCTCTCTCTGACATTCTCTGCTCCTGACGTGCACTCCTTTGAACAGGAAGATATGTTTGCATTCTTTTAATTGTGAGACAGAACTGTCATCTCTGTCTTGTCATGGAGCACAGTTTAAACATTTGACTAAAGGGTGTTATTTCATGTCTAGAGGGCTCTAATAATGTTAAAAAAATGTATTTAGAAGGTCGTAAACAGGTTTTCTATGCTCTAACTGCAAAAATATTCAATTTATAAATAAAGAATCCTACTTCGCGGAAATTCATTTATCGCGGTAGAGTCTGGAACAGATTAACCGTGATAAACGAGGGTTTACTGTAGAGTATTTCGCTTAGTTAGAAAGTGAAACAAGAACTTGGAATGTTTTGTATAGTCAGTCTGTTTACAGTTTCAATCAGCTTTTTAATTCATATGGTCAAATAACCTTGACTTTGTGATAATGATTTAATAATATTCTGTGCTTTAAGGAAACTAAATTCTGCTTACAAGATGAAAACAAGTAAAGCAGGTGCTCATTTTGGCCAATAAGAGGGGTTGGGGAATCATTGTCTGTTTACTAAAATTTTTTTCCAAAACGGTTAGTTGCTGAAACAGACACTTTCATGGAGCCTTTAGTCCGGTTGTTGCTCAGCTGAGCTCTTTTGCAAAAATAGACACATGCATTATACTAGCCTGTCTCAAACTGAACTGGACAATTTTATGGAGCTTCCTATCTGTTACTGCTTAGCTGGTGGATCCATGGAAAAGTGTACTCAATCTCCAGCAAAAGATTTTTTTCTTTTCTTTTTCAACTAATAATCTGTACCTAAGGACCTGGACCAGCTGGACCATCTTGCAAAATGAAGACTGCATGAACCCACCCAAGTTGTATAATTCTGTGTATTGCTTATGATTGCTGCTATTCATTTTGATGATAACATTTTCATGCAAAGACTTCGCCTGAATATTTACTAGTGTGGCCAAGAGCTAGACTGTCCATTCTTCATCTAGCTGTGATCCCTTAAGGGTACAAGTGGACACCTTTGAGAAGCTCTCTATTGGTGGTTAATCTGGGTTGAATTAAAGATTTAGAATTAAAGCAAGTTCCAGACAGTAAGCAGCCTTCTATTAGAAGTTCCCAGGGGACAATAAGACAGATAAGAGGTTACAGGTATCTACTGTAGTTTTGACATTTCTTCCTTTTTTGTGAAAAGGCCCTAAGATGGTAGTTGGTACGTTTAAGCTTTATTCCACAGTGTTAAGGCATACCTCAGTGTAAAGTGCATTAACTGTCAGCAACTAAAATACATTTATACTTAAAGTGGTCCATTCGATCAGTACAATGATATTCTAGTTACTGTAATAGGTGGCTGAGTTTGGTGGCACATACCTACAAATTTCACAGCAGAGGAAGTGTTTACATGACTGTTCAGCTGCACTTGACTAGACTCTGCTGATGAAAGAACAGTTGTGCCAATCATTACTAGCTTTAAGAGGGAAGAAAAAGGAGATAGTGGTGTGTCAGACTAACCAAAAATGGTGAAAGGAGGGCAAGTATTCATATAGGTATATATTTTGATTCATTTCTGCCACCAGCCATTTTGGAAGCGCGGTGCCACATAGTCATCATGAATTCTGTGTGCAGCATCTTTGTGTCTAATGTCATGTTTCTTTTGCGACTCCCAAGACCAGCACAGACACATCAAATATAAACTAAGTAAGTTGGTGCGTCTGATAACACAATAAATCAGGTTGAATTCCTGGAACTCAATAAACTAAATTATATATTTTGTGATCAATGGTAGAAATCATTCTGTTATTAATTTATAGTTCCCGAGGAAAACTACCAGCAGGCACTATCCTTACATGAGGTCATGCACTGGAGCTTGCACAAATGTGCAATGCAATGTTTACCATGTGCTTAGAAATAAGTGCAATAGACTTAAAGTTACTGCCATCTTTGAAGGTAATAAAATATAAACAAAATATAAACAAAATGATAAAAATTAATTTCTCATAAACCAGCTGGCAAAACAGAATAATATAGAAAAGTAATGTAATCGATATATATAAAAGTCAATGTACGTGTGTGTATATGTATGTATGTTCCAGCATCTCTTCCGAATGGCTGGAGCGATTTTGCTGAAACCTGGTACATGTTTCTTATTGGTCGACTAAGTGACATCAACCCTAACCCACCCCCTTCTGGGTAGGGTGGGGGGTGATCTTATGGTCTTATATGCATGTTATCATCCAGTTGACACTCGGAACGATTACCAGAGGGCGAACTGGAGGTGACTGCCAGCATTCTTTATGTTTGAGCACCACCGCGCCCCTGTTGCTTTTGAAATTAAATAGAGTTGGTTGGTTTCGAGCGTCAGCTGGCTGATAACATACATACTAAACCGCAAGACAAGCACATTAGAGAGTCTTCATTGTTTATTAATTTATTTTTCTTTTTAAAGCTGTGTTTTTTTTTAAATTATATTTTTCTCAAACAATTAAAAAAAAAACACTTTATTTTCCTCCCAGGCAACGCTGGGCATTTCAGCATTGTTATCTAGTGTGCTTCTATAACTTGACTAAACACTGAAACAAACCCATAATCACACTAACCCCTATGAAAATATATTTTTGTCATAAAAATGAAAGCCACTTGTGGACCAGAAGGGGATGCACCACCACCCAAACCCAACACAGACAGACTTGAAACACAAGTTCCGGGCAAACATTTTTATTTTTTATTTTTTTCCTGTGGGAAATGCCTTCTCTCCTTTCCCACATGTACAGCACAGTCACAGCACAAGTCCAACACTAAACCAGACACTTTCTTTTCTTTCCTTCTGTATCCGCCTCCAATCCTCCTGGCAAGCTTCATCCTCTTCCACCTGACTCTGGCACCCACAGTAGTGGCTGTTGGCTCTTTTTATAAGGCACCCAAAAGTGCTCCAGCTGCTCGTTGGTCTACTTCTGGCAGCACTTCCAGATGTGGAGGAAGTGCTTCAATCAAGGGCTCAGCAACACCCACTGGCGGTGCACATGGAACCCAACAGGGTTACACCAAACTCCAGCTCCCATGGAGCCCTGTGTGTGTCCAAGGCACTGCTGCCACCTAGTGCTCTGGGGTAGGTAATACTCTGGATATGCTCCCTCCCCAGGGGCCTCATGTATAAACGGTGTGTATGTACGTTCAAATCACGATGTATAAAACCTACACTTGGCGTAAAGCCACGCACTTTTCCACGGTACCTCATACCTTGTCGTACGCAAGTTCTCCGCTCGGTTTTGCAGACTGGCGGCACCCAACGTCAAAGCAGTGCTACTGTTCCTGTGTGGTTACTCCTTATTTTCCTGACGCGGCTTTATAAATACACTGAAACATATTCTTTATTAGTGGAATGCATCTGATTGTAATTAACTTGTAACAATATAATGGTCCAGGGAATAACCATAGTATTCCAAATACCATAACTGCTTTAGCGTTGTGACTCTCACTGCACCTTCTTCTTCTTTCAGCTTCTCCCGTTAGGAGTTGCTACAGCGGATCATCTTTTTCCATATTACTCTCACTGCACCACTCAGAGTATTTATATCACTGTATTTGAGTGTGAATCACAGCAGCAGCTGATTGGAAAGA
Source organism: Polypterus bichir lapradei (assembly GCA_026402145.1). Taxonomy (NCBI): domain Eukaryota; kingdom Metazoa; phylum Chordata; class Cladistia; order Polypteriformes; family Polypteridae; genus Polypterus; species Polypterus bichir. The sequence goes on from JANRMT010062812.1 coordinate 8,951,112, forward strand.
GAATTATCGGTATACAGCATCAAGCACATACTGCCTCAGCCACGGCAAAACGTTTCAAAGCCTTTCCTGTACGGACCTCGCGGTTCAGAAAGAGTTTCATCTCAAGAACTATAAACGCATTCAATCAAGTGCTCCTTGTAGAACTGGTTGTACTTATAAGTACAATTACCTCACTGTAAACTTACACTACAGTTATAATATTACACAACCTGCGCCACTTTATAAAGCGCGTATTTACATATGATGACGATATCATTTTTAAGATGAAATGCAGCAAAATATGTTTATTATATTACACAGATAAAACTTTAACTTCATTTAAATAATCCATATTCTTCACTGGGACTGGCATGAAGGATACAATAATTAAACATGTACTACAAAGATATTTCAATGTTCCTTAAACGTTTTGAAGAATCGGCGCTCTAAGCTTACAGATGGCTTAACGTCTATTACAGAGCTGATTGTGTGGCGATCGTTTATTTGGAGAAAGAACAGCAAGGACTGAAGGGGCGGCCACGCCAATATATATTGAATATAAAACAGAAAGAGAAAATAATGACACAGCTAAAAACGCAGCGGCAAATTTCGACAAAAGTTAAACGCTTGTGTCATGAGCACGAGGCGGCTATGCAGTGTCTGCAATGGACGTGGCCATCCACCGTGTATAAGATACCATATTGACATTGGCGGCGAAGGAGCTACCGATTCTTTCTCTGCCCAGGGCCACCACAAGCCTAGAGCCGCCCATGAGTACTGCTGCAATAAATAATTTTATTGAAGGTCGCGCACAATCACTGCGCCGTGAAACCCATGTTTAATAACGTGCTTTAACTCCTATCATCATGAAAATGATATCACGTAATACATCTCAGTATTTTAGTTATTCAGAGAGCTGTAATATCATGAATGTACTGGATTCTGTGTCCTGTCGGAGGAAGACAGCTGGTTTAAGAAGCAAGTAGTGATTCACACACATAGAGCACATTGAAGATCAAATACAACACAAAGCATTTAACGTGCTACTTTAATTACGATGTGATTTGAGAAACTGGTTAATTAAACGATTTTAAGATGAAGTTTATGATGTTCTACTTTAATGACAAAATAAACTACGTGATTAAAGTGGAAATTTCGAGATTGAAGTTGACATTTCGTGCTTTTTCCCCACTGTGTGCCTTTTTTTTTCTCTTTTCCCTAATAAGCTTTCATATGACACTCAGACAGTGGGCTACAACTCGCCTTTTCACGGCGACTTTGATATGTGATTTCTTTTTTATTTCTGGCTTTCACTTTGTGAACGTGAGCTTTCAAGTTTCCCCAACACGCTATGTCACTCGATCAACTTCCTTTTGTTGATTATACCACGGTTTAATTAAACAAATAGTATGTTTTTCCTTTTCCTCCACTTGGTATTCGCTGAAATTCTTGTATTTTCCCCCATGCTTTTCCCATTGTCTTTTCACAGAAGACTGAGCTTAAGGGCGATTTATATTGATTTGCATATTCAAAAAGGCGTAATTCTGGGAGGAGTTGGGGCGTTACATGAAGCGCGTGCACGAGCGTTACTTTTCACGCTGACCGGGATTTATGTAGCCGAAGAACGTGGAAGTTGGAGTACGCACAGATTACTGCATCTGGATTTTTCTGTGCGTAAGCACATTTCGGCTTTTGTGCTTACGCCATGTTATAGTGCGAATTCTATGCACGGCGTTATACATGAGGCCCCAGGTCTTTCCAGCATAGAGGCATCATGTCCGTACACCACACGCTGTTAGTAAAGCAAAGGCCTGACAGAAAGTTTTGCACTCAGCTTGCTTAAGCAGATACCAAATGGCACTCATGACATCAGACTCCAATACACACTTCATTACAATACCTGTGCAGCACCAAAGAAGTAAATTAATATATGGAAACAGACATAGGCCAAGTTTAAGTAATGGCTCCAAAACAATGCACCTAACCCAACTTTCTCCAAATGCTAACATGCTTATCTTCTATTTAAATATTATTGTATCACAGTAGGCCGGCAGTGTTACGCATCATAATCACAAATGGAAAATAAGAATGCTTGCCACAGCTCCTAATTATCTGTTTAACAGGACAATTTTACTGCACAAAATGTTAAATAACAGGTGTTCTCGATCAAGAATTCATAATTATTTAATGGATACGGTGAATGTTTTAAAAATAAAGTGCTATAAAGTTAATCATAGGTAAGCTTTGAATAGATTTAATTTAAGCAACACACAATTGCTTCTAATTTGTCTGCCTGCATTTCATTTTCGAGTAAATAATTGACTAGCCTGAAAAATGTGAAGGAAACCTGCTTTTTGTTTCATAAGCACTTCTTGCTATAAACAGCTGTGTTAAATCTGCTAAAATGGTTTCTGCACTTGGAAAAGTCTTGGACTTTTTCAGTTTATGAAAATTAAAATGAGTCACAGGAAATATTTGACTTTTTAACAGTGGTTCTAATATTCTACTGTTTCTACTGAGCCATTATTGGTCATTATATATGTTTATTTATAACTCAGTTCTACAGTGAAATTAAAATTGAAAGACACCAAATAAATGAAGTGATACTTCAAGGCTTATCTTCCTCCTTTTGATAAAACTGAATCATCAAATGGTATGGAAAAATATGACTCAATTCCTGTCTCCTGAAACATTTAGAAATAATAGTGCTGGCGTACGACGAACGTCATAAACCATAAATATTATTAGCAACGTCAGTATAATATTTTTAAAGCAGCTCTTCAGCTCAATTATCTCTGCCTTTGTGGAGTCATCACTTTCTCTCTGTCCATGTGAATTTTCTCAATATTTCTCAGTATATTGTTCCTCCTAAAACCAAGAGATAGGCAGGTTAGGTTCCTTGCATTCAGCGGTTTGGCATAGCTGAGTGTTTATATGTTATGAATTTGTAAAAGATACAAAGTGCCATACGGGCAGAGAAGAAAATATGAATCAAAGGAGATGGAGTATTCTCAAGGCAGAATGGAGAAGGGAGTATTCAGAATGCCAGTCGTTAAAGCACAACCCACAAGAACAAGGACAAATGAAAAAGTACAAGCAGAGTCCTAACACTTGTATTATTACCTTAATTCGTGAGTATTTTATAAATTATTGATGTGCACATTAGTTTTATGGTATTGTTTTTCAAACTTTTATGTAATTGTTGTTGATTTAGTTTGTAATTGGTTAATTGTGTATTGCCCCTTTAAGTTTGTCTATGCTCCTTGTTCTTTATGGGTGGTTCCCCAAGAGGTGGGGCCATCCTGACATCATCACTTCTGATCTTGCCCTCTGGTTGTTATGAGCACCTGAACTGATCAGGAGATGGGCAATGTAAGGCAAAAATTATAGTCAAAAAAGTAAAGCTAGGTTTAGAGCCAAAAAGACTGTTAGGAAGGCAACCAAAATCAATGGCAAAAAAGAGCAATGTCAAACATGAAAATGAGTTTAAAAACTGAAAACAAACTCCAATGATAGTGTTGTTTTCTTTATCCAACCAAGGGACAATTCCCAACCGATATGTTGTCATATTTATATTCCAGTTCCAGGGATAAAAAAAAAACCTTTCTAATGAATTTGAGTTTAACAAAACCCCAAATTAACTCAAAATACACATATAAAGATGTTTTAAAATGTTAATGGCTATTTAAACCAGAGAAAAAAGACCTCAAGCAACTGTTCATTGAAGCTGCTGGAAGGAGTGTTTGGATTTTGCTTGCTTTTCTGGATTCTGTTTTCTAAATAGTGTTTGGGATTTTTTGTTTGAGGACTGCCTTTTAACCAAATCCTTATTGCTCTCTTGATAATCTTTTGTGATTATTTTTGCTCTTTAATAAAATACACTGATGCCCATTGTCAAGATATGCTTTGAGAGACTGGTACTGGACACTCTATTTGAAATATTTCAAATAGTATATGTCATCTGCATTTAACATATTGTTGCAACTGCTCCACAGGGGATGCAGGTTCCTTTGTACCGTATTAAATCCTGTCATACCTACATAATAAAAATCGCTATGCAAGAGTCCTGTTTATAGACTACAGATCATTTGGGAGCTGGTAATTCCGTCCTTATCTGGATTCTAGACATTTACCAATCCCAGCATATGTGAATTGGTAGCATCACTTTGTTCATGCTGTCCCTCAACACAGGCACCCCACAGGGTAGTGTGCTGAGCCTGCTGTTGTAGTCTTTGTTCACTTATGAGCCATACACAGCTCCGATGACATTAAATTTGCTGATAACATTCAAATGATCACCGACAATAATGAGATGGCTTGTAGAGAAGAGATTTGCCTTCTGACACTGCAATAATCTATTCCTTAAACTTTGAGTGATTTTGAGCGTGAAAATACACATACACTAAAAATAGATTTTGTATGTTTTTTTTTTTTGCCATACATACATTTCCATTCACTTTCCCCTTTAAAAATCACAATAATTTTATAAGTTGGCATTCATGAAACCCCACCTGGTTGCCATTTTGAAACAGCCATATATGGACAATTCTTACAAACGCCTACAATCATGAATTTGCAGACACTCATTGGCTGGTAGAGCACCCTCCTACATGACATATCCAGCAATGTAAAATAGAAGTTCTTGTCTCTAAGTTAGTTTACTGCATTTAAAGCTGCCATAAATGCTGAGAGCTCCAGCTGCACCATGTCTGAAATCCAATAAATACATAAATAAAGGTCAGATCTCTGGCAACGAAATGGATCGCTGGTCACCTACAGAGTACGCATGCTACGGGAGTTAGATAAAACACATCTACACTCTTTGATTTTGATCTGTAAATGGCATCTGTAATTGAAGATGCCTTTTAATTCGGTATTATGCCAGAGCAGTCCTGATGTTTGTCACTTGTATGTTAACAAAGTGTAACTGCTTACGATTAAAAACTGCAGCTTCATTCCTTCTAGGTGCCCTTATTGCAATATGAGTGCACTAATGTGCTCCAATTACATTAGGAAAATCGAACACTGCTGCAAATCGCCTTTTTATGTTGGTAGCACGTTATGTTATATGTATATGCACCAACACCATATGAAAACTAGATGCAGAACTTCGTCACTGGTTTCAGACTTCCAGCACAGCAGGCATGATGGAGTAAAGCTTGGCTGAGATATTCCTGACCTGTCGACCAGTTCCCTGAAAAGCGACAAAAAACTGACAAAAGAAAAAAAAAAACATCATTTAGTGCGAATACACAGCTTTGGCCCTTTTAAAAGAGAACTAAATAAAATGATAACAGGTTGGTTATATTAATTATGTGTATGAGTCCTCATTTGGGTGTGGTTTACCTGAATTTTCCAAAATGTTGTGTATACATGGGTTAAAGTTCTCATAAATATGTGCACGTTCCCCCCAAGTTTTATTATTTAAATTCCAACATTTGCATAGGAAGATGCATATGCCCATTTCAAACTTAATTTTGTGTATATGCAAGTTTTATAAATGAGGCCCTGGTCATCATAAAGCAGGAGGCAGGTAAAAGTCCCATCTACATTGGCAGTATTCTGTGGAGGTGATCATCAGCTTTTACGTTTCTTGGAGTGGCCATCAGTCATGAAATGAAGTGGATATAATCAGGGCTGACCTACTATGAAACTAACAAAACTTAAGTTTCAGGGCCCCTAATCCTGGAGGGGCCTCAGAAGCGACTTTAGTCCACATTGTATAAAAATGTTCGGTGTCAGCTACATAAGAAGTGTTTTTTTTTTAAATAATAAAAATAATAATATAGTTTCACTCATTAAAAAATGATAGGTAAAAAAAAAATGAAAAGGTTATTAAAGTATCATGTAGATTAGCCGTAAACAAAAAACTTTCAAATTACGGATGTTTCATTCTAAATAAATTTAATATAAAATAATTATAAAATAATAAATAATTTAAAACAGCATTAACATGGCAAAACTTTAAATTTTTATTAAAGTTATTTATGTTTGGCTGCATGTAATTGAAAAATTTAAAGCATATTTTGTTTCCTGCAATCATTGTAAAAGACAACATTGGTAGCTTTTTATTTATGTGAATAATCCTATAAAACCTTAAAATATACTAAACACATAATACTATTAAAATAAATAATAATAATTTTACCTATAGTAAACTTAAAATATTTAAAAAATGAAACGCTAATAAAAATGCCTTCTTTGGAAAATACAAACAGTAGATTGACATGTTTTGATAAAAAAGGGCGGCCGTTAAAAAGGCCATCACATGAATTACATTAGCATTGTGAATGCCTTTTCAACATGATTGCACTCATGATAGTGATCCACACAATAATTTTTTTGCAATAGTGGTATTTAGAGAATGGCTGTAACATCTTCCCAAGGGGAAGATTTAGAAGAATTTTGAAAGTAACAGGGACAGCAGGTAGTCCATTTTACCTAATCTGTATTCCTAAATACAGATGGTGGAATTAAGTGAGACAAGAGGAGCATTTTAAATTGTTCCACTGAAGTAAATCTGTTTCATTATACAAGAAAAAAGGGTCAAGTGAGATTCTTTCAAAAGGCTATTCTGGGTGTCAATTACTGTTTTCAAATTATTCATTAGTCCTGTAACCACTTTCTTTTAGAGTCCATATTAAGGGGCGGAGTGGTGGCTCTGAGGCTAAGGATCTGCGCTTGTATCTCGAAGACTGCCGGTTTGAATCCCCGTCACTGCCAAAAGAGCTCCTACTCTGCTGGGCCCTTGAGCAAGGCCCTTAACCTTCAATTGCTCCAGGGGCGCTGTACAATGGCTGACCCTGCACTCTGACCCCAAAGGGGTATGCAAAAAACCAAGTAATTTCCTTCGGGATTAATAAAGTATAATAAAAAAAATATATATTAGTTAGGTACTAAGCCACAAATTATTGTTGTTCTGCTTGCTAGGCTGATAGAGAAATGAGGTGAGGCAAATGACAGATAATTAGATAGATAGAGGACTAATGATGGATGGATAGATGGGAAGAAAAAAAAATATTGTATATAAAACATATATATACTAGAGGGTTCCCCCCGCTCGCTTCGCTCACCAGCTACTTCGAGTCTCTGCTGCTCGCGTTGTGAAGAGGGGGGCTGAACGCACCCCAAGGAGACGCGGTCACTCCTCTGAAGCCCCCTCTTAAACGGTGATACAACGGGAAACAAATACAGTTTTTTTTTTTTACCTCCTCTTTGCTTGATCAGCTGCTGGCTTGCCTCTGTCGCTGCTGCCATGCCACATGATCTGCATCTCGCACGGCACTTCGTACATTTAAAAGCCTGTACACCAGCTGTCCTACTCTTTGTCTTTTATTTCTGGCCCCAGGTGTGGTTAAATCTTTTGGCACAAAGTCCTGTCTTGCGAGACATGAGTTCTTGATATTTCTTAGTTTATAATTTAAAAATGGAATAAGAATCTAAAAATCTAACAAAATCACATTAAAGTTTGATAAATTCTGAAAAGAATGATAAACATATATACAGTATGTAGGTTTTAAAATAAGCCCGATTTAAAGTATTACAAAAAACGTGACATAAAAATGTCACTGTTGCACTTTTAGGCTTAGGATTTATATATAGAGAGTAGCTTTTACTGATTTACCTTCAACACCTTTTATTGCTGCTATACATGAAAGATTGTGTCAGTTTACTTCACAACATCTCACATTTTGCAGCTACAGTCTTATGTTTTGCTTAATTTTAAGGTTATGTTTAGCTTTTAAATGTGTAAAATATATTTAGTGCACCTCTGAATAGTCCCCAAAGACTGCATTCCAATATAAAAATTACAGAAATAATTTTAAAAATGTGAGAATAATATAATTGCACATATTACTCATTATCTATCCAAGCAGCAAACACCACTCTGGCTATGATCACCAAGCCTTAATTATGGAGAAAGTAGGCTTCCATGTTCTTTGATCTAACAGGGAGGCTGAATCAGCTTAACCTGTTCAGCCTATTCTAGGGCTTCATCAAATCATGGCCTTACTGTAGACCGCAGGAGAGAGAGGGGAGCAACCACCACGAGAAGTCTACAAAGAGATATTTTATTGGTTTACTGAGAGTTATTCTTCAGTATTGCAGGAGACTTCTAGCTGAACTAACTGAACTTTGCTCCAAGTGCACAACCGTTGCTGCTTCTTCTCTTAACCTGTGGAAGACTTTTGAGTGGTGTCACACGTGCGCATGGGGGGCAGCTAAAGGGCTTGAGTGAAGGCAGTTCGGAGGCATGCCGGGATGTGGCAGAGTACACTGACTCTTTTTCTCCCTTGCCTGTAGACCATTCCCGGGGGATTCCACCTGGCTCTCCTGACATCACTTCCGGGACCGAGCCAATGGAGGTCAACCACACCAGCTCCAGCCCCTCTGATGTCATGTCCAGCTGTGATCCAATGGTTGAAGACCACGTGCTTGATCCTTATGACCTCACTTCCTGTCTCCCCCTTTAACAACCTGCCTCTTTTCCCTTTTTCCTCAGTCTCATTTTGGACTCCGTTGTATGCACTTCAGTGCTGGTTATTTTGATAAAAACGACTTTTGCAGCCAGGATACCATATTACATGGGTGGCTGCCCCAAACCTTTATCTGTCTATATCTCGTTTTTGTGACAGTGGATAAATTGCAGTTACTCTGCAACACTCTGTCGAATGAGATTGTGTCACTTGGGCAGCCAGCTTAAAACGCAAATACTGAACTCCTCTTCTGCACCCTGCCTGAGAATAACATCAAGTCAGGAATGAAGAACTACTGAATAATATAAATTTTATTCATTATTTTATGCAGTTATTTATGATTCACTGTTGCCATGAAATGTACACGGTATCTTTCATGAGTCTGTTTGTAAGTAAGTGTAAGAATTCCATTGTTTTTGCAACATGTGGCTGGTGATATTTTACATTTGAGAGTTTCTCTACTCAGTTGGCTTCACTAAAGCTTCATGTCTTCTAAACAACAATGGAAAGGTAGCAAGAACCATCAATCTGACTTTAATTTATTGTCTTTATGGGATGAATTAGTAATTAATTAATACTGAATTACAATCAATTACAAAGCTTAAGGTTATATATCCTTAGAAAATGATCCAAATATGATAGCTAGTTAGTTTTTTTATATGTAACCTCAGAGATTAAGTGCTATTTAACAAGTGTATGCTTTATAATAAAACCTCAGGGGCTAATTAACCAACTTATAATTACATAAATAAAATTTCACTTGAAACCTCAGGGTCTAAGTGCCATTCTCTTAATGTGTGTTTTACATGATGAAGAAAGAGAAAAAAGACAGAATGAATAATTAAAATTAGGGAACACTAATTAACATAGAATAGAAGTAAGGTCCAATGCCCAGGGAGGACAGAAAAAACAAAAAAAAGACTCCAGATGGCTGGAGAAAACAAATAAAATCTGCAAGGGTTCCAGGCCACAAGACTGCCCAGCCCCCTCTAGGCATTCTACCTAACATAAATGAACTCAATCAGTCCTCATTGTATTCAGGATTCCCATGGAAGATTTTGATGATGATGGTCATGTGGACTTCTGGCGCTTAATCCATCAATGTAAGAACATCACAGTGCTTTGATTAGGTGGTGGTGGCGCAGAAAACCAGAAAAAGAACAGAAGAGAAAGTAGGGGTTAGTATGGATTTTGGAGCCACCATAAATAATAATGAGAATTAATTGAATATACAGAGCATCAGGATTTAACTAAGATGAAGCTATGAGAAAGCCATGTTAAAGTAATGTGTTTTCAGCAGTTTTTTAAAGTGCTCCACTGTATTAGCCTGACAAATTCCTATTGGCAAGCTATTCCAGATTTTAGGTGCATAACAGCAGAAGGCCGCCTCACCACTTCTCTTAAGTTTAGCTCTTGGAATTCTAAGTAGACCCGCATTTGAAGACCTAAGGTTATGATTTGGAGTGTAAGGTGTAAGACATTCTGAAATAAAGGATGCTGCACATAATCTAAAGCCATATCTTAAGATATCCTCACCAAATGTTAGGTTTCATTCAGAGTTTAAATGTTTTTCTTTTTATTGGTGTGTTTGAATTATTTTTTTTATTTGAAGAAAACAACATTGCATACAATAATGTCAAACTTAACAAACCAGAATTCAACCTCCGTCCAACAGAAAAAGAGGAGATCCAGCAGCATAAGCACAACTTTAAAATCAACAAAGAAAGGAGAATGTCCTGTTCCCTGATATAAATGCTTATTCTAAGATTTGATTAATTAGGTCCTGCAATATTTTAGAAAAAGACGTTATGAACAGATCCTCTAAGTGAGAATTTGTTTTTTTCCAATTTCAAACAGTATTGAACATCAGCTACCCACTGACTTAAAAGAGGTGGGCTAGGATTCTTCTAGTTGAGCAAGATAAGTCTATGTGCTAGTAGTGTGGTAAAGGCAATTCCAATCATATTGTCCTTCTCCACTTTAAGCTCATCTGGGAGAACACCAAACATAGTTGTTAATGGGTTATGAATGATTGTGCCACCATGGCAGTCTGATAGGAATTCAAAGATTTTTGTCCAAAATGTTGTTAATGTGGTGCACACCCAAAACACATGGCCCAGTGAGGCTGGAGCTCAACTGCAACATTCCGTGGTTGAATCTTGCCCTGGATACATTTTGGATAATTTTAAACAAGATAAATGTTCTTGAAAACATTTTAAGCTGAATGATTGAGTGCTTTGCGCATATGGAGCTAGAGTGTACTCTGTGCATGCCATCTTCCACTACTTTTCTGAAATAAGTGAAAGATCCTTTTCCCACTGTACCCAGGGATCTTTGAAAGAAAGAGACTTTATATTGTTTTATATATTAATAAGATGCTGTCTGAATCAACAAGATTGATCAGTATTGCCTCTGGATTAGAAATGGGTGGGAGGTTAGGAAAAGTGGGCAGGTTTCTTTTAGCAAAGTTTCAAATTTGAAAATAGTGGAAAAAATGTGTTGATGGGGAGTTACATTTGAAGCATAATTGCTTATAAGATGCAAATACATTATCTATATACAGTTCTCCAAGTGTTTTAATCCCAGGCATTTTCCAAACATTAAATACTGTGTAGATCTGAGAGGGTAGAAAAAGATGATTATCATGTAGAGGTGCAACAGATAAAAGCTTCTCTGCCTTAAATTCCTTCCTGTATTGGTTCCATATTCTAAGTGATTGATGGACAATTGGATTATTAGTGTATTGGCGATAATTTGTATTTACTGGGGCACAAAGCAGGGCATTTAAAGAAGTACAGCGAGATTATATTTTTTATTGTAGACCAGGCTGGTGTGTAGTCATCAGTCTGTGTCAGTGTGCAGGGACCTCATGTATAACCCCGTGCGTAGAATTCACATTAAAACATGGCAGGTAGAGCAAAATTCCTCAAATCTTCCTTTGTAAAGCTGGTGCCAGTTCAGCATACAGCTCCAAGAGGATAGCTCTTGAAAAATCGAAATCAACTTAGTCAGTCAGTCGTCATCATCTATAAATATAAACTCTCTTCTAATTCTTTCACATGCAATGTCCTTTAACAACGCTAAAGCAGCTATGATAGTTGGCCATTCCGTACACCATTATACTGTTATAGAATGAATACAATCAAGTGAATTAAATTTGTAAACTCTATGCAATTAATTTCAGTGTATTTGATAAATCTTGCGTCATTAATGCAAATCTAAAAAAGAAAGGGACACCACACCGAAACAGTAGCTCTGCTTTGATACTGGGTACTACCCGTTTGCAAACCCAAGCAGAAACTAGCGTATACACAGTGTGAGATGCCCTGAAAATGTGCGTGGATTTACAGCACGTTTAGTTTTTATACATCTCAAAGTGAGCATTGAAACGGGTGTACACAACATTTCTGTGCATACACACTGTTTATACGTGAGGCCCCAGGTCTTTATAGCTTGTAGATTTGCTGCCCAGTAATAAAACTGAAAGTTAGGTAGTTCCATGCCCCATTCTGCTTTACGTTGTTGTAGAGTCACCCTTTGGCTGTGTGGATGTTTAGAATTTCAAAAAAATGAGGTTATAATTAAATTTCAAAATATGGTTTTCTAAACAATCGCCGTCTTGAAAATAAAAGCTACTTTGGTAAATGATATTATAATAAGTACAGAATCTGATTTGTATCTTCCTATCGAAACCTGGCATAGTAAATCTGACACTCTTCCTTTAGCCGAGGCAGCACCAAATGGTTTTACATTGCTTCATAAAGAGGAGGTGGCCTTCGATAATTCTGGGACATTAACTGTAAACTGCTTCTAAAAATGTAGGAAAATGAAGATCCTTTGAGGCACTCATAATAGATATTAAAATAGATTCCAGCACAATTGTAGTATTAGTCTATTAACCACCAAGACCATATTCATCATTCATGATTGGTAAGCTTTTATCAGATTTAGCTATAAATTATGCTCATGTAGTGTTGATGGGGGCTTTATTATCCACTTAAATGATGAAATCGACACTTTAATCAAATGTTTTACTCATCCATTAAACACAGTAGAGTTTTGCCAGATTGTCAATGGCCTAACTAAATGTTATATGCACTCACTAGATCTAATTATTACTTACTGTCAGAGATGCTGCTGGCTGGAGTTTTTGTTTTCCTCTCCTTCGTGGTCCAATGGTAATAGTTTAATGATAATGTTACTAGATATTGTTGATTTCCATTTATGTTATGCCACCTTCTATATAATATTTGTGACTCTCAGATTCTGTCTTCTATTTGTAAGGATGAAGAGCTCAGTAGCTTTATTGACTGATTGGCTGATAATGTATTACATAGATGTTAAGAGAAAAATGTAGGATGTGGAGTTAGTAGCGACAGTAATAGGAGTCATGGTTCAAAACCAGCACCAAAGCCAGAATAAGGAAAAAAAGAAACTCTTTTCAATCAAAACATCAAAGCCATAATTATGAACAGACCTCAAGTTATGTACAAATTGCTAATATGCAAGGATGGAATGAGGGACATAAGCAGGGGATAAAGCACTAATAAAGAAAACAATGAAACGCAAGCAGAAAATTCTGGAATAAGGTTATCAATAATAATAGACTCAGTAATGGAATAATGGAATTTAATTGGCCCAGTTTAGTATCACAGGGAGCAGTGATTATCGCAGCAGTACTGAATGCAAGGCAAGAGGTAAACGTTGTGAATGACACGCCAGTCCTTCACAGGACACAATTACTCAACCAAGCAGAAATGAGTGTGCTTCGTGCAATCCACTAACAGAAGTATATAACTAATCTAATCTAGTTATTAATTATAGCTATTTTGAAACAGTGTGGTCTGGTGACACAGAAGCTAGACTTCATACCTTGAATGTTCAGGGGCTGAAGTTGGGGATGGAAAAAGGGGGTGAATGTTATTTACTCTACACTATATGAAAGACTAAATGATTTTTACTAATTGAGAATTATTACTGACACATTTCCATTGTTCAAAATCTTGCCTATATATTGAGTACATGCATGGAGGAAGAGGTTGAGCATGCATATAGCATACACTCAAGTGACATGAATAGGCATAACATGCAAACCCCATGCATACCCTGGCGGCGTAAGTCAGGATTGCTAGCTCTTTGATACCGCCCTGGCTATGTTAAAATATCCGTACTAAACATTCTAAATTTTAATCTAATTAAAACTAAATGTATGCCTATCACTTTTATTCAGTGATTGTCACTCATTTATAAGCTGCATGGTTTCTTATCCTCTTCCTCCACATGCATGTCCAATGTTACCAGCAGCAGCAGGTTGCTTCTTGCCTTATATTCAGTGCTGCTGCAGTGACCACTGGCTGTATGTGACCCTAAACTGGGCGGAATAAATCTACTCCTCAGCACGTTCAGAATTAAATGTATAGAACTGCTGGGCACTGTAATCTTAGAATGTGTGGAGTACTATTGTGTATTTGGCATATTTTTCACCACTTACAATTTTTTGTAACATATTTCTCGAAAGAATAGTCTTGAACAACAACAACAACAACATTTATTTATATAGCACATTTTCATACAAAAAAATGTAGCTCAAAGTGCTTTACAAAAAAAAAAACAATATTGAAGTGACATGTAACTTCTGTATACCTTTTTCTAAACGGTGTATACATAACATGACATTTACCAACCTCCTTAATTGAGCTCAGGATTGTGAGGGGCTGGTGCCTATTCTGGCACAATAGGCACAAAGAAGAAAACCGTATTGGAGAAGATGTCAGTCCACTGCAGTCAGCACATACAAGTACACACATACTATATAAACACAGGGCCAATTTGAAATCTTCAGTTAACCAACCAAAATGTCTTTGGGTACAATGGTGGAAAACTGGAGTACCTGAATGGAAAACCATGCAAAACATGGAAGAATGAGCAAACAACAGACAATGATCAGGCCTGGGACAGGAACCCAGGGTGCTGAATTTATTAGGTGGCAGCACTACGCATTGCCCTACCTTGACACTGTGATGTCTCATAATAATAATAATAGTACTATTATTATTAATACATTTTATTTAGATACCACCTTTCCCATGCCAACATGTCCTTGGTACACCCTCAAATCCAGTAGTTCATGACTAGGGCTAATGGTGGAGACAACAGATACACAGATTAAAATAATCATGAAAAAATTGTGAAACCTTTATTTACAATGAGAATAAAGAAATACAATAAAAACACAGTGTAGTGTCATCAATGACACACTAGAATTATCACAAAAAAGCAAAGCAAAATGTTTACAAACAAAAGAAAACAAATCCTTTCTCCTTCCTCTAATTTCTAAATCAAGAAAAAGGACTTCTTCAAAAAAAACCAAAAAACTACTATTTACAAAAGCAACAAGTTCAACAAATACCCCTACTGCAATGACCTAGGGTTTGGCTCTCATTCCTCAAATCCCCTTTGCTCCTGGTGTGAGTGCTCTCCCTGCTGCCAGCAAAAAAATACCTCTCAGGTGTTTCATGCCTCTTTATTGCAGAACCACGTACCGATCCAGGAACACGACATGACACTGCCTCCACTACGTCTCCACTGACCGTACACCTACTGCACATCATGACTTCACTCACGGGTCCACAGCTTGTCACCTCCTCTGACATTCATTTTTGTAAGTAATTTCTAAATGTCTCTTGGGCTCTTTCTCTTCTTCTTATATGCAGCTTCGGGTACATCCTGGGATAGCAGCTTAATGACTCACACTGAGAACCTCCCTTGATCTGCGCATACTCCAGAGCCTCTGCACCCTAAGCATGATGCCTTGCCATTTTTTCTTTTTGAAGCTCTACCTACACGGCCTCATTCTAACGAGGTATTTGCAACTGACCACATCCTCAGAAGTAAACTAATGACATGGCCTGTCACAGGTGCCCTCAAAAGTATTTACATGAAAATGTATTTGCTATAGATATGTTACATTAGAGAGCCCCTTCAAGAATCAAAATAAGGTTTGTGTTTAAAACAAATATAAGATTGGTGTGATACTTGGTCATATGTCTTTTTGCACAGATGCCAAATTCTTGAGGAACACACTTACATCTCTTTCTTAATGATTTCATGCAGATGTGCAAAAGAAAACAAAAGACCAAAAACCAAAGGGCTCCTTCATACCTACAGCAGTATGTCTTTGTAATGACTCATCATGACTTCTCTTTTAACTTTAGCCAAGTCAGAAGTTTTCTTCTTTTTATGAAATTCTGAATTTATTTGATGGGGTGCGGGGTTGTTATGTGTTTGTTATTACCATATGTAAAAAGCAAAATGTCCCACTAGGGACAAAAAATACTATCTATCTAGCTACCTAAAAAGCTTCTTTACACAGGTAAAATGGCTTTAGGTAGATCATAGCATATTATTTTCTTACAGAAATCCATAAAACATTAGAAGATACTGCACTGAAGTTTGACACTGGAGCTTCAATCGTTGTGTTTTCTTGTCAATTGTGCTTTTTTCTTGCAGACTGGGTAAATTCTAGGAATTGGGCGAGAACTCAACAAAAGGGCTCCTAACCCAGTCATATATTCTTTCAAAAGTAGAGAAAGATTCAGGCTGATAATTAATGATATGTTTTCCATAGAATCTGAAAAAGAAACAGAAATGTATCCATATTTCCACTTTAAAAGTACAGTATTTATTTAAAACCTTGACCTTTTTCTTAGAGTTAATTATTATCTCACTGTGAAAAAGGCAGATTCTGAAGATTCGGCACAAGCACCTGCACCATTCTCACCTGCATCTCCAGGCCACGTGAGAAAATTGCTGCGAAATAGAAGCAGGATTATGAGCCAAAGATAAATCGAACTAAAAAAGAAATCTAGTATGCAAGCCAAACTTATAGTCAAAAAGAGCTGCCTAAATTGATTTTTCATGACTAAATTGTTTTTAAATGTATGTATGATGTATTGGACATCAAGATAGCACTTAATTATCTTTTAAATGCAGGAAATAATAATTCAGAATGTCACCTGACCGCAGTGTCATGTGACAACTGATGGGCATGTGACAAATAAATAAAGAATTATTATAAAAATTATTATTATTATAATAACCTGTCAATTATAAGGATGCGGCCATTCAGTCAGCCACAAAATGGTGATGAGCATCCAAAAAACAGGGCACAAAATAGATGATAAAAAATAACAACCATGAAATTAAATCAAAAGTAAAATACATGTACATGAATTCATTACTCATGGTCCAAAAGCAAAACGATAACAAATATCTGCTGGGCAGACCATTTTCACCATTTTGTGTCTTCAAGAATGTCAGAAAAACTAGCTTACCCACTTAATCCACTGGTTTGGCACCCATGGTTTTAACCCACCACAGTTTGAAAAATAATTTTAAAAAATTTCCAGAATATTCTTTAAAAAGAATATTTGAAATTCTTGAATCCAGAGCTGCCCTCTAAAAACACACAAAAAACAACATGTGCATGCTGATGCTGCTGAGGCACAGGGTACCCAAGCCCAGCCAACCACCAGTCCCGATGTATCAGTTCTTGTGTTCACTTTGTGTGTCTTTATGCTTTTATACAAGTCCAGATCACCCCCAGTTTTTGCACATCCATAGGGGTCCTGGAAACCTATAATTTTTAAAGAAAACAGGTATTATCTCTTACAGTTTAATCAGTAAAGCTGTCCCCCTTGACAGTCAAATAACATGAATTATGTCATATTGTCAA
Source organism: Polypterus bichir lapradei (assembly GCA_026402145.1). Lineage (NCBI taxonomy): Eukaryota > Metazoa > Chordata > Cladistia > Polypteriformes > Polypteridae > Polypterus > Polypterus bichir. Next base: position 8,968,302 of record JANRMT010062812.1, read on the forward strand.
TATATAATAGAGCGTTGCTTTGAAAAATTATCTGTGAACACAGCTACAGCAAGAACTTTTTTCTTGTTGCGTGAGGATTTAAAACAAGAACTTCTGTTTTGAGGAATCACTGGGACATTATGACATCATGGCCTTTCTCTTTGATGAGTGTAACAAAGCCATTATTAAGCCGTTAAGGGGGAAACATCAATGCAAATTGCACATCGATGGCTCATGACAAAGCACAGGACTAACAAATAAGCGTGGTGTTGCATATGAATATCTTTGGCAGTTCTTTTTAACAACAAGCTATCAAGCTTTGCCTAAAGTAGCAGTTAACTTTTAAAAATAAAATGCTGGACATGATAGGATTGCAGTCCCACACCTGTGCAAGTATCCAGTGACAGCGACTTCCTGCCCTGCGCATGTTTCAATAACTTATAGTGAGGATCTGTTTGCCGTCAGTAGTGGCTATCAGATGTAAAAAATGAGGAAAATATACAAAATATTTAAGGTAAAATTGAAACATTAAGCTCATTTTGTAGTTGAAGTCACACAGAATGTTTCTTTGCTTTAAAATAAATGAGTCTGCAAATTCACCTATGCTTTTCAATGAAAGATTTAAAACGTTTAAAACTGTGTACAGCGTGATCTTTTCAAGGTATCTCAGTGAAAATTGAACTGTCACAACATATTTCCTTGAAGAATAAGCACACCATATTTCAACAAAATTGGTCGACAAGAGGCCAAATGGTTTAATATGGACAGACAGAAAGGCAGACAGGGAGAGAGAAGTGGCTATCACAATAGATGCTTTGTGCATTATATATAAATTCACCTTAAAAGATAAGCACCAATATGTCAAGTGGCCAAAAGCACTGGAAATTTTAATGAAGTTATCATTTGTCAGTCTTAATTAGGAAAAAAGGGCCCTCTCCTGCCTAATTTTGGGTAAGGATCAGCAGAAAACAAAACAATAAAATGTCCTGATAATATTATATACCATGCTGGATGGAAAACATTTCCCTACTAGGCACATACACGACCGTGCTGTAAAAAAAACAAATCAAAACAATAACAAATAAAAGTCCAAAAATGTCAGAAACAGTCAAAAATCAGTAAAATATAACTAGCAAAATTTTTTTTTGAATAAGATTGTTTTACAATTGTGTAGGCATGCTTTTTATAGGGAGAAAAATGTCATAGAAGCATTTCCATGTAAAGGCACACAATAACCACTTAACCAAACCCCCACAACATCCTTGGATCCCAAAACAATGTAAGACTGATAACCAAACAATGCAATAAAAAAACCATAAATCAGCAGAGAATATGCTTTATCAGCTGTGAATAATGAGAAGCAATTTAATCATCTTCTTATAATGTTACCTGAAAAGTTGAACATCTTTTTTTTCTTTGGTTTACTCTACGTCATTAACAGTGTATAAATTAATAAGATCAGTGGTATCAGCTCTGATGACAGCAAGATCTTACATTTGTCCTCACCTGATTGAAAAAATGGCTCCACAAATTATAAGCTATTACGTTCATTATATCCTTACCACCACTGCTCCTTTCTTTGCCCCTTCTACTTTGTCATTTTGTCTCTGACATCTCCTGCCTTTGCATTTTTTATGCTATGCTTACTGAACAGGAGGGTTATGGGGCAAATGGTATAAAGAGGCAAGGAATAATGTCTTAATAATAAAGTTTGACATCCGTGGCAGAGCGATGGGCGCTGAGCAGACTCCTGTCAATCATGGAGAGTCCACTGCATCCACTGAACAGTGTCATCTCCAGGCAGAGGAGCAGCTTCAGTGACAGACTGCTGTCAATGTCCTGCTCCACTGACAGACTGAGGAGATCGTTCCTCCCCCACACAATGCAACTCTTCAATTCCACCCGGGGGGGGGGGAGTAAACATTAATATTATTCAAAGTTATTGTCTGTTATACCTGCATTTTTATTACTCTTTAATTTAATATTGTTTTTTGTATCAGTATGCTGCTGCTAGATTATGTGAATTTCCCCTTGGGATTAATAAAGTATCTATCTATCTATCTATCTATCTATCTATCTATCTATCTATCTATCTATCTATCTATCTAATAGTGTCTTATCTATCTATCTAATAGTGTCTTATCTATCTATCTATCTATCTATCTATCTATCTATCTATCTATCTATCTATCTTAATTAATAGCAAAACAAAACAGCAAAATTACTTAATTTATGAGAGAACCTAAAACTAAGTAAAAATGCCATAGAAGTCCCCACTCCATCACATCACTGTTGTAGAATAGAAACAGTAACTATGCAATTAAATATCATTATCAAAGTAAAAATGTCAGCCTGGCAGGTAAAATAGTAACTGTCTGCTCTGGCACCATCTTTTCCCTATATAATGGGTAGAACAGAATGGATAGGGGTAATACCTCTAAGTCATCAACAGCTATTGTGTGTTTTAATCATTTATAAGATCAAGATATGTTGAAACTGTAGATATTTTTTATGACTGGAGCAGTGACTCCAAGATTACACAGTGAGACACTTTGGTCTGACACCTTAGGGGTTTAAAACAACCTTAGTCACTTTAATAAGCAATAGAAAGAAATGTATGTTAGCTAATTCTTTTCTTGTGTCCAAGAGCCAAGAAACAACTGGGTGATAAGATAAAGGGCTACCTTCAACATAGTGTCAGAACCTCGATAACTTGCTAGGATTCTAAGAGGATAGTATTCAACTGCTGACAGGACCTGCACAACGTAAGCATTAATCTGTTGTAATTATACTACTTTTACCAGCAGATAGCTATTGAACCACAAGTAACATGAACACACCTGAACAAAAGACATAAATATTGATGTTTTGTTGTGGTAGGGTCCTAGGTTGACCCTACTTCCCCCTTTAATAATTTTCATTAGGGTTAGACCTTACTTTAACACTAACAAGCAGCTCCTAATCGTAAGGATATTGGCTAATCTTAAAAAGCTAAGAGGCTTGGTTAGCCTGCTTGAGTACAGTACATATAAAAACATGTAAAGGTCAAATGGCCTGGTTAGCCAACTTAATCTTAAAAAGCCAAGAAGCCTAGACAGCCTGCTGGAAAACCTTATGGAAAAATAGCCTGAGCATATAAAGTGTAATATTCTTTGAAAGCAACAGGTTTCAAAATTACAACATCACTGAGAAAGGAATCAAGTGCAGGGACATACAGTAACAATAATAAGTTTCCGGGTTGGCCTAAGTTAAACAATTGCAGCCCCTCTGGGAGGTAAGGGATGCCTAAACCTGTAAGAGTAAAGCGCCCCACTGAGGATTGCCATTCTGTTCAACAATGACAGAAGCTACATTCTCATAAACAGGGACCATGGATAAGAGACCCCCTGAAGCATTCTACATTCTTGAGGTAAGAGTGCAATCACTGCCCCTTTGTGCAGGTGGGTGTATGTTGGGGGGGATTATAAGAGTACATGCCTTGAGAAGTGTATGTCCCTCAATTCCCAAACCTAACTATTCCTAACCCTAATCCCATATTCTTATTACATTGTCAGGTAATGAAGTTCAGCATTTCCTCCTTCCTTTTACGTCTGTCACTCAACACATTTAGACTAAGTAACAGAGCCAGCAGGAGAAAAATTTACATTTGTACTAAGCATTATTAAAATTGTGATGTGTGGGTCACACAGAGAAGGAGGAGAGTTCAGGTTTCCAAAAAATCAGCTTTATAGTTGTAGAGACAGAATCATTCTCAAAGCATTTACTCAAATGGTAGCCGTCATGCAAACACACGCAGCATGCGAGCAGTGACAATGATATCATCCTGCATTAGCTCCATTCACAGATCAAAAGAACAGATAGCCTTCTTGTACAAAAAGAGGAGACACAAAGTGAGTACAAGGCTAGGTCAATGGCCAGTTTTAAATGTTCCCCACATAAACTTTTGACATGTTTTGAGGTGAGCCTGCAAATTTGTAGTTGCACCGGCAGTAGGCAACCAATCCCTTACTGCATTAAAAGAGATTGTTGTGGTCTCAAAAATCCAGCTCAGCCAGAGAGGTCATCAGTTTTGATGTGCACAAAACCAGGATGATAGTGAACATCAAAATCAAATGGCTGCAAGCTAATAAACCACCTAAAGAGCCGGGACTGTGTATCCTTCTACCTGTAGAACCACTGGAGTGGAGCGTGGTGAGTCACCAGGGTAAATCACCTACCCCACAAGTAGTAGTGGAGCGCCTCTACCACCCACTTGATTGCCTAACATTCTTTCTCAATAGTCGAGTAATTACATTCCCATGGAAGCAATCTCCTGCCCAGAAATGGGAATGGATGTTCCTCTCCATTGATGCATTCAGAGCTCATATATTTTTTGGCCATTAGAGTCAGGAGGCTTTGAAACAGGGATTGTAAGAAGTACTGTTGTGCTGTCATCCAAAGTTCATAAAACTTAAATATATTTCCAAAATCAGCTGTTTTAGCTCATGCTTCTGACTTCATAAATGATAGCCAACAGCCAGCATGTTTGTATAATTTAGAAACAGCATTTGTACTTAGACTTAAAATATAGCAGAGCTAATTACACTTTCTACTTAAACTAATTATCAAACATTCAGGTCATTCTTAAGCATTCACCAATGCTTTAGTGGACAAAGTACATGCTGCATGGACATAAAAATACAACATCTTAAAGCAGCTTTGTAAAAAGTCTGTTTTCAAACATCATAAGTAAAGTCCTCTTCTTTCTTGAAATGTTTTGCTCATTTCTCAAAAAAATTGGGAAGCATACATCGGGGGATGTAACATGCATTGCCTGCAGATTCTTATAAATTGGTCACTACCTGTTTTAAATTGAGAGTTGCTCAGAAGAAAAAGTATGCAATAAAGATAAATGCTTACTAATTTGTGAGGTGAATGAGGTGAATGAGGTGACGTATGATGTAAGTATGGTCTGCAAGGCATAAACATACAGGCAATCGTGGTATGACAGCAGTCGTAAATCTAGAATCCCTGAAGCCTATGAAAAAACTCATAATCCTGGCCCACTTTAAATTCCTTTGCAGCTCTTCATCAGCTTCTTTTGTTTTGTAAATGTCCCAATCAGCACAAGCAAAAAGCAGACTGCTGTTCCATCCCCCCTACCAACTCGGGCAAAAAAGCTCTCCCAGCGCAAGCCTTGTTTATCTGGGTGTGAGGTGCCTGGAGTTGTATAGGGCAAATAATAAATCTTTATTTGGAACGAATGCATTTCATGTGTGTTCCATGTCTACAATGATCTATATAAGTGTAGGATGACAGGAAATGCGAGAAATGCAAGAAATGTTGAACACATACCTAAAACACAAACGTTTTCATGTTTTAGTACTAACAACAAAATTTTGACATGAAGTATATAATGTGTGAACACTAAAATCCAAATCTCAAATAAACACTTTCACAAAAGGTACACGTTTATAAACGAAGAAAAAGAAATCAGTTTAGGGTAGTGTTATGTTGTATAAAATCTGTACATTTTGGTTTCCATTATATTTTGTTCGAAGACGAAGACGGCCCTGGTCGTCAGAAAGGCATCATGAACATCGATTGCTAAATCAAACGCCTCCCTGGGACATTCATCCTTGTCATCTGTAACTTTTTCGTAAGCTTTTTCTAAAGACTATATATATTCAGACTTTCCTATCAGTACCTATTTTCTAGTATTCTTTGTTCCTGTGGTATTATTATTATTCTTGTAATAAATACCATGCTGCTTTTAACTTTCAATGCTTTATCTTAATGTCTAGAGTGATTGAAGTAATAAGTTAGATTTCTTTGAGCACCTGGTGACAGCCGGATTTTTGCCATTATTTCTGTGCTGCGAGGTTTATAAGGCTGAGAGTGAGAGCGCTATTCAATAGAAGGGACAATACGATAAAGAAGGTTTTCTTGACTGATAAATGGCCTATAGTCAAGAGTGCTGAGTCTTTGTATGTTTAAATGTATTCTTGTAGACCAAAAGTAATATTTAGGTCTGAGATATCACTAAAACATCGTATGTTGTTCGTGCCGAAAATAAGTAAGTCTTTTGAAGTGCTGAATGACAGGCTGTTATTTCTATAGCACTTGTGTGGTTCAAAGTGCTAAGGGTTAATCAGCGTGTTTGTGTCATTCATAGGGCACTGTTGTGGTTAGGGTCTGTGTGTGTGTGTTTATCTATGTATGTGTGTGTTCATCTTAAAGTGCAACAGTAGACCAACCCGATAACGAACTTGACGAGAACATTTACCCTTGAGAAAACAAGTAAAGGGTAAGTACAGGGAAATACCACGATAATACAGGTAGATTGCTGACACGACCGCTTTGGTGGTATAGTGGTAAGAACTGCTGACTCATAATCAAGAGATTGCAGGTTTGCGAGAATTAGCTTTTTGAGTAATGAGCTGCTCTTATTGTTACTATTATACTATAAAAACATACATTTGATTTGAGTCTGTAACAGCCAGTGTAAATGTATGTTACTTGTAAAGGTTACTGGTTTTTTTTTTAATTCAGTTTTATTCTCCCAGTTCCATCAAAGTTATTTCCTTTGCTTGTTTTTGATGAGGGAGATTTACTGTAGAAGTTTTCCCCGTCTACCTGCAGGAATGCCACCCGTCAGTCACCCTTCAACAGTAGGTACAGTGGTAAGTGGGCTGGAGCTATGGTGCACCGGAGATGCAGAGACTTTCGTTCTTTACTCCCGGCAATCTGCATTTCAAATGTTCACTTGGTTGTCAACAAAATGGACGAAATGTCATTACTAATTATTGCTAACAAAGATTTTGCGCAGATTTGTGCCTTCTGTTTTACTGAAACGCAGCTTAATTCGGATCTACCAGCCAATTTTGTTCAAATGGCAGGATATTAGTTATTCAGAGTGAACTATAACAGTGGACTTTGTGGAAAGTCACAAGGTGATGGTGTGTGCATGTTTATAAACAACATTGGGTGCAGTCTTTTTCCTCTGCTTGTCACTAATTGCAAGCCATTCTCTGTACCCAGGGAATTTCATTCTGTTATAGCGGTTGGTATTTACATTCCTTCTGATGTGAATGCTCATTTGGCACAACAGTTGCTAGCTGATAACATTCATCATTTGAAAAATAACTTCCCTAGTATTGTCTTTTTCTTTATGGGGGATTTTAACTACAGTAACTTGAAAGACGATCTGCCCAGATATTACCAACTGATCAACCGTGAAGATGTGTGCCTCTCTTAGAAGACCATTGTGAGATGCAACAACAACAAACAGTAGTTCACCAAGGATTTGAGGGTTCTTAGAGGTGCTAAGGACCAGGCATACAAGTCTGGGAACAGGAATGAATATTGATCTGCTAGGCAGCAGTTGAATAAAACTCTGAGAGCTGCCAAAGCCACTTATAAAGATCAGCTGGAGAAAAGCTTTAGCAGAATGGCCAGGCAGTGTGGAGTTCTCTGAAAAAACTTAAAAATTGCAGGCAGACGTGCTCCCAAGCCTAATCAGCTAAATGGGTTTTATTGCAAGTTTGAAAAGAACATGAACCCCTGCTTAGACTCTGCTTTCTATAGTAACAGTCCCCCCTTTCCCTCTCACAGCCATGTCAGTGTACGATTCACCTTCTTCAACTTCTCTTTCCCCAAGTCATTCCTCTCCACTCCATCCTACAAAAACTTTTCAGGAAACAGATTATTACAAGAGCATCTGATCCTGATGGAGTCTCACCTGGTAATTTTAGACATTGTGCAGACCAGTTAGCACCTGTCTTCACTGACATTTTCAACACCTCCCTGCAGCTTGGCAAAGTTCTGGACTGCTGTATTGTAGACACTATTATTCTAGTTCTGAAGAAGGATATAATTTCTTAATGACTATAGGCCAGTTGCTTTGACCTTGGTGGTTATGAGAATATTCAAACATCTTATGTTTTCCTACCTAAAGTCCATCAGTGATCCTCTCCTTGATTCACTTCAGTTCGCATATAGGGCATATCGTTCAGTGGAGGATGCAATTAATTTATGCCTCCACTATATTCTTCACCACCTAGACTTCCCTAACACCTATGTGAGGGTCTTGTTTATGGATTTCTGCACAGCCTTCAATACCATTGTTCCAGAGGGGCTTCAGAGTAAACTAATCCAGTTAGGTGTACCCTATGGTGTCTTCCAGTGGTTTTGTGACAGGTAGTAAGCAGTGTACAATATTGGGCCTTTATATGTTGGATCAATTAGCATAGGATACCACCCCCCAAGACCCCCCCAGCACCAAGGCTGTGTTCTGACGTAACCGTAATGGGTCTCATCTCCAATAATGATGTGTTTTCCTTTCAAAGAAAGGTGTACTTGTAACAACTTGGAGCTCAATGCCTTTAAGACAGTGGAAATGATTTCCACCGACAAGTCACTAACTGTCCACCTTTGCAAATTAATGGCCAGGCTGTGTCTGTGGTTCTGTCGTTTACTAATACATTAAAATGGCACAAGCACATAACCTCCATCATCAAGAAAGCCAGGCAGAGAGTGTTCTTCCTTTGCTAGCTTAAGAAGCTTGGCATATCAAGGCATCTATTGTTAAATTTTTACTCAGCCACCATTGAGAGTATTGTGACCTCCATCACCGTTCGGTTTCCTTCTGCCTCCACTCTTTCTAAGACTCTGTTGCAGCAGGTTTGTTGTTGATTTGTCCAGGTGAGAAAATAATTTGCTGTTGTCTCCAAACATTAAAAGATCTGTTAATCAGAGCGAAAAAGAGTACAGGAAAGATTGCAGCTGACTCCACTTATCCCAGCAGTCATCTGTTCATGAAATTACCATTGCAGAGGTGAAGGTCTAGTGAGATTCGAACTACACACCATCTCCACAGCTTCTTTCCTCAGATTATTCAGAATCCTAAATAAGCTTACTAGGTTTACTCCTGTTTTTGCAACATGTAACTGGAAACTGTGCTGTTTGTCTCTTCATTAATACTTCATACTTGCTCAACATGTTCTATGTGATATCTACTGTATATTATTTTGAATAGTTTTTCTATTCATTTGAGTTAACTATTGAAGTTTGCAATTGTTTTGTTCCAGAAATTGATGTATTTGTATATTGGTTTGCACAGTGTGAGGTTAATGGTGGGTTGAAATTGTGTTGGTGATGTCTCATGTTTTACACCTTACCAAAGTCCATTCTGGTACATTTCACATGCTAGCAATAAAGTGATTCTGATACTGATTCTGAATGTCAGAATCTGATTCTGACATTGTACAAGTAGTTATCTATACTAATAAAAGGCAAAGCCCTCACTGACTGACTGACTGACTGACTCACTCATCACTAATTCTCCAACTTCCCGTGTAGGTAGAAGGCTGAAATTTGGCAGGCTTATTCCTTACAGCTCACTTACAAAAGGTAAGCAGGTTTTATTTCGAAATTCTACACGTAACGGTCATAACGGTCGATAACTGTCGACAACGTCCGCCATGTTGAACTTTCTTATTTATGGCACCATCTTCACGAAATTTGGTAGGCGGCTTCCCTGCGCTAACCGAAACTGATGTATGTACTTATTTCAATGGTATGATGCCACAGTCGGCCGCCATAATGAACTATCCAACGTCACTAATTTTCCAACTTCCCGTGTAGGTAGAAGGCTGAAATTTGGCAGGGTCATTCCTTACAGCTTACTTACAAAAGTTAAGCAGGTTTCATTTTGAAATTCTACGCGTAACGGTCAACAATGTCCGCCATGTTGAACTTTCTTATTCATGGCCCCATCTTCATGAAATTTGGTAGGCGGCTTCCCTGCGCTAACCGAAACCAATGTACATACTTATTTCGGTGGTATAACGCCACTGTCAGCCGCCATATTGAACTTTCCAATGTCACTAATTTTCCAGCTTCCCGTGTAGGTAGAAGGCTGACCCCATCTTCACGAAATTTGGTAGGTGGCTTCCCTGCGCTAACCAAAACCGATGTACGTACTTATTTCAGTGGTATGATGCCACTGTCGGCTGCCATATTGAAGTTTCCAACATCACTAATTCTCCAACTTCCCGTGTAGGTACTGTAGAAGGCTGAAATTTGGCAGGCTCATTCCTTACAGCTTACTTACAAAAGTTAAGCAGGTTTCATTTCGAAATTCTACGCGTAACGGTCATAACGGTCAACAGCGTCCGTCATGTTGAACTTTCTTATTCATGGCCCCATCTTCATGAAATTTGGTAGGCGGCTTCCCTGTGCTAACTGAAACCAATGTACATACTTATTTCGGTGGTGTGACGCCACTGTCAGCTGCCATATTGAACTTTCCAACGTCACTAATTTTCCAACTTCCCGTGTAGGTAGAAGGCTGAAATTTGGTACTTATTTCGGTGATATGATGCCACTGTCGGCCGTCATATTGAACTTTTCAACGGTCTTTGTTACTTATGGGCCCATCTTCAAGAAATTTGGTACACGGGTTCCTAACGCTAACTGATTCCTACTTACGTACATATATACGTCCATAGCCTGCAGCTCGGTCACCGTGTGAGGCGGCGTTGGGTCCCCCATCCCAACGCCTCCCACGTTGTTGGCTGCCTGCCTATATAAGGCCGTCTGTCGCTCCAGTCTCTACATTCCCTTCCTTGCTTCGCCACGGTATTTACGTCTCCCTGCTGATAACTACAGCCTTTTTATTTAATCCACGGCTTCTCCGCTGTTTTATTGTTCATTTATTACGATTATAGTTATTGTGTAGGTATTTAGACTTACTTTACATTGTTCAGGTACCCATTTCCTTTATCATTCCAACCGCATCCCCATTAACATGTCTATCGAGGTGATCACCATTGTCACGCATGCTCGAGTAGGAGGCCACGGACGGACCTGAAACCGCTTCGAAAGACGTTCGCCGGCAGGGAATGGCGGGGTACTAACCTTTCTGCTCTCTCTTTCAGGAAAAAAGACGCTCCGCCATCATAACCTGCCCGCAGTACGTCCACTTCCGCCCTTCCTCCGCCATCTTCCCTGACGTCAGCAATCCCGTCATCCCTCACGCTTCCTTCCCAGCATTCCTCCACTTCCGGCTCCGCCTCTATAAAATGGCCGCTGACGCCTTTGAAGGCGTCGCGCATATGAACACTTATGTTTATATTTTTTGACCTGTTTTTGTATAACAGAACTTTATTTTTGTACAGTATACGGGGCCGGAAACCCCAACCCTTTATGCTGTGTGTTCTCTTCTTTTCACACCATCGATCAAAGAACTGTCACTTACCAAGTGGTTTCCATGCCCAGAGATGGCACCTGCTTTTTCCATTCTCTTTGTTACATATTACACGGCCATATCAGGCTCACTCTTGATATCCGGAGGGACATTGTGTCTTATGTATTGAATGACTGGGACAGGTTCAAGGTGTGGACTGATGACGGTACAGGAGATAATTATACTACACAGGAGCACTAGAAGAGTGAAATGCTTAAGTGTACCGAAGTGGCCAAATATTTTACACCTTTGGACAACTGCCAATGCCTCTTAAACATCTTAGATTCACAGGTGACAATTTCAGTAGTGGACACTTTGATGTTTTGAAATGTTTAAACTCTCAAAAGCTGGATGTGAAGTTATCAATGAAACTGGTTGTATACTTACAATGCTTGACAGATGCCGAATGTCTCTTCAACACAAGTCCTACAAATACTGTCGTAATTGAAACAAACCATGAAATTCAAACCAATTATGACAGCAGCAATCCAAGCTGTGAGATTTGAAACAAGATTACTGTTCACATGGCCAACTGTACGTTGCATGCTCAAGAGTAAGCTCAGTGCACAGCTACAGCTTGGTCATATTACAACTGGACGGCCGAACTGACAACGTGGCATACAAAGAGATCCTTAACAAATAATTATTGGTATATTTTCCCTCAGTTTTAAAAAGGTTTAATTGTCTTCTTAATAAAAACTTTAAGGCAGTACTTTGCCGCTGCGAAGCGCGGGTATTTTGCTAGTTGTTAATAAATAAAAAGGAGCCTAAACACACATATATTTAATGTTGTATGATTTTCAAAATATACATTTCCTTCAGCTTTATCTTAAAAAAGATCTATGTTTCATTCCCCATTTATTTTAATCCAGCTTGTAAAAATTCAACAGAAGTAATGCAGTCTTTTTACTTTTAGAAAATGTACATATAGTGTGTACAATCATTATTAACAGACGTCTCCCTAACAGGATTGTTATGGCAGCATTGACGGACAGTAAGTAAAAGCATTAAAATGATTAAGTTATTTTATACGTCTCTACTCCATCTAGTGGATGGAAAAGATATTGTGTAAAGAAATCAAAGCCTCAGACAGACGACAGCCCCGAACTTTCACTGGAAGCTCTTGAGCTCCATGTAGTGTAGGAGGAAAATTCCATACATTTATCTGTTTTCAAAGTCCTCATTTCCTATTCATTCAGTGTTGGAGCAAAGTCCTCCGTTATCAGATGCGAAAGTATTATCAGTGCTCGTCAACACATTTGTTCACGTTCACAACATTCCCACACCACTTTGCAGATTGCACAAAGCATGAGGGCCAACAAGCTTGGGGGGCCCACTCGTGGCCATATAGATTTAAAAAAAAAATTTTAATGACTAAAATAGTGGTTTCACAGTCTCAAGGCAGTAGCGTTAACATTCAATGTCTTGTTACCATCAACTCTGACCTCGATGGCTGACGAAGAATTGTATGCGGCCCAAAAATCTTCTCGTTGAAAGCTATAGCACCGACATTTCACTACCGTTTTGTGCATGTTTTCAATCCATCCTCTCAAGCAAGTCGACTGTTTTCGAAGTAGCTGAATTGTTGCTGAATTGTTGCTGATAGATCACTGTGCACAGTTGTCTACTTTTAGTGACATTTGCACGGCTTACATGTTACTGCTGACTATACCAGTGACTGTTGTTGTGAGTGAACGATCGTTCTTCAAGTTAAAACCCATCAAAAATTACCTCAGAAGCACCACGTCACAAGACAGACTTAAAGGTTGGCTGTACTCTAATTCAAAAACGAGTTTGCCAGACAACTTGACGTGTCAAACATTGTTGAGACTTTTGCGCAACAGAAGCAAGTATTTTAAGGTACTAGTGATATTAGAAGTAATAAGATTTGTGACTTGTTAGTCAGTTCCACTTTTGTAAGCTTTAACAGTTTAACAAATTTGTAATCTGTTTTATTGTGTACCTTAGTATGGCTTACTGTGCATTAGTGTTACGACCGTGAGGATTTGTGAGCGTGACCACTTTATGATGTCCATTTTCTCAGAACTTGTGTAAAACAGGTCAATTGTGTAGTAATATACTGTCAGCCGGTGTTGTCGTTTTAATTAGTTACAAATTGAAATTGCTTCATTTTATAGCACAGAACAGTTTCTACATTGTAGCTTAGATTATATTTTAATTATCTTGTTTCACAAAGTTGTCTTGGAAAAGTAAGCGGGTCCACATTTTACATATATGTATGTACTACTACCCACACCGCCCACATTCCATTGCCACAATTTATTTTATTTTTGCTAACTTACAGCGTCTGTAATAAAGCGATTTAAAAAGTTATTACAAATTTCATTTAGAAAGCTGGTTTGTTTGTCACCAGTGGACGCCACTGTCTAGTTGCGAATAAATTACTAAGAGTTATGCTTGACAGGAGGGGCCCACCTCAGGGCGCTGCACAGAGGCCTTCAGCAAGCTGGCTACGCCACTGTCCCACACACTTTTATACAAGACTGGTAAACCCAACATTAACAGCTGGGGGATGAAAGTCCATACAGGCATAAGGAGAATGTGGAAATGCACATGCACAAGGAAACGTGGCCTTTGCCTTCCCAGTTAATACATGCAAAATTGATTTTTCTTTTGCAGTATTTCCTCTTTTTTCAATATTAGAGTGGCCAGTATCATATTTTAAGTTTCTGTAATTATGATGATTGGTTTCATTTCTCTGTCAGGTACTACAGTATAGACCAAAAAAAAGTTAATTTGTGTGAAAAATTGTGATGGAGAGTTGTATTCTTAGTCCTTGAGATATTAAAAAAAAAACTTCTGTAAACATCAATTGGGGGAAATATAAATGTATGGTTCAAAATAATGTGATCTTAGTTTTTTTATTTCCAACAAAGCAAGTTATAACTAAGGCTGTATGATTATATGTTTTTCCCTGCCTTTTTGAAAGTCTGTGGCCTTTCCTGGCAAGGTGGGTCAGTTCATTATCTTCGGAATATATTGAAAATCCTCTCCTCTGTGAGAGCTGTGAAAGCTTTCAGTACTTACAGGTAATATCAGTGCAATCCCTTAAGCTCCAGAGTACGTCATCAACCCAGTGAACAAGCACTAATTTGGCGGCCTTAAATATAGGAGACTGACTTTATGACTGACAGAGTGTTAAAAACTGAAGTGGAGCACCCATTTGAGGAAGAAGAGAATTTCCAGTAGTAATTATTGGGTTCCTTACATATCATAAAAAGCCATGGGCCTTGCTTGGCGGGGGATGAAGCCTGTCTTCTTAACCATTAGTGCAAAAGTTCATCTATGCAAAGCTGACTTCATTTCTCTGTAGTCCCGACGTTTTGACTATTGAGAAAGTTAACCTCCAGGCTCTGATTGTATATTGCATTTCACATCATTGGACATTCCAAGATCACAAGCTGGAAACACAACTCACTGTATATTTAATCACAGTTTCTTCTTTTGTTCTTTCTGAATTTCACGGTTCTGTGGTTAAGGAGACTGTTTCTTGGATAAGAACAAAAATACTGCCAGCAAATCCGAAATTAATGAGTGAATCAACAGCAATGCAGTTTGAAAATAAACAGGGAGTTTTATTGCATGAAAGAAAGAAAGAAAGAAAGAAAGAGAAAGAAAGAAAGATCACTCGATCAGCAGGGGGCTTGCAACAATAACAATCTAACATTTGCCTATATTTGCCTTAAGCAGCTGTTGGTTATTTTGTGTTGCTCCCTCCTTGGTGTCTCAGTATGAACTGTGCAGTGTGGTGTTCATTCAAAGATTCGGTCATCCATTGAAGTCAAGGGTGTCAGAATCTATTTGAACTGAACTGCACAAACTAGGAACCAGTCCTACACAAAGTGCCCATCATCATAGTCAAATATTTTAAACAGATTTTTATTTTTTTATTTAACATGAAAGCAACATAGTGTTCTCCTCGTAATTATTCTATATGCAGGCTTTCAGTGCTTCTTCTTAACCAATCCCATCTTAGGTAACTGTTGCTGGACTGGTGTTACTGTTATAACTGGTGACACCATGGTGTCTGTTAAGCAGATGCAAATGTAATTTATCTTTAGTTAACAAGAAATTCTGTTTCAATGCATATACTATTTTGAAAAAAGACTCTTTACATGACTGTGCTGTTAAATCTTGAACAAATAGCCCTGGGGGAGTATTACTGTACTCTGATAACGTATGCAGAGGTTTACTTATGCAGGTTTGTACTGCAGATAAAAATACATTCCCAAGAACTATCTAAACATCTTTGAAAAGGACAAAGTCTTCTGTAACAATTTTTTTAAGAGAGAAGAATGTGTGAAAATGAAACTTAAAACTGAATTATAGCAAAAAAGAAAACAAAAGTGAGCATCAAGGTTTCCCACTTTCCATTTCAAGAACACCAAATGTTATTCTATTTGGAAATATCTGTGCTGTACACATTTCTGTAATTGTTGCATAATGCCCTGTGATTTTTATTATTATTTTCTCTAAATCCATCATTGTGAATATTGTACAGTAACCGGGGAAAGCAGACCAGAATACACTGGTGAAACGTTGGGGAATCAGCCAAGTCACCCCTATTAATTACCGTATATGCGCATGTAAAGTCAGGTCTTGAAACCTGAAAAATCGATCATAAATTTACACCCCGACTTATACACCCTTTCAAAAATAAGACACTTTTTTTTAACATCTTCTTGCCTCCTCCAATCTCGCATCACTTTCTCAGATGCATCGAATTTTGTTGCAGCAGCACAGTTACCAATTTCTCTTGCTAATTCAACAACGTTTAATTTAAAACCAGCTTCATATTTTCTTCTGATCGAACGTTCCATCGTAGATAAGGGATGCTCTTATGATAAAGGTGTATGAGGGCATGAGATACAATAAACACAAATCAGTGCAAATGTTGCTTCGGAATAGTTTGGGTATTACTGTGTGGTCACGTAGGCACAATAGAGAGAGAGAGAGGTTAGGAGCACACACTGATACAGCACATTGCCGCACCTACATAGAAAAAAAAAGGCCGTGTGCTTGTGGTTACTCTCTCAGGTGGATGTTAGCATATCATAATCCCTTGTACCAATAGCGTGAGTTTTCCGCATTTAATTTATACGACCGGCATTATAAAATACCAGAAATTATACAGTAAAATCAAGCACCGACTTATCCGCGAGTATATATAGTATTAAAATTAAAATTATATCCACTCAGGCACACTAAAAGAAATTAGATGGGCTTCAGTTAGTGGTAAACACGTCAAGGGATTGTCAGTTTTCTGTCCTCCTTGATTGCTGGGTCAAGTGTTGGAGCATTCTTGGGTGTTGTGGTGTCGTCCTTGGGCAGCTTTTTAATGCTACAGGGGAAAGAGAAGATATTGTTAGCACCAGTGCCCCTCTTGTTCTGGGGTGGTACTGTTTACCTCCTCACGGCCTGGAAGGTGGTCCCCAGGTGCACAATACATAGATAGTTAGGCAGAACTTTATTTGTCCCAGGGGTAAATGTGGCTTTTTACAGAATCACTTTAAATGTATAAATTCATATATAGTAAATAAGTACTGTAAATAATATACAATTTGGTCGGAACAAAGAAGAAAACTGACAGAAAAAATACAGGTTGTAGTGAATTCTGCTTTATTTAGTATACAGTCATGGAGGAGTAGCATTTAGCATGCACAGAATTCAAGCACAAATCCATACCTGTGCCAAGTTATAAATGCCATTAAGCCTAATATGCACATGTTTGGTATGCGTAAGGAAACCACGGTTCTCTGTGAAAACCTGCTGAGACACAGGAAGTACTGTTCATTATATTTTACAAAGAGATCATCTGAACTTGGAATTATACCTGGGGTCTATGGATCTGTGACCCCTTTGTTACACTGTACCACTTCTGCTATATTTTGGCACGGTGGTTTTATCCTTACAGAAAAAAATGAGAGTGTAAATGAAAAATACAGGTTTGGAGTACCAAATGTTGCGTTAATACGTTATGAGATTTTTGAACACTTTTGAGAGTCTTCCCAACATGGTGACACGCCGAAATGAAACTGACATGTCTGTTGAGGGTTGCTTGTCCTTCGCCGAGGCATCTGCAGGTTTGCAGCACCATAGTGGAAACTGCAAGCTCAACACCTCCTGGAACAATGTGTCTGTTGCCCGATTGACAATGCAGGGAACACACTGACTTGGCATCAGCCCTGCTGTGTCTGAGTGGAGTAGACTGGTAACTCTCGCTTCCATAAATAACCTTGCTGTTCCTGTTTCAAGTTGAATAAAGTTGGTTTTCCTGAAGTCCTTAGACTCAGCCTTGTCTTTTGGGTCACAACATAATAATAAAAAGATCCTGTTAGATTTTATAAATTAAAACATAGTAGTATTTGTTTAACTGAACTAAGCAGACAAATCATAATGATGAATGGTAAAAAAAAATCTGCCTTTTCTTATTATCAATTTACTTAATTTTTCTAGCTTATTTATTACCATATTTACAAATTCTAATTATCAGATGGCCTGTTACAAAAGCCTAATCCAGCAAACTGGCAGGATTACATAAACAGTAAACTTAATTTTCCTTTTTATGTCAATGTGTGTGCCTCATGCATTTGCACAGATTGGAATGAACATTTGGAATTAAGCAAAATTGCTGCAGCAAACAAATTGAAGGCATCACAAATTTTAAACCTGTTTCTATTTGCACTGCTATGTTGTTGGCCATAGTTTGCCCACTTTCTCAACCAAATTTATTTAAATTACTTTCTTTCACATCCACTTTACTTTTCAACTTGCAGGTCTGTTTTGGCTTGGTCTTCTTTTTTGGAAGTATGGGCACACTTTTTTAATCTCAAGCATGATTAGGTTGGTTATTAAAGGTTTATTAAATACAAATAAGTAATTTTTGTTAGAGACAATGTATTCAGAACATATTCAGACCACTTCAGTTTCCCCACATGTTGTAGATTTTATTTTAAATGGATTGAAGCTGCGTTTACCCAAAATTCTGCAGCTTTAGTTTGCTTCATGGGATTCTGAGTCATAGGCACCGCTGCAACCCAGGGGGGCTGCCATCTAGCATTCTGCAGGAGGTACTGTCCTGACCAGGCTTGCTCCCCTGGTCCATATAGTGAAGAGGCGTCCCAGCCGGACAAGGACCCCGGCCATCTGTGACACTGGCAATAGCTTGAGGTGTTGAAATCATTCCACAGACAACATATCTTCATTTTTTAAAGCGTTGGTAAAAATTCTAAGTAAAACAGTTTACATATAATAAAGAAAAAATGATATAGCAAAGAAAATAAATTTCTTGTTTAAGAAAAGCTCTGTTTAAAGCTTATATGTCTTGTTTCATTCTTTAAGTTTGCTCAGAAAGTTGAACCATTTGGCAACAGTCAGAAAACTGTATGCCTGTCGCCTAGCTATGAGCCTATTCCAGACTGACTTAATTAATACACTGTATTACAGATATAGCTAAGAAGGTTCTCCCATATTAACTTACAGAGGGAGAAAGGCTATACCATAATCTATAGCTATGTGAGAAATTTATATTCTAATCAAATTAAGCAAACACTAATATGAGTTTAATTTAAAGCATTAACTTTCTAACTGGCTCTTACATGGAAAATTGTGCAATTTTTTCCTGTCAATCTACTTTCAATAGCCTGTAATGACAAAGTGACAAAATATTTGCAGAAAGATTTACAAATATAACAAAACGTATAACCTAAAATCTCTCATTTATTTAAGTATTCAGACCCTCTACTGTAGCACTCCAAATTGTGGTGAGGTGCATCCTCTTTGTTGTAATTGTCCTTCAGATGTGTCTAGAACTTGATTGGAGTCCACCTGTGACAAACTGAATTGACTGGACATCTTTTATAAAAAGGCACACATCTGTATGTAGAAGGCCCCACAATTCACACTGCATGTCAGGGTAAAATCCAAGCCATGAAGTCTAAGGAACTCTCTGTAGATCTCTGTAATCAAATTGTGGTTAGGTGAAGAGTAGGACAAGGGAATAAAACCATTTCTAAAGCTTTGAGTGTTCTCCGGAGCACAGTAACCTCAATAATTGTGAAATGGAAGAGATTTAGAACAACCAGAACTCTTACAAGAATACACCATCTAGCCAAACTGAATAACCAGGCAAGAAGGGCATTGGTCAGGGAGGTAATTAAAACCCTGTGGCCACTATACCAGAACTTCAGAAGTCCTCGGCTGAGATGGGAAAATCTGTTGGAAGGATGACCATCTCAGCTCTACTCCATCCATCAAGTGTTTATGGTAGAGTGGCTAGAAAGGAGCTACTCTTGAATAAAATGCATATCACAGTTTAAAGGATTCTGAGAGCAGGAGAAAATAGGTTCTCTGGCCTTGTGAAACCAAAACTGAACTGTTTGGACAGAACTCCAATCACAATATGTGGTGAAGACCAAGCTCTGCTCATTACCTGCCCAATACCATTCCTGCAGTGAAGCATGAGGGTGGCAGCATCATACACTGGTGGTGTTGGATTCTCAGCGGTAGGAACAGAGAGAATAGGTCAGAATGGAAGGAAGGTTAAATTCAGCCAAATACAGAGAGGTCCTTGAACAAAATCTGTTCCAGGATGGATGCAGTCTCGGACTGGGGCAATAGTTCAATTTTCAACACAACAATGACCTGAAGCATACATCCAGAACCAGAGCTGGCAAATCCATTAGGCGACATAGGTTAGCCACCTAATGAGCTGTTATCTGATGGGCAGCATTTTTGAAAGTTGCACTGTGAACAATGATGGGGAACCACCCCCAGGGTGTAGAAGTATGATAATATTGACTGTGGTATGTACACAAAGGGGCTGTGTTTGTAATTCTGAAGGTGCAGCTGCTGTGAACGCTGAGGGGAATCTCCACCTGCACCTGATGTTGATAATACTAAGTAGACACCGTTACCCGCAGGGCACCATTTATGAAAGTAAACATGTATGAGCTCTGTACACCAAGATCTGTGCGCTCCTTGTAGTTCATGGAATATGCATTTGTGCCATTGAAGAGGAGTGCAATACAAATATCAGGGGGGAACATTCCCACAGGTCATCAAAACCTAGTAATATTGACTATTCTCTATGGACAACAGGGTGTGACGTCTGTCAACCCCGTCTAGGGTTCCAAATGGCCTTTGATGAGCCAACAGTGGCCAAGACAGCAGTCCCTGACTATCCATGAGTGGTACATGCAAAGCCCAGACCTAATCCCCATAGAAAATCTATGGAGAAATGTGACACCCTGGGTATGGACCCTGTTGTACAGTTCCCAACTTGGTGTGTCAGTAGACGAGGCCGAGCAACCAGGGGATGGAATAAGAGAGACTGAAAAAGAGTAATCAATAACAGGAATCTTTTTTATTGCAGCAGTGTCCATACTATTTTACAAACAAATGTCTTGTAAAAAATATTTACAAAGTCCAATGCAAAGACACTTGCAAAAAAAAAAAATTGTGCAGGTGTTACTTAAAATATTTACAGGGGTTTCCAAATCAAAAGTGAACAACAAAATAAAACAAAACAAATCTTCCACCTCCTTCGTCCAGCTGAAAAAACGGATCACAAAGGACAAACTGAAAAAAAAAATAATCAAAACAAAATGGAAAAACTAAGGATCTAGTATATACACAAAAGACAGTATGTATGTCCACCACTCAGTTAAATAAATCAGTAGTACAGATTTACATTAAAGCCGAAAGACCTGGAGCCTCATGCATAACGTCATGAGAAGAATTCACACTATTACATGATATACGAACAAAAGTGGAAATGTTCGTACACACAAAAAAATCCAGATGCATAAATCTGTGCGTTTGCCAACTTCCACGTTCTTCTGCTACATAAATCCCAGTCACCATGAAAAGTAACTCTCACCCTCTCTCCTGCAGTGGTTATAGAAGTGCGCCTCTGCACTTGGCAATCAGAATCTGTAAGCTCACTCGAAAACTGGCCTCAGTTACGTGCTTTGGCATCGGCAAGTTTGAACCCTGCGGCTTGCTCTTGAAGCACCTGTAGGCCTCCAGGCAGCCCTTCCATTATCCCGGCTCAAACCACTGCTAAAACTTTGTACCGCTGCCGTGTTAATCTGTGTGGGGGCGCTAAAACAGGTAAACGAAAACTTTATTTCTTTAACTTTTTTTTGCCAAAATGTCTGTGACAAGCCAAGCAGCTCTACCTCTTTATTTGCATTATTTACAGCCACTGAACTTGGCTTATCACAAGAGACCTAAAGATGGCAGGGCAGTTTATGGATTCTTCCCATCCAGTCCCTGACTGTCCTTGAATTGTCCAGGCAAACTGCAGACTTGAACCTCATAGAATGTCTGTGGCAAGACCTAAAAATGGCAGTTTAAGTATGTTTCAAAGCCAATTGGCTGGATCTTGAAAGAATCTGCCAGGAAAAAATGGGATAATGGTACTGGGTTAATGTTTTTTTTTGATATTCAATAAATTTGCAACCTGTTTGAAAATATGTTTTCCTGTTGTCATTATAGGTTATCAAGTGTAGATTGATGGGCAAAAATAGCAAATGTATCCATTTAAATTTAAACGTACAACATAGTAAAGTATGCAGAAAGTATAGGGGTCTCAGTAGTTTCTAATTACACTCTATTTGTATCTCTTTGTTAATTTTTATCATAATGTTTCGTTATTATTATGCCACCATTTTATGGGGTTTCTGTCACTTGCTTGGTGGCAAAGGCACCAACAAAAGCAGTCACATAATATATAACATCATTATGTTCAGCCTATTTAAGATGGTGTCCAAGATTCTGGATTGTTTGAGAAAACTTTGTTGTATGCTTACCTCTTATTTAACAGTTGTTTCTCTGCAGACAGAAGGGTTGATTTAGAACAACAGATTTGATTCTCTGAGGGTGATCCAGCTCGCAGGATCCTCATTGTTGGGGACTCGAGTGGCTGGACCAGGCCAAGGGTTTGCCCACGTAACACCTGGCTGCAGCAGATAGAAGGTCATTTCTGGAGGGTGGGACTGGACCGCGTATCTGCCTGGGGGGTTGCCAACTGGGATCCCGAGCTGTTTTGTCGTGTAGTGGGTGTGGCAATGCAATGTACCAATGCATACTTACCAACTTGACTAGACCTGACTTGACTTAATTTATGTTATGCCAGTCATGAAAAATATGAAGCAGTCTGAATACCCATATTGGGAACACTCGCCACCTGTCTTCTTTCCCACACTTCCCACTGGTAACATGTCTTATGAAGCTGACTGGGAGGTGTGTGTTTACTTTAGAAACAAAATAAAAAGATTTATTTTTCTCAAAGACAGACAAATAAAAAAACAAAAAAAAATCAACTTTTCAGAGTATAAAGATTAGCTAACTGTGATCGTAGTCAGAACAGAAATGCAAAATTCATCCACCATGAAAATCAGATTTAATAACTAGAGACAAAACACAAAGGTGAAAATCAGCTGGAGACATTAGGGCGAGAGTGAGAAGCAGAATATTAAATCCTACACTTTCCATTCACTGCTTGACGTAGCTGCATTGTAAATGATCAACTCGTATCGGGAGGGTGGTCCCTAGCAACCAAGTAAGGTTACATAGCAGCTCATTGTCTGCTTGCAGTGGCTTTCGGTTAAAGGATGTGATATAGTAAGAAATGAAATGAACAATAATGTAGAACCTTTTTAAGCAAAGAAATAAAACACATGCTAATACATGAGGTTAAAGTTTAAAAATTAAACTTTCAACATATAAAACTCTCATAAAAAAATATTTAATTGAAAAATACATTCTAAGCAGATAAAACAGGCTTCCCCATTTTCAAAAGCTTTGGATGTTTGAGTGAAATGTGTTAAAGGTACGGGGAGAAAACGCCATGCAGACAGTGACTGTTTGCTGAATCCATGAGACAATAATGCTGCTCACTGTGAAACCAAGCCATCACAGAGACAGTCAAGCTGATTTAGTCATCTAGTTTGAAGACATCTGCCTTGACTAAAGCAGTGCAGGGCATTCTGGGTGAGCTGTTGCACCTTATTGAGATTCTTTCAGTTTGACTGTGCTTTATGTTAGGTGTACCTCAGGGTGATGTCATCTCATGCTGGGTCTTTACTTCTCTTTTTGCACTCCTGTTAACCATCCTTTCAATGTCTGCTTTTAAAAGAGGACAGGAGGCTTAAGCCAGTGAGAGATGAACGAAATCTTTAGTGGCAGTTCTGAAATGTGAGCCATGCAGCTAACAGGACACAGTATTGAGGTTGATGTAATTAAAAATTAGGTTTGTTCTAATGGAATTTGACCTGCATATCATACTACCTGAAGTACCCAGCAAGGACCAGGTATATTTGTACATTGTTTTATGGTCAGTCAGTCAGTCATTGTCCAACCCACTATATCTAAACACAGGGTTACGGGGATCTGCTGGAGCCAATCCCAGCCAGCACAGGGCGCAAGGCAGGAACAAATCCCGGGCAGGGTACCAGCCCACCGCAGGGCACACATACACACACACACACACCCCAAGCACACACTAGGGGCAATTTAGGAACGCCAATGCACCTAACCTGCATGTCTTTGGACGGTGGGAGGAAACCGGAGCAGTTAATGTGTTTTTTTAAATGAAGACTCCATATTGACTGTTCTCAGCTTATCTGTACTCTTTGTCTCCTGCAGGTTACCCAACTTGAGATCTAATTTTGTAGGTTACCTCTGATGCCTACAGCTTCTAGTTTCAGAATGAATCTTTGGTGTGGGACTGTATCAAGGGCTTTTAGAAAGTCTAAATAAATTATGACGTATGCTTTGTTTTTGTCAGCTATTCCCTATTTTAGGGTCAATAAACCCTAAAAGATTGTTTTGGCAGGACCTTCCGCTCATAAACCCATGCTGGCTGTTATTTAGTAAATTATTTTCATCCATCCATCCATTATCCAACCCGCTATATTCTAACTACAGGGTCACGGGGGTCTGCCATAAGTTTCCATAAGAGAATGTGGACACTGCACACAGACAACAACTAGGCAGAGGATTTGAACCAAAGATGCTGATGCTTGAGGCAGCAATGCTGGCCACTGTGCACTTAAAGAGTTAGTTGGCTTGGAGAAATAAGGAGTCTTCAAATAGTGTTTGGTGCATTTGTTTGCATTCATTATTAAGAACATTGTCAAACCTGTTGTGGGACATGGAGCCTATCATGGCAGAACTGGTGTGCAAGGCATGGTGTGGCCCTAAACATGACTGCTGCCAGTTCACACAAACATCTGCATTCATACTCACTTGTGACCAATTTAGAGCCACTAATAAACTTAAGGTACATGTCTTTGGGATGTGGGATGAAAACTGGAGCATCAGGAAAAAAAAAACAGATATGAGGTGAACATGTATACTGCATGAAGCTAATGATCCGAAACTAAGTCAGTGAGGCAGCAACGCAAATCACTGCCACAACCTCTCAATGTGCACTCTACCATCAATACAACAATACATTTATTTATGAAGCCATTTTCTAACCCACTTTGTCCAGTTTCAATGTTGTGCGACCCGTAGACTATTGCAAAGCATTGGGCTCAAGTTGAGAACCAGTTCTCAACAAGATGACAGGCCATCATAGGGCACAGCCATGTGCATACACTCACATCCTCTCACGTAACATTATCTCATTAAACGCTAGGTGGGCAATACAATAAAATATGTGAAAACAGATTTCTATTTTTCACCTTCTCCCATTAGTTCTTGCTCCCAACTATTTCTACTTCAATCAATATTTCAAGAATCTTTATAAACAAAAACTTTGGAACAACTTGATTACTGTTTCTGCGGTGGACTGGTGCCCTGCCCGGGGTTTGTTTCCTGCCTTGCACCCTGTGTTGGCTGAGATTGGCTCCAGCAGACCCCCGTGACCCAGTAGTTAGGATATAGCGGGTTGGATAATGGATGGATGGATGATGACTGTATAGGTTGTGATCTTAAATGAGGTTTCTTCCTGGTAAGATGTATATTTTGATGTTTACTGTTCTTTTTAATTTAGCTCTAAATAAATAATTGAACTATTTTAATGCTTTTTGGCCTGGATTTATAAACGTGCCACTCTTAATACTATGTATAATACTATGGTGTGTCTCATGCTGCTAATATTACCTCAGGATTCACTGTGCTTGCCCATTGGGTCATTACAATATACCCATCATCTTATGTCTTGTGATGCTACAGGGAGATCATTAGAGGTGTGTGGGCTCTCAGCAATTCAGTTAGCAGTGGCAGGTACAGGTAAGAATCCTGGCAGGTTAGGGTCATACAAATTCATAGAGCTTTTTGTCATGTTATGTTGATTGCCTCAAAATATGTCAGCAATAAAAGAGGTCTGGAAATTATAATTTTGATATGTCACTTTTAAAAGTAACATAAGGCAGCTAGCAATTCCAAAGAGGCCAAACAGTCATTTCCAAAATTGCAGGTACAAGGGGAACAGCTCTCAAAAATAATGATAGTGTACACCAAACATGAAGAACCTTCAGCGGCAAAGAGAAACAGCAGAGTTGCTAAATTACACAAAAGTATGGCATCAAAAATGAGCATGAAATTGGATAAGCACCTCGGTGACCCAATATTAACAAAAAATGTACATCATGACCTACACAAAAGTGGAGGGTATGGCAGAGCTGCCATTAAGAGACAGCTTGTATCCAAGGCCAGTACACAAAGACATATAACTTGGTGCAAGGAGCAATGGAAAAAATCATAAAGTCTTGTGAGTCATCTTTCGGCCTAATTCCTATTCACAGATGAATTTATTTGTTTAGTATTTGATAACACTACATTAATCTCTGAGGGTAAATTGTCTTTTTGTTATGACCTTTGGAGTTCAGAGCACAGGGTCAGCCATTTTACAGCACTCCTGGAGCAATTTTCAGGTTTAGGATGCCTTCAACCTGCACTGTCTTACAAGCTGCCATCTTTGGAATTCATGAAGTTTGATGATTGCCCTGTGAAGATGTATGAAGGGCAAGGGATATAAGTGTCTTAATTCATGATTCCCACTCTATTGCTGGAGGATAATTCCACATTACTTGCTGCTAAACTAATTCAAGAGTGAGGATATGAAGAGCAGGATGAACTGTCTTCTATGGTCTCTCCAATGACCAGATCACTGAAAGCTCAAGGGAAGATCCAACTGTCAATAAACTTCTAACTTCAAATAACTTCTAGAAGAATAGTGCAATATCCCACCCTGCACAGACCAAAACTTATGTAACATCATATCAAGAAGGGCTAAAGAGTTTCTGAAGGCAACGCTGGTCATCTTCCTTAATAAGTCCTTGATGTGACAGTAATTGTGTTCAGGTGTATCCATTGTTACACAACCACAAGTAAGCCTCTGTGGTCAAATGTATCCTGCTCATTTGGCCCAGAAACATCCTTCAAGGGAGCAGTAAATATAGAAATGAAACATCCGACAGAAATGGAATATGTTTCAGCCAGAAGACCCATTTCAAATCATGAATTTCAGTTGGTTTGTCCACAGCCGCCATGTTTTATTGTGCCAGTGATCAAATGATGATGTGCACACAAGCACACTTTTTAGTTCCTATCCAACCCAGGTACACGTTTGCCAAGCCTTTTCTGCTTAATGCAATAAATTACACAGACACAGTTACTTTTATTTGATAAAATTTGCAGTATTAAAGTCTGACCTATAAAAAAACTAAAGAATTAAACAAAAAGTAAATATAGCCATTGTGAGTCAAGCAAAGTCTACTGTCATAGCTCAGTTATTGAACAGGTGGATTTAATGTTTAATTTTTAAAAACGCATATTCGTATTCACAAGCACTTCATAATTTACAAAAAATAGAGTTCCTTTATATTTCTTGTCATTTTCACTTTTTTCTCTTGCTTTCTCAATGTTTTCATGATTAAGCAGCATACCACTCCTGCTAGCACTTAAATGGAGCAAATAAATGAAAAAGCCATATAAGCGAACTAAGACATTTTCTTGTACATGCAGGTTTTGTTGATTTCCAACGGAAGTATGTACTATACCTTGTATAAATAAAGGTTGTCAAAAAATGGAGTATTTTGTAAAGACATACAAAAACCTGTACACAGTATCTTCAAATATCCACAGAACACAGTTTGTGTCGTCAATGTCCACATGCACTGGTTTAAAGCTTAAAACCTTTTGTGTCTGAATGGTCTACAAAAGTCCATACTTCAGCTTTATCTATTCTGTGGATTTCAGAGTTCAGACATTAACGTATGTTGGGATTTCCTTTGAGATCTTGTCAGCTTGTGGTGAAATGCATCCTAAAAGGGGAACAAAATAAACAAGAAAAAATGAGGAAACATGCATTTCTTACTTTTAACCTTTCTTTAGTCCTACCTATCAAATATTTATCTATTGGAACCTCCAGGTTTTATTTCACCCCTCATTAAGAATAAAAAGTTGCAAGATGTACTTTAGAATTGTGTTGCTTTTTCTGATTTATGCATTAAAATCAATGTAAATCATACCTTATGGATCCATCATACATCTTCCAGAGTTGTCTAAAATTACTGAAATCAATATCAAAAGTCAATTTAGCAAAATACAGTGTTTTAAAATCGATCAATGAAGGAATCAACCAATCCTTGTTTTCCTAATTTGCAATTCACATTCAAACTCCCCCATTGATTTACTTTTAGCAAATCAATTTTGCTAAGTAACAAATCATAATACCTTTCAAATATTCCAGACATGAATCAAGGTAACCTGGCACCGTTAGAATATAGTTTGCATGTATCATTAATTTGATAGGTTAAAAAAAAAAGAGCACATCTGTAGGTTTTTCTTGGCAGTTATTTTCCATCGATGTTTCTATTATTCTAAGTGGACAATGCTCTCAATACAAAACAATGCACTACAGTATTTTCTGGTTCATTAAGACAGCCAAACTGAAACTAAAAATGCAGCCAAGAATCAATTTATTCTGAAACGCAAACCCTTCTAGTGGTACATTTCTTCTTGAAATGGTTGTTTAGAAAGAGGCAGGTTTTCCTGTAGCAGGTTTGCTGCCTTATTAAAATATTCAACACCCCTGAATAACATTAAGAAGTTTCAGGGTAAGTTTGTGCATAACCCTTCCAGTTTAATTCTTACGTAATACCTGCCTAACAATCATTTTTTATTTTTTAAAAGGTAAAGATTATCACCAGGGTGGCAGTGGTTAGTACTGCTGCCTAAGAGGTGCAGAAGAATGGGAGTAAACTGTAGGCCAGTCACACTCTTTTGGACTTTGCATGCTTTTTCTCTGAATGTTTTCGTCTCTGTTTCTCCTGCTTTCCTCCCACATCTTAAAGATAAAGATGGTAAAAATGAATCAGACCAACTGAATGTGCCTTTGTGTGTGATCTATGAAGAACAGCTAACCCCATCTAAGGTTGTTCCAGCTTTGCATCCAGTGTTGCCAGGAAAGAAAAGGCAACACTGTGCTTGGATAGGTGGGTTTCAAAAAATATGGTTGGATAGATTGTTGACGTCCATGGTGGAAAAATAAAAACAAAATGAGAAACAGAACAATTCATCTGCAGTATGTATTGGTGACCCAAAAGGCTATATTCATAAAAGTGGTGATGATCAGTTGTCATTTAAATCATTTTTGATTCATCTATCATGCTGACAGGATTTCTAATGACTTATCTGTATTCTTTGGTATAAACTCCACCTTGATTGCTGAGTTGTGAGTTGGACTGTGGTATCTTTGTGCTATGTTAGTTGTTTTGTTTCCCTTTAAGTTCCATTCTCCTCCATTAATTTCAAAGCAATGCCCCTTAACTCTTCATTAAAAATGTCATAGCTTGGAAAGCTCAAGATTTTTCTTATAATGTATATTTGATTTTGAGCATACACTTTGCACCAAATAAAATAATTACACTTTTAGCAGATGTATATAAATATTTTTATCACTGGCCTGCAAGTTGTGCAGGTTGAGTTCATGTCTTTGTCTAATAATTACTCTGAAATCCTGTGTTTGTTTGTTATCTTCTGTAAGGAGTAATTCTTCCCTGTTATTCCTTGACTTTTATCACTTACACACAGTGTTAAACAGACAGGTTATTCTCCATCATTTCACTTCAAACGATAATAATACTGAGTGCAAAGGAAAGAATGCCTTATTAGAACTTTAGTAGAATCTAAACAAGAACAAGCCATTAAGCCCAACAAAGCTCGCCAGTCCTATCCACATAATTCTTCTAAAATAACATCAAGTTAAGTTTTGAAAGTCCCTAAAGTCTTACTGTCTACCACAATACTTGGTAGCTTATTCCAAGTGTCAATCGTTCTTTGTGTAAAGAAAAACTTCCTAATGTTTATTCAGAATTTACCCATAACAAGTTTCTAGCTGTATTCCCATGTTCTTGATGAGCTCATTTTAAAATAACAGTCTTGATCCACTGTACTAATTCCCTTCATAATTTTAAACACTTCAATCATGTCTCCTCTTACTCTTGTTTTGCTTAAACTGAAAAGGCTCAGCTCTTTTAATCTTTCCTCATAATTCATCTCATATAGACCTGCACTTCGCTGTACTTTTTCTAGTGCTGCTATGTTCATTTTATGGCCTAGAGACCAATACTGCACACAGGACTCCAGGTGAGGTCTAAACAGTGCGTTATAAATCGTAAGCATAACCTCCTTGGACTTGTACTCTAGATATTATGGTGCTATACCACCTAACATTCTGTTTGCCTATTTAATGGTTTCTGAACTCTGTCTGGCTATTGATAGCGTAGAGTCCACTACAGTTTCTAAGTCCTTCTCATAAGGTGTACTTTTGATTTTCAGACCTCCTCTTGTCTGTTCAAACCCAACATTTTTACTTCCTATGTGTATTACTTTACATTTACTGACATTAAATTTCATCTGCCACAAATCTACCCAAGCCTTTATGCTGTCCAGGGGCCTCATGTATAAATGGTGCATATGCACAGAAATGTTGTGTAAGAACGTTTCCAGGTTCATATCGCGATGTATAAAACCTAAACTTGCCGTAAAGCCACGCACATTTCGACGGTACTTCATACCCTGTCGTACGCAAGTTCTCCGCTCAGTTTTGCAGACTGGCGGCACCCAGCATCAAAGCAGTGCTACTGTGCTACTTTCTTTTTCAGATCCACATTACTGACGCAGCTTTATAAATACAATGAAATTAACCGCATATTGTTTATTAGTTTAATGCATCTGATTGTAATTAACCTGTAACAATATAATGGTCCACAGAATGGCCAAACTATTCCAAATACCATAGCTGCTTTAGAGTTGTTACTCTCACTGCACCTTCTTTTTCTTCTTACAGCTGCTCCCGTTAGGGGTTGCCACAGCAGATTATCTTTTTCCATATTACTCTCACTGCACCACTCAGAGCAGCTGATCGGAAAGAGAATTATTGGTATACAGCATCAAGCACACGCAGCCTCAGCCATGCTTCCTATTTGAACTGCTTCTCACACGGCAAACGCTTCAAAACCTTTACTGTACGGACCTCGCGGTTCAGAATGAGTTTCATCCCAAGAGCTCTAAACGTAATCAATCACTCCATTAAGTGCTCCTTGTAGAACTGTTTGTACTTATTTGTACAATCACCTCACTGTAAACTTGCACTACAGTTATAATATTGCACAACCAGAGCCACTTTATAAAGCACGTATTTACATATGATGACGATATCATTTTTAAGATGAAATGCAGCAAAATATGTTTATTATATTATACAGATAAAGTTTAACTTAATTTAAATAAACTATATTGTTAATAATTAAAGGATATTGTTATATTGTTAATAATTAAAGGTGTCGCTACACTAGCAAAGATCTGGCACTCTGTTTACGAATTGTTCCTGCCTCGCACTGTATGCTTCACTGGGACTGGTGTGAAGGATAGAATAATTAAACTACTGTACTACGAAGATATTTCAATGTTTATTAAAAGTTTTGAAGAATCGGTGTTATAAGCTTACAGATGGCTTAACGTCTATTACAGAGTTGATTGTGTGGTGATTGGTTACTTGGAGAAAGAAAAGGAAGGACAGGAATTGGGGGTTAGTACATTTGAAAGTACTGCTGCAATAAATTATTTCTTTGAAGGTTGCACACAATCACTGTGCCACCGTGTTCCCATGTTTAATAACATGCTTGAACTCCTATCATCATGAAAATTACATCAAGTATACATCTCAGTAATTTAATTATTCGGAGAGCTGTAATATTCCGAATGTAATGGATTCTGTGTCCTGTCGGAGGAAGACAAAGCACAGAAGCACGTAGTGATTCACACACATAGAGCACATAGAAGATCAAATACAAAACAAAGCATTTAACGTGCTACATTAGTTACAATGGGATTTGAGAAACTAGTAAATTAAACGATTTTAACATAAAGTTTATGATGTTCTACTTTAATGACAAAATGAACTACGTGATTAAAGTGGAAATTTCGAGATTAAAGTTGACATTTCGTGCTTTTTTCCCCGCTGTGTGCCTATTTTTTTTCTCTGTACCCTAATAAGCTTTCATATGAAACTCAGATGGTGGGCTACGACTCGGCTTTTCACGGCGAACTTTGTGAGCTTGAGCTTTTGAATTTCTCTGACACGCTATGTCACTCGATCAACTTCCTTTTCTTGTTTATACCATTGTTTAAACCAACAAATAGTACGTTATTCCATGTCTCCACTTGGTATTCGCTGAAATTGTTCTATTTTTCCTTGTAGTTTTGCCATTGTCTTTTCACAGAACACTGAGCTTAAGGGCTATTTATATTGATTTACATATTCAAAGAGGCATAATTGTGGGAGGAGATAGGGCAGGACAGCAGGCGCGTGCACGTGTGGTATTTTCCACGCTGACCGTGATTTATGTAGCGGAAGAACGTGGAAGTTGGTGAACGCACAGATTTATGCACCTGGATTTTTTTGTGTGTAAGTACATTTCTGCTTTTGT
Source organism: Polypterus bichir lapradei (assembly GCA_026402145.1). NCBI lineage: Eukaryota > Metazoa > Chordata > Cladistia > Polypteriformes > Polypteridae > Polypterus > Polypterus bichir. The sequence continues at coordinate 9,000,480 of JANRMT010062812.1, forward strand.
GCTTACGTCATGTTGTAGTGCAAATTCTACGCACAGCGTTATGCATGAGGCCCCAGATTATCTGCCAATCCACCTAGCTTGGTATCATCTGCAAACTTAACTAACTTGTTACATATATACAGTACCTATCCAAATCATTTATTTATATTAAAAATAGCAGAGTCCCTAGCACTGACCCCTGAGAGACATCACTCTGAATGTCAGCCAGTTCTGATAAGGTTCCTTGCACAATGACTGTCTGCTTCTTGTGTCCAAGCCAATTTTGCACCTACCTACACCTAAACATTCAGTTTAAAAAAACATGAGTCAAAATACTCAAATAACAGCTTACATTTTTGAGATAAGGTTGTTCTACTCACTGATGATGGTGTTGGAGAGTGGTGGTGGGTTGCATATCAATTAGCATGTGCAAATAAGAATTTCACTGTACTCTGCACATGGGACAAAAATGATTATAAATATATTGTACTTCACTGTTGTTTGTGTTTCACGTGTATCCAATGAAAGTTTTGATTAGGTTTGGTTACTTTTATGGTCGAATAAACTTTTTCGTCTTTTACTTCATGTACTTCGCATTTTCATTGGCTGTTGTCAGACTACTGCCATGCCATTTTTATTTCAGGACAGGATTTGCCATTACTATATGTCTGAACTCTATTTAAGAAAGACTGCTTGCTTCTGAGAATCACGATTTAGAAATAAGAATGAGGAAATGTAAAAATGCTGCTGTCTATCTGAACTGTTATTAATGGATTGGCCATTTTAACTGATTTTTCATTATGCCTTTCATCTGCTCTTATTTTATACTGAATACTTACCTGCACTAAAAGCACACTCTTTGTTTTTTCTCTCACCTTAACTCCCAACACCAAAAACAAAATATCACAATTGAAAATTAACTTGCTTTGAACCAATAGTTTTTTTTTTTCCATAGTTTAACTCGTACAAGAAAAGGAAAGTTTTTGTTGGCCAGTTTAGAAATTTTCCTAATTGGGCTATTTTTGTACATTAGAAGAATGTTCTGTAAATGGCACACTCCTTCTGTACAAAAAGTGTATATTTAAATTCTAAAATCTTCAAAATGAGGCAGACAGTATGATTGAATAGCCAGATTTTTTCTGAACATGAACTTGCAAAATCTTTGAATCCAAGTAAAACACACATGAGCTATTGGAGTGTTTAATGGGTGCTGGACTAAGGATGGATGAAGGATGAAGATGGAGGTTTTTATGCCGTCACTTACTACATATCCAATTTCTTTTTCTAGAATGGAGGTGAATTCACCAGAAGACACACTAGATCACTCGGTTCCAATGTTACAGGGTCCACTCTTTCCATTTCAATAGAATATAAATCAACATCCCAAAAGAAGTTCAGTCACAAACCAGCATTCAGAAAGGATGGAGCTCCTACTTGATCCAAACCTTAATTGTTTTGTAACTGGTGCTCTGTGCCTATCTGATCATTTTTATTCTTTCACTGTTCTCTGGACATCCAGGACATTAAAAGGGTTATCCACAGGGACCCCAGCACTTTCTTGATGTATTTTATAGTACATATTCAGAGGATATCTAAGCATACAGTACATACTGCAGTAATTTGCTTGCACTAAAGCTCATTAATTTCCAAAGTTCAGTCAGTCAGCATTATTCGAAGAAGGATATCAGTTCATATTTCCAACCATTTCCAAAACCTGATTTTTCATTATAGGGTTCTATGGAGATCAAATCATTGAACTAAGACAAATGTCAATCCATTGCAGGGCATAGGCATACACACATTCACATTGACTCACACTGTTACAATCTGGAGACACCAGGCAACCTCACTTGCATGTCTTTGAGATGTTGGAGAAAAGCCACCTGGGCAAATTAAGAGCAAGCAAAACGTCACACAAACAGTGACCAGGCCAAGTTCTGAATCCATGTCGATGCAGCCTGATCGCACCATGGAATAATTAGTTTACGGTGAAAGTAATAACTTGTGTAAGGCTGAACTTGACATTAAGCATAAAGGTTTTACTAGACAAGATATATTGTGAGTCAATAATTACTTTTCAGACAAATTCATGTGTGAAAAACTGATTTGATAGAAGCTGTAACTGAAGTATAACAGCTTCTGGCTTTGTTAATTCTAATCTGTTTTGCTTTGCTCTTGATTGCATTGTTAACTGTTTAGATTTAATATATTTTCTATTCAAAATGCACATATTATATGCCTTATGAAATATTATTATTATTGTAATTATTAATGAAAAATGCTTTTTTGCTTTATCCAACAGTGAGGATGATTTTTCTACAATGACATGAACAACATCAAATGTAACAGGTAAAATTTGTGCTGTAAATGGCAATTAACTGAAAAAATGTGTGAGGGTGCTACTTCACCATGGGACCTGCTTTTCAAGATTCTTTTGACCCCTGGGATCTGATAATAAATTACACAAGTGTTTTCACTGCTGTTTCTGAAAATCATTAAATGGATAGGAATCTTAGGTATAAAGTATACAAACCCTGCAATACCTAGAATGATAAACAGAAGGAATTCAATTAATTATTAATTTACTATTAATTTAACAAAACCGGATTCTAGTATACAGTGTGAGGCCAGACTGAGATCACTTCACCTTTACAGTTTGTGATCTTCTCCCTACAAATCCTAACTGATGCTGCTGGTTATGTTTTGGACACTGTGTGGATGTAAGTACTAAACTGTTGGGATTGCATAAAAGATTTTTTTAAATTTTATTTTATTTGTATTTTTGTTGGTAAACTGATAAAGAAAATGCAATTAAGCATGAAGTACACTGAGATGTTGAGGACGGCAAAGTACCAAGGGTGAGTAAGAGTGCTCTGGTTAATTCTGATTTATTAATTATTTTGAATTTCAGGTTTGAACAAACTGCTGTCACAAAACCAAAATTGTGTTAGTTAAAACGTGATGTGGCTAAAAGCAAAAGGACAATACTTAAAAGAAAACAGGAACCGAACACTGAAATTTTCAATTTGAAACATGCAGCTCAAAATCATGGTGTCATGTTTCAGCCAGTGCTTCTCCCCTGGCTGGGCTTCAAAGTAATTTTTCTTGTCTATTTTGCCATTTTTTGTGAAATTTATTCATGTTAACCTTTATTTTGTTTATCATGTGTATTATTCTTTGTTTTTATCCGTGACTATAAAATGCCTTGGTTATGTCACATGTGTTTTGTTGTTGGTCCTCCAAGAGTTGGGGCCACCTACAAGTCACCGCTAGGAACTACCCTCTGCCCTATAAATCTAAAGGACCTCCCAATATTCCTGGTGGTTGAATGAGCCAGGGAGTGGAGTGTTTACTTGTGTTTCAATTGTGCTTATTGTGATTTCCTGGATTTTTGAACGTGTGCTCTGTTTTTGACTTCACCTTGGAATTCTGTATTGGGACTGTTTTGCCATGGATTGCCTTGCTTTCTCGGGCAATTCTTTTTGTGACCCAATGAGCTTCTGGTGCTACAGAGTGTTTTTGTTAAAAAATAAATCTTTTATTTTATAAAGATTTCTCAAGGCCCTTTTTGTTTCTGTTCAGAGTTTTGATAGTAATCTCCCCTAGAGAGCCATATTGGAAGTATTTATGTGCTTTTGGGACTCCTAGTTCTTCAAGACACATGGTCCAGGAATGGACTGCTGCACATAGCCTACCACGGACTGGCATCACAATTCTTCATCTGACTCTTGAAGAAGGGATGATACATTAGTTAGGCACTCCCAGAGGTTTCTCCTTACAGCCTGAAAATGCTGCACCACAGTTACTGGAATGGGGCTATGGAGGAGTGCTCAGAACATTTTGGGAGGGTATCTGTCTCTTGTATTGCCATCAGTATGTCCTTTTGAAATGTCTTTTTTTAAAAGTTCTAAGTGTTAGTAAAATTTCTTATCGTATATTTTTTATTTTGTCAAGGCCAACTTTCATATCAAAGTATGGCTTTCTATAATGTGTACTTTATATAGTCATGCCTATTATGGAAAAGGCTTATCTGTTCTTCATAATATGAAGACCAAGTCCCAAGCTAAACTCTCTAGCAAAAAAGAGTGCCACACCAATACATGGAGGAGATCCTGTATATACCAGGAGGCGTTGGGCAAAGAAGAACAACTGAGGAGCACACATATGTAGGAAAGTGTGACATGACATTTTCACTAGTGCACTAGAAGACAGCTTTCTTTATCTCATTGCAATGGTGCCTCTGCCTGTATATTTACATTTTTTTATTACATTGACATACTGATTTACAATCTCACTGTCAGTGCAAATTTTTGCTTTCTTAGCGGTTGAAGATGCAAGAAGTCCCCAAGGGAAAGAGTAGCACTAAAATAACACTGGAGGGGATAGCAAAGTCTCCTGTGGAGTGGAGGTGGCACAAGAAGGTGAGGAGCACTGGGGCATTACTCCTGAATGGCAACAGTCAGGGGTACAAGCATTAAACAAAAATAAATAAGTAAAGAGTGCTTCTCATGCTCTTTCAAGACACTAAAAGTCAGAGGGTCAGCAGATGAAAGAAAGATCTTTTGAAAAGAGCTAAAGAAAGAGACCAAAGAAGAATGGCAAAAGTTTACAGAACCTCTTCGCTGCCCCTCGCTGTGTCAAATACCTGTAGATACTGTGGTCAGGCAATTAATTTCAGAGATCAGTGAATACTGGCACTTAGATCATACTCACCTGTCTAACCCCTAGAAAGCATTCAGATGCAAGTGGGAAAATTTGGTACTGTGTGACCCCACCAAATGGTGGCTGTTTTGTGCTACAATTGAACAGGGACCCTGGGCTGCTGGAAGCAATTCTAGCTTGGTGTCCATGTAGCCCCTCACCCTGGTAATGATTCCTAGTCTTGACAAAAAGACTACCTCACAGCCAGATGCTGCCTACCATTCACAATATATCTGAGTAAAATAGAAGCTTTGATACAAGGGGTGGATAGTAATTTTTAAAAAAAGGCCCAAACAACCTTTAGAATTTCAACACTCTACTACTACAGATCAAGCACATGGTAATGAAGGTTCACCTGCTAAAAAGTCAAAAAAGGCAAATGAAGAATAATTCCAAATGCTGTATAAAGTAAACCAACAAAAAACATTAATGGAGGTCAAGGATTCCAAGGAATTTATGGAAGCTTTACTACAAAGGGAAGAAGTTGCAATATCACATAAAATTTGATAAAGATTCAAAAAGATGGAAAAATACAATACATCTTATTAGTTTTACAGTATAGTGCTCTTCACTGAGTGTAGGAGCAGAGTGCTGTGAAAAATGGATGGAAAAGGAGGTTGCCACTTTGTACTCCTTAGGCTGGCGGTTCACTACCCTGTTGATGTTGTCCTCGCGGCTACAGAGTTATGAACAAAATTGTGTATCTATAAATTGTCAACAAAAAAGAAAAGAAAGGCATGGTGTGCTTTTTTGAGCTAAAGTTGTTAAAGAAATTATTTATTTGCTTAGTATGGGAACAAAGTTCTGTATTATCCAATATTAAAAATATTGTACAGTAATGCACGGCCTCACACAGCTGCCAACTTCATGCATATCTGTAAAAAAATGAAATGGCTGGTTCTCAACCACCTATTCTACTGTCTGGACCTTTCAAAGGTGCACTGAGAGGCAGTTTACTTACAACTGAAGAACAAATGAACAAAGCAGTGCAACACTGGCTTTACTTTAAACCACAGACCCTTTTTTGCCCCTGATGGCATTCAGAAGCTGGCATGAGTAGACAACGATGCAGAAAGATTATACTGGGAAGTAATTTATTTGAAATATCTTTAACATAACAAAAACATTTTTGAATACAAACAGTGAAACTTTTTTTCAGAAACTGAGTGTGTGTCTCCTGCACACTTGTCAAAATCTTAACAGGAAGCTGTTCTGCTGACACTAAAACACATGAAATGTGCATTGAACTTTTAATCAATAATTAACTAATCAGGATCGGCTTTTCCTTTAGCATATGTCATGACTTATTGTTCATCTGGAAATAAACAACTTGGTCAACTGAGCTAAAGAAAATGACCTATAGCTTGGGAGGCTGGCATTGTTACCATTAGGGGTGGTGCTGTCATTTTATTAGCAGCATTGCATGCTGTTCACTGTTACATTAGAGTCATCCATTGATGCCATCCATCCATTTGTTATGTTTCTAATAAATTTAACAAGGTCACAGGAAGACTGGGACTATCAAAGTAGCACTGAGTGCAAGGAATGAACCAAGGTTGGCCATACCTTTAACTGTATTTTGCCATTGGTTTTTATACTAATTTATTTTATATTTTAACTAGGTGTTCATTTTTATTGTTATTTCCCTGACCCCATTTTATTATAATGGGCGTTTTTCTTTAATTTTTAGCTAGTTTTCTGTGTTCTTTTGGGACAATATTAATTTTTTTCCTGGGATTATCTACCACAGTGAAATCCATTCTGATGTCAGTTTAATTTTACAACCTTTTGGTTCAAAGTTAAGAATTTTTTCTGTCTTATCTAAATGCCATTTTCTTTTACTATAGGCGTTACTATTTTATGAGTTTAAGCATACCTGTTACTGTGACAATCTTTCTCATGGTCCACCAGGAGTGTGCGACCATTGACAATCAACAGCTTAACAGTATTTTAAGACCATTGCAAAAAATACTGTTTCATTCCAGATTGGATTCAAAGAGCCCTGGGTAAATGTGTTTTGTGTTGGCGTTTTTTTGGTAAACTAGGATGAGCTTTGTTCTAAGACTTTAATTATCATATAGCTGTAAGGGTTGACGCCTGATCAGTGTTGTCTTTTGGGTATTACTTTGACATGATTTTTTGACAATCCGGGTTCATTACATGAAGCTTATCCTCTTTCTCTGCTAAGGTAGAACACATTTTGTGTTTCTTTTGGTGACTACCTTTGCATGGCCCCTGTGTTATTTGTTGTAGTTGTTATGCCTGTTGCTGGTTATGTGACATGGTGGTCTCCTGAAATATTGTGCTATCAAGCCTATTTATAAGAGATAGATGCATGTCAGTATTCCGTGTCCTAGCTGTGGGATAATTACACTGCGTTGGGACAGTCTCTTGAGATTTGGATTATTCTTTTGATTACTGTTTTTGATTTACTTTTAGCTCTGCTTGACTTTTTGTCTTTCTGGTTATTGACTCTTGTTGGTTCTTTATATTACATCTCCTTTTGTTCTTCAACCCATGCCCTTTTCTTTTTCCATATATTTCCTTCTTAGCTATTCTTCTTAATGTCTCATAGATGGCTTCTTCTGTAAGTGGCCCCACAGTCAATAGGACGTCAGGCATTATAACCTCTTTCAACCCTAAGATGGACCTGCTCCTTCTCTCTATATGATATCAAGTCAATCTAAAACCGTTGAATAATTGAGTTAGTATTAGACTAGATTGTACAGCTCACTAACCTTAGGTTTTTTGGATTTCTACTTTATATCTTTCGGGATGTGTGTTGAGAAAAGTCGATATCAAGAGATAAAAGGCTAAAATGTCACCTAGAGTCTATGTAGAGTGTTGTGCACTTCAAACATCTAACCATCTTACAGCACTTCATTAAATATTGGCTGTCATTCTCATCTAAAAAAATACTTTGCAGAAGCATGTTGTAGATGACTCAAATTCTGCATTGTCAGAGCATATGAACTAGACAGTGAAGTCTGTAACGATAGGTAGAAAAAAAAAACATTGGCCAAATGTTCCATTCTAGCTTTACGAAGAAAACTAGAGGTGTGGGAATTCTCATACATAGAACTGTTCCATTTGTAGCATCAGATGTAGTATTGGATCCTGAAGGGAGATATGTAATGGTTATGGGAGACTTATCTAACTGTAAAATGATCTTGATAAATGTTTATGCACCTAATGTTGATGATAAGGAATTTATACAAAATTTGTTGGCATCCATTCCCAATCTGAACACTCATAAAGTTATAATGGCTGGGGATTTTAATTGTGTTATGAATCCACTTTTAGATAGGACTTCCTCCACAGGGGGAACGGCATCTAACACTGCAAAAATAATTACAAAGTTTATAACTGATCACAACTTATCAGACCCCTGGAGGTTTTTAAACCCAAATTCAAGAACATATTCTTTCTACTCACCAGTACATCATTGTTACTCAAGGATCGATTACTTCTTTATAGACAATAACTTCTTGCCTAAGATTAAATCTTGCAAATACGATGCTATTGTTATTTCTGACCATGCACCTATGATCTTGGAGCTAAAATTACTAAGCCCCATGCACTCACCCCGCAGATGGCGCCTCAACCCGCTTCTATTAGCTGATGAGAATTGTACTGAATTTATATCCAAACAAATCAAATTCTTTCTAGAGACAAATACATCCCCCGAGATCTCTGCAGGGATACTCTGGGAAACTCTTAAGGCCTTCTTAAGAGGACAGATTATCTCATATCTTTCCCACAGAAATAAATCCGAGGCCAAGAAAGTAGCAGATATAAAAAGCGAAATTACTAAAATAGATGAAGAACATGCCAGACTACCAAGCGAGACTCTACATAGGAGAAGGCAGGCTCTACATTCGGAATTAAACCTCTTGACAACTAAAGAAACTGAACAACTAATTTACAAATCCAGACATCATTACTATGAACATGGGGAGAAAGCTAATAAGCTTTTAGCTCAACAAATTCACAAGCAAGAAGTGCGCAACGCAATCTCGGTAATCACCAGTACGAACGGAGATAAAATCGTCGAACACCAAAATATAATGCACACTTTCAGAGACTACTATAAATCCCTATATACTACTGAGTTTAAGGAAGACAATACACAATCTAATGCATTTCTGGATACATTACAGATACCACAAATAGACGCTTGTAGTGCGGAGGAACTTGATAAACCTCTGATGTTATCAGAATTACTAGATGCTATAAAATCACTCCAAGGCGGGAAAGCAGCAGGCCCTGATGGTTACCCTGCAGAATTTTACAAGAAATTCTCCGCTCAGCTAGCCCCCCTCTTATTAGCAACATTTACAGAAGCCAGAGATAACCAATCTCTTCCACAAACCTTTCGCCAAGCATTAATCACTGTCTTTCCAAAACAAAATAAGGACTTATTACAATGTGCATCATACAGACCAATTTCACTTCTGAATAACGACGTTAAAATACTTTCAAAAATTTTAGCCAGAAGGGTGGAGAAAGTGCTCCCCTCGGTAATATCACAAGACCAAACTGGATTTATTGGGGGCCGGCACTTATCTTCCAATCTTCGACGCCTGTTTAATGTAATATACTCACCAACTAAATCAAACACCCCAGAAATATTATTATCATTAGATGCAGAAAAAGCATTCGACATGATTGAATGGAAATACCTTCTTACTATATTGGAGAAGTTTGGGTTTGGCCCAAACATCTGTGCATGGATTAAATTACTGTATACTAACCCAGAAGCTTCAGTTTGCATCAACAACATTTGCTCAGACTACTTTAAACTAGAACGTGGCACTAGACAAGGATGCCCCTTGTCACCGCTGCTGTTTGCGATTGCCATTGAACCACTGGCAATACATTGTCGAAATACTGATCAGATAAAGGGGATTAGCAGAGAAGGACTGGAACAGAAAATCTCATTATATGCAGATGACATGGTACTGTATATATCAGACCCAGAAAATTCTGTACCTGCAGTCTTAGCAGCACTCACAGAATTTCAAAAGATCTCTGGTCTCAGAATTAATCTGAATAAAAGTGTACTCTTTCCAGTGAACTCTCAAGCATATAATATTAAATTAGATACCCTACCTTTTATCATTGCAGAACAGTTTAAATACCTAGGGGTAAACATCACAAGTAAATATAAAGCTCTATATCAACAAAATTTCGCCGTTTGCATGGAAAAAATTAAACAAGACTTGCATAGATGGTCAACCCTTCATCTCACACTAGCTGGAAGAATTAATACTGTTAAGATGAATATTCTTCCTAAGCTCCTTTTTTTATTTCAAAACATCCCAATATACATTAATAAATCATTTTTTAGGCAATTAGATTCGACAATAACCTCATTTATTTGGAATTCAAAACATCCACGCATCAAAAGAGCGACCCTACAAAGACAAAAGGCAGAAGGCGGCATGGCTCTACCTAACTTCCAGTTTTATTACTGGGCAGCAAATATACAGGCGATAAGAACCTGGACACAAATAGAAGAACATACACAGGCTTGGTCCGCAATAGAATTAAACTCCTGCAGTACTTCTTTGTATTCCTTGCTCTGTGCTCCAATAAACACACGTTATCGGCAATACACTAATAACCCAATTGTGCTCCACTCACTTAGAATCTGGAACCAATGTAGAAAGCATTTTAAGACGGAGAAGCTTCTATCTGTGGCACCCCTGCAAGAGAACCACCTCTTTCAACCCTCACAAACATATGCAGTTTTTAATATTTGGAAAAAATTTGGAATTAACTTGCTTAGAGATCTTTATATAGACAACGTCTTTGCATCCTATGAGCAATTACATTCCAAATTTAACATTCCAGCTACACATTTCTTTCACTATCTTCAAATCAGAAACTTTGTTAAACAAAACCTTCCAGATTTTCCTCATCTTGCACCCTCATCCATGCTGGAAAAAATATTGCTCAATCTCAAGGATTTAGACTCCATCTCTACAATATATAAAATCATTTTACAATCCCTCCCTTTTAAAGATCCAAGAGGACACTGGGAAAAAGATCTTTCAATTAATATATCAGAAAAGGAGTGGAAAGTAGCAATGCAGAGAATTCACTCGAGCTCCATATGCGCAAAGCATACAATTATACAACTCAAAATTATATATCGAGCACATCTGTCTCGACTAAAACTCTCCAAAATGTTCCCAGGGCATGATCCAACCTGCGAACGTTGTAACCAAGTCCCAGCCTCACTAGGTCACATGTTCTGGTCCTGCACCAAATTAACATTATTCTGGACAAACATTTTTAATTACCTTTCAGATAGCCTTGGACTTACAATCCCTCCAAACCCATTAACAGCTGTGTTTGGGGTTCTTCCAGATGGGTTTAAAGCGGAGGAAGACAAACAAATTGTGATTGCATTCACTACACTTTTGGCACGTAGACTTATTCTCATAAACTGGAAGAACCCAAACTCTCCTCTTTTAAGTCAGTGGGAAACCGATGTGTTATATTATTTGAAGTTGGAAAAAATCAAATATTCAATTAGAGGATCCGTACAGACTTTTTTCAAAACATGGCAGGATCTAATCAGTAATATTTTAAAATAAGCTCAAAAGGCACAGAGAATTTATTAATTTAGGTATGTCTCCAAGTCTTAAATTTAACGCCGTTTGGCTTGCTCTCTCTCTCAGGGGTGGGGATCGATCTGTTCTTAATTTTTCTCTTTGTAAAAACTTGATTGCTTTGTATGGATTGTAATAAAATTAATAAAAATTTAAAAAAAAAAAAAAAAAAAAAAAAAAAAAAAAAAAAAGAAAAAAAAAACATTTTACACATACTGCATTATGGTTTGGCCATGGATGCACAGATGTCTTTTTTTCCATTTTCTAATAAATTTAACAAGGTCACAGGAAGACTTGGACTATCAAAGTAGCACTATGAGTTACCCATATTCAGCCAAGAATTTTATTTAGTCAGTGGGTCTCAGTTATACTGCCATGAATTAATGGAGTTGTCAGAAATACTATGTAACTATCTACTTTTCTCCATGCAATATTTGTATTTTTTTTTACCAGGGGCTAATATTATTAGTTCACATGAGCTGCTAATTGTTGAACATGCTACATAAAATAATTGGTGGTGTTGGTGTGAAAGAGACTGCAGCAGAACTCCGTACGACAGGACATCACCAATAGCGGTATTCACCTATGTTACAAAGGTGATTTAAAGTTGATTCATTCCAAACTAAAAGCTGCTAAAAATATCAACTCTCCATTAGCATTAATACTTAAAATTAGTACTGCCTCAGTGGTGGGTACCGCTGCTGCCTCGCAGTTAGGAGACCCAGGGTTGCTTCCTGGGTCCTCCCTGCATGGAGTTTGCATGTTCTCCCCGTGTCTGCGTGGGTTTCCTCTGGGCGTTCCGGTTTCCTCCCACAGTCCAAAGACATGCAGGTTAGGTGTATTGGCGATTCCAAATTGTCCCTAGTGTGTGCTTGGTGTGTGTGTGTGTATGTGTGTGCACCCTGCGGTGGGCTGGCGCTCTGCCTGGGGTTTGTTTCCTGCCTTGCTCCCTGTGTTGGCTGGGATTGGCTCCAGCAGACCCCCATGACCCTGTAGTTAGGATATAGCGGGTTGGATAATGGATGGATGGATTGTACTGCCTCATTATACAGTGGCTTTGAATAAATGTCTACCAACAAAAAAACTGTAAAAGTTACTAATTACTTTTACTACTACTTGCTTTTTTATCACATTCTGAAAGAACAGCATCTCCATCAGCTATAGAAAAAAATCATGCTGTTCAGGCATGGCTTGGCTCCGTTGGTTTATTTGAGTTTTTTCTTTTTTATCTTATTTTGTCTTTTTTTTAAACTTCAAAAAGCAATTAATGCTCCACAAAGACGAACCCCCTACCCTAACGCTCTTCAAATGCTGTCTGTAGGTTATCAGGGGACTTAAAATTTTAAAACTGCTGTAAGATAAACACTGTAACCCAACAAGACAATGAAAAAGTGGTTTTGTGTTAAAAAAATGTGGCAGTTGCTACTTTAGATGAAATACCACTTTTATCGTGGCTGTTATTTAAACTTTGTGAGTGTTGATGAAATCATTTGGAACATTGCACTGGCTGATGGGAATAGTAGTCCCCATGCTGGTATTTGCACACGGTTGCACATAGGACAATACTGTACATATTATATATATTTCTTACTGGATCATTTATGGGAAATTGACTGCACTCACAGCCACAGTCCTTGGTAAGCACTTGCTAAACACATCTTTCTTGTGCATCACTGAAATTTCCTCCTTTCACTTTGCTTCTTCAGGTGGCCTTCACTTCCATACACCTGTATGTCCCTGTTCAATTGCTTTCAGGGCTGTGGTGAAATAGGTTTGGGTATTTAGGTCTTTCATTTTTTCTGTTGTTTTCTAGTTTCTATGTGTTTTATTTTTTATGTATTTCCTGTTATGTTTAGAATTATGTCCTGTCTCTTTAAATGTATGTTACATGTTCTTTGTGGGTGGAACCCCAAGAGGCGGGGACACATGTCAGTCTCTGTTTGGAAACTAACCCCAGCCGTATAAAAGACTTGGAGACCTGCAGTTCAAGAATAAATTATTGTAATTGTTATTGTTATTATTGATGTTTCTTGGTTTTGATTCAGATTTTATAAATAGATTTGATTTGTTTAAGGATTCGGATTTCTTTTTTTTTTGTGAATTGAATTGTTCAATGTGAATTGATCCCTTTAATGCCTCTGTTTACTCTGTGGAGTTTCTTCTGTTATTTTAGGGTATTTTGCAAATAAGTCTTATTTTTGCAAAGATTCTTTTCATAGTCTATCTTTCCAAAGCAAAGTTTAACTGTTTCTCCTTCTTTTGGAAGGCTCTTTTTGACTTGTGAGGCCTGAAGCAGGTCTGTGGGGTTACTGGAGTGAGGCCTAACTCAGGCAGGAACAGGAAGCCTGAGCCTGGCTTGTGAAGGCTTTTGGATGCCTCACACCTTTTCTGACTTTTCTGTTTTCATCACAGTCCCATTCACTAAAGCATTATTAACAATGAATTTCAACAACAACAAAAACAAGTCTGGCTAATTTTCTTTTTGCTAATGTTACTAAGTTTCAATGAAATCAGTCAAACAATTTTTGAGATTTTGAAGTATGTTATTTTTCTATTGTGTTACCTTTTTCCCTAAATCTACTCTATATATATATACATAAAATCCTAAGCCTAAAAGTGCAACAATTTTGTGCAACGATTTTATGTGACTTTTTTGTCACGCTTTAAATCGGCTTATTTTAAAACCTACATAATATATGTTTGGTATCATTCTTTTCAGAATTTGTTGAACTTTAATGTGATGTGGTTAGATTTTTAGATTCTTATTCCGTTTTTAAATTATAAACTAAAATATCAAGAAAGTTGTGGGGCGGCCTACTAGCACGCAACTGGGGGTTGGGTGCCTAAGGCGCCAGGGGGGATTGTACTATATCTTTAAATACAATCACTTTCTCTAACGGAATGGCTCAGCTGCAGGATAGATGTGGGCCCAACACCCGCCCCCGGGTTTGGCAAGCAAAGTGAGCAGCGAGTGGAGCCTCCTAGTATTGATATATCAAAATGCCCTTTCTTAGTAGATACTCACTGGCCTAGATATACCATCCTGCCAAGTTATCATTAGTCTGGCAAGGGGCACTAACCCTGTGAATCCCAAAGTCCCAGTGCATTGACACTGTACTGTAAAAATGGTGCCATCCTTCAGATGAGACATAAAACTGAGGACCTGTCTCTCTGTGGTCATAAAAGAACCTTGGGCATCCCTTATAGAGAGCAAGGTGTATCCCGATGCCCAGGCTAAATTGCCTTCCCTGGCCTTTTCATTCTGGCCCCCTAATTATTCCCTCTCTCTAACTGGCTCTCTTTCATGACTTCAACACCTAATAGATAATGTGTGGTGAGCATAGTAAACCAAAAATGGCTGCTGTTGCATCATTCAGGTGGATGATATACCTACTTCAGTAATGGTTGAATTGGCTCCTTACTCACTATTGAAAGCTCTTTGAGTAGTTAGAAAAGCACTATATAGATGTAAAGAATTATTATTAATGTATACAATTGTTTTCTTTGAAAGGTATATAGAGATAAAAATGATCATATATTGTACTATACTGTATATATTATAATACACTAGCCATGTGCACCCAACTACGTTGCACGTGTTAAAGTTGTCTGTGAAGGGCTCCCTGTTTAAACGCGGCTGCCAGTCGTGAACTGGGCCCTTCGTCGCACAGCATTATGATTTTTTATAAGGGAAACAAAATTACAAAAGAAAACCCTTGGATATTGATTCGATAGGAACGGCCTA
This sequence comes from Polypterus bichir lapradei, assembly GCA_026402145.1. NCBI lineage: Eukaryota > Metazoa > Chordata > Cladistia > Polypteriformes > Polypteridae > Polypterus > Polypterus bichir. The sequence continues at coordinate 9,015,525 of JANRMT010062812.1, forward strand.
CTCGGAATCACTGTCCGAATAGTAATTATGTGGTGGTGTAGGTGCATTTCTGCTTCTGTCCGTTCACAGTCCATCTCGTTTTCACGACGCTGTCATTTCCTCTCACGATCTCTTCTCAACGTTTCTCCAATCTCGCAGGTTGCTTTGTGGCAATCCAAAGAGTAAGGCAATATACACGGAGCAATGGTTATAAAAGGGGGACACATAGGTATCCAGGCTCTTTAAAGCATAAATAGGGATCACTTCACTGACATGTGAGCAAGCCACGGTACAACTGTGAGACGTGCAGCACTCGCCGGCTACAACGTAACAATAATAATTTCCAGAACGTGCTGTTACGTTGTCATTCATTTTATCTACTGTCTTTCTTTCATTCATATGTTACGTAGGCACATACCTTTTATCTTCGGCAATCTCATTCTCTAACCAGGCCTCAGGAGCTAACCAGCGTAACACTGTCCACCACCCCTTTCATTATTCCGGCACATTGTTGATATCCGTGAGTAACAAAAACGTACTAAACTGGAAGGTGGTCTACGCATGCATGGAATTCGCGGAAAAACAAAGATCAAGATCTAAATGAAGATCTCTTTAGTTAATTTAAAGCACAACAATTTGTTTAGTTTGAATGTCTGTGTTTTGAGGTGTGACTGGAGTACTACAGTCTTCAGTGGTATAAGCCTGGAGGAGATTCTTAATGCAATGCCTATGTTTTAGCTGTCTCTCTACTGCCATCTAGTGCTAATTCTTTTAATTCATTCGCGGACAAACAAAGATCAAGATCCAAATGAAGATTATATATAGAGATTTGTCAGGAATATGTTTTAAACAATGAGTAATAAAAATGACTGTGACATTTCTTACAAAAAGGAAGATATCTGTAAAGAATTCAGCGTTGAAAACCCAAGCAGTTGTCAGCCTCAAGTACTCATGGCATTCTTTAGCTGTAATTTGAATCTTCTTGGTCGGAAACATTTTTTTCTATACTCTTATGCCTTGGCTGTTTTTTGTGTACATTTGACTTATAATTCTGATTTAATATTTGAAATTTTATACGGTATATACAAGTAACTAATGCTGTTGTTGTTATCATTAAATCCTCTCTTATTTAACTTTGTGATTTGCTTTTTCATTATGACAGTGCAACCCTTAACATTCTGATGAAGTTAAAATAATCCTTGAACATACAAAAATAATTTAATTTCATTTTGATAAGAATTATAACATGGGACAATTTGTGAGTGAGGGAGTTTTATTCTTGCATGCATACACTTTGGTTGAATTCATTATTTTGTAACACATCTTGCCCCTTTGCCACTGCTACTAATTGGAGATATGAGTTTTATACTATGAAGATTTACACAGCATGAAAAAACTATAATGAATAACAAAAATGACAAGTAGGACCCTGGAAATAATTAAGTTTGCAGAAGCAGAAATAAAGTTGCTCCATGCAAAATGTTTGTATGCTTTAACACTTGCCGAGTACAGTGTAACAGTTTTAATTAGTAAGCTTTGGAAATGCGCAGAAACTCCTTTGAGCTACAGAGCTGTCAAAATATCTGCCAATCATGTAACTGATTTTCAAGTTACCATCAGCAATAGGCAGTACATTTTCTGAAAAATGAAAAAAAATTACCTATTGCCCGTGTATCTAATTCTTCATCCAGTATCTCCAGTGAAGTCACCAAGTCTCTCTGTGTATTTGGAGTGCTTTCACTGGGACTGACTGGACTGATCATTTCCTGTTCTTTTTCATTCTGCATTTGTGCATAGACATTGATGCCAGGGATCTTCCTTGAGAAGAGACAAAACACAGTTATGGATAAATATCACAAGGTCCTGCATGCTATTACAACAAATTTTCATTGCTGGTAGCAGGGAAGAGGAACTGAAGAGTAAAGGATATTGCAATACTTCTGAAAAGAAAAATGCATTAAATTATTATTAAAAATACAATTAAACACTCACAAACTGACTGAGGGGCCACTTCATTAGGTCTACCTGTTCTACCAACAGAAGTAACAGCTCTGTCAGTGTAGACACTGCTGTTTAAAAGAAATACTCAACTATTAACAGTCTGTGTGCGCGATACAGAGAAAGAATCAGTATGATGAAAGTTTTAAGTGGTTTTGAAGGTTGTCTAGGCACCAACTGTCAGGAAGTATGGTCCTGCTGAAGTTTTCAAGAAATGGATTACCAACCTAATAACATCCAGCCATAAGCATTTCTATAATAAGAAACAGATGGTTAATGAGAAAACAACACAGAAGAGGTTGAATTGATTTGAACAATGTGTGAGAGTTGTGATTGAATGAGAAGGGATATCAAGAGAAGGTTGATATCTAGATTGACACAAGCCAGTGCTAGGCCTGAAAAGAAGCAACTGAGAGAGTGAGTGAGAGAGTGAGAAATACAATGACAGCAGGAAAGGTCTGGCACATGTCATGGGTAGAATATGGCAAGGGTTGCAGGCAGGGGCAATATCATAAGCATGAGGGAAAGAGTGGGCCTGGTTAGAGGCATGAACTTGCATTCAATAGAGATACCTGGTCATCTGGCGGAAGAAAGAGTGAGACCAGCAAGGAATCCTCAGGGACTGCAATGCCTTCTGGCCTATTCTGGGTACATGAACCGAGAAGGTAACTTATGTGACAATACTTTCTCTGTCTAATAGAGGAGACATTAAGGGTGCTGCCCTTGAAGTCCCTGCATTTTAAGGGCAATAATAATCACAAAGTTACAGGAACATCGGAAGCTAACGGCCTTTTGTCCATTGTACAAATATTCTCCCCAGAGGTCATTCCTGGGCTTGACAATAAGTAATCTGCAAGACCAGTATTAATGCTACTTTATGGCTAGAGGGTTTTTGTACATAGAGTTGGGAGGATTGTGTGTCAAACATGGCCAATGGGATAAAGAGGCACCAGAATATGGAGAAGGAAATTGAAAGAGAGAGTGAAGTCAGAGGTGAAAGACAGTATTCGGTGCAGTGTTGTGCTTGGCAAACAAGTGAGCCCCCTCACCAGACAGAGATGGTGCAAGACCTTTGTAATTTAGGTGTAGAAGAGCTGTTTTTATTGTTTTAACATTTAATGCACTTTATCCTACTTTGTGTGTTTACTCCTCCAAGTGATTACTTTTCTTCACCCATTGCTCCCTGAATGCAGAAAGCTGCTACGAGGTTCACCATCTAGCCCAAGCTTAACAGATGGAGTATAATCAGCCAATGCGTTGTTAGGACACCCAGGAGTTAACATGGATCAGCTGTTCCCTGTCATATTTATAAAAACGACCACTCGGTATATATATTCAGAACATTTTTACTTTACTATAACATCTATTGTTATTTCCCAGCCCACCCACATGTTGTCACATTGATTAAAGGCTCTATGTGTCAATGTGTTTGCAGCATGGACGTGTGACTGTGTGTGTCTATGGCAAGCTAAAATAACACTGAGATATTTCAAAATGAATTTCTGATATCTTAAATGTAGTTCACATCTTAAGACATCTGAAACTCATTTACAGATATCTCAAAATATGTTCATTTACATTTTAAGATAATGGCAGTATACTATGAGATATCTCAAACGCATTTCAAGATCTCAGAATAACTGTGTCCATTTCAAGATATCTAAGAAACATATTGAAATATCTCAAATTGACCTTGCATGCATTTTAAGATAATTTCCTTTAAAATTTCATATTCAATAGGACTCCTGTCTATTTTAAATTATCTCAAAATGAAGAAATAGAGCAAGTCAAACTAACACTCAGAGATATCTCAAAATGTATTTAAGATCTCTAGAAATTCATTTAAGATATCTGAAAAGGTATTACTGATATCTGAATGTGCATCTATTTTGAAATATTTGAAATGCATTTTAAGATATCTCAAATGCAATTCAAGATATCTTGAGATAAGTTCTTGTGCATTTTGATATATCTCAAATACATTTTGAGATATCTTAAAATTAGGGTTACATGTTATACTGGAACTGGAAAAACACTAAAAACCCCAAATTTTAAAATTGTACTATACCAGCATTTCAGGATTTAGTAAACATACGTTTTCCTCACAATCACTCAACCCCTCTCCACCTCCCACTTCCCTTGACAATCACCACTAATAAAAACATGGAAAAACATCCATTCTATAGACTTCACTAAAATGAAACTACAGTCTTGGACGCAATCGGGACTTCCTGGTGGAACCCTCCCCACCCCAAAAAACACATTGATTCAACACAATGGAGACTTCACTGGTGACCCTAACCACTTATGGCTTAGATGATTGCACACATCATGTCTTCATGCTATGAAGAGGGAAGCAGTGTGTAGTGGGTCAAGATGGTGTTTTGGAGTTATCCTTTTTATTCTTCAGAACTGTTCCGGTAGCAGTGCTAAGGTCCGAAAGTTGGTATCAATACAGAAGTCGAAATTTTAGTATTGATCCAACACTACTTACAATGCATCTGTAGGCATTTTGAGACATCTAATATGTGTTTTCAGATATCTCAAACTAACTTCTTATGCATTTCAGTATATCTCAAATACATTTCAAGATATTTCAAAATCACTTCCTGTAAAATGTTCTGTTCTTTAAAAAGAACATCCTGTCTATTTTAAGATATCTCAAAATGAATTGCAGATATATCAAAACTCACGGTAACTTATTTAAAGATTTCTTGAATTACATTTGAGAGTAATTTCAAGATATCAGAACATATTTTGGAGATTTATTATGCATGCTTGCAATTCAAATATCTTGAAATATTTTTTTCAGATATCTGTAATTCTTTTTGAGAAAGCTTAAATGTATTTCCAGATAGGTCAGAATGCAGTTGAGATATTTCTAAACATTAGTTTGTTTTTCCATAGTGTGTCACTAAACTTTTGTGCTGTGCATTGGACTGAAGACACATAAAAAGTAGCTCAAACAATACCAAAAAAAACCAAACAGGCCTAAATTGAAGGTGATCAAGTCTTATTGCAGTATTGGATCACCATATCAACCAAAAAAGTCAGTAAATCTGTCTCTGCTCAAGATAAAATAATCTGATGCATTGCTCTGGTAAGACTATTTTTCTGAGAGAGTGATTGTTATGGAACCCACTATTTTTAAAATAACAGACTTAACATCTAAATATCTATAAAAAGGCTTGTTACTATATCTTTATAGTGCATGAGAAAAATCTGCTTCATCCTCCCAATCCCCAGATTTAACACTGGCAGAAACAGTGAAAAGAATATTTATATGTGGTATCTAACATTTTATTACAAGTTCACTTTTCATTTTTACTTTCTTACAATGATTTACTTAACATATCAGTATGTCATCAGGAAACAGAAAGCCAGCCTGTGGACTCTGAACACTTTCTCTGCTGATTTGCCAATTAATAATCCCAGAAAGAAACTAGCAAGCATCATAAGCCAAATTTAATAATGCCATACGCGTAACTGAGGACTGTGTGAAAAAAACAAAATTAACTGCTTGCAAGCTACTTTAGGGTTAATAGCTGACAAAGCTGTTTTGCTATAATGGCAGGTTATTCATACAGGCGTCTGCCATAAAATGGTGCAGTTACCTGACCAAAGACAATTTTCAATTTCTTTAGAAACGCATCTATTTGACTTGGGAAAGATGACCTTTCCTTCTTTAGGGTCTATCTGTCAAGTGAAAAAAATAAGAACAGATGGCCCATTAGCGTAATAAAATAAAATGCTTAAGTAAATGATATTATGCTTTTTGATTAAATAAGGGGAAGGGGGAGGAAGAAGAAATTATAAAAAGCCAATAGAAAAAAATGTTAACTTTTCTCTTCTGCCTTGCAACGTAGAATCCAGGTACTCATCTGTGACTGAATAAAAATCTAATTTATTGAACTTGTCCTGTCTTCCTCTGGGTTTTTTTTCTTCCACAATTGTTCATGCAGCCATTCTTTCTTTGTGTGAACCCGCCTATTTCATTACAGACTTATGGTGTCAATCCAGGCAGCTGTTTGTGCAAGGGAGAAAGAATTCTGGATAGGTCATCTATCTGGTACATGATAAACTAATATTCACTTACCCACCCACCTACTCATAAACTCACTCTTTCATTTAGCATTACTACATAAAACGTCCATTTTGGGAAGAAACCTCCTTGAACACAGGAAGAATTCACAGCTTCTGCAAAGAAACCACCCTGTAAATCAAACTGGTTTCTGCAAAATGTGAAGACTGCAATGCTACTCCCAGTTTTACTTCAAAAGTCAATTAAATTGCTTCCATAAAGATACTAATCTTGGGCTCCATACACTTAACTGTTATGCTAAAGGATTAGTTTCTTGACATTGCAACCATATTATATACTGTATGTATCCATTTAACTCATTATCAAAATCGCTCAATGCAGTTCAAGGTCATAGCAACTGGAGCCCATCCAGGATACAAAGCAGGTACAGGGTGCCAGTCCATCTTATGGAAAATATTGATTGCATAGTAATATGTAAATTACATACATTTCAAGGAAATCTTAAGCAGATTTTGTAAAATGAGACATTTAAACTTCAAATGAAGTTATTCTGGCATTTTAAATAACTCTTCTTATAGTAAGATATACAAATAATATATATCATTCATATATCTGTCTTTTTAACCAACTTAACCCAATTTAGAAACTAAATCCTGATAGTGTTACATAAATAGTCTTATGGGGCCAGATGTGATCCTCAAGTGACAATACACATTTTGAGGCAACCTGTTAAAAAGTGTGTAGTTAACAGCGCTGAAATCTTACACTGCAAGGCTATATCCACAGAGCTTCTTTCTAAAATAACTGCATCCAATTTCTCCAGTCTGTGCATTTTAAATTGCCACAGGGGTTTCAGGGAAAGAGCAAAAGAAACTGAACAAAAGACTTGACACTGACAGAAAATCAAAAGCTAAAATTGCTGCTACCCATTGTGGAGCTCAGTAGCACAAGACCACTGAAGCTTAAAAATGATTTGCACAGTGTAACAAGCTCTGCGACTGCAGGGGATTGACACACATACATAGACCACCGCAGCTAATGTTTGAGAAGTGCCTCTGTCTGCTACGATATTTTTCTGTCATTTTGACTGTTACATCACTATATCATATAACAACAGTAAATAAAGATTTTGATATGCATTGTGGTCTGTGATATACAATGTGTTAAAATGCTGTGGCCATTTTATAATAGCATTTTTCAATTTCAAATTAGACGATTAGCTATTTGTTTAGACATGCAGTTAGAAGGTGGATGTTATATAGCCTCATCTCTGCATCTATTGCTGTTGTTAGGCAGATGTGTTGACTTGGGTGTTTTGAGTACTGAAATCTAAATTTCATGTGGCTTTTCCTTACCAGCTCTCTTAATGGCAGTCCTTTTGATGTAGTGTGACACACCGTTTACTTCAAATGCATATTTTGCTGTTCATATTGTCTTGAATATACCTGACAATTCTGTCAAGCTTACATCAACTCCTACACTATTGTTGTAGCTCTGAACAAAGGGGAGCACGCACAGCATCTGCAACAACATATCACTCATATTTACCATTCGTCCAATGATGCCTTCAAATGCCAATGTATAATCTGATGTTACAGAAAGGTTTTTTCCCTTACTTCAGGTTATGTTTATTTTTAAAACCTGCAATGTGCTCTTTGCACATGCAATACACTTTAATATGTCTATAGGGTTTTTTTAGGAGACTTTTACAGCTGTAGAGAGTTCATCATAATCAGAACCTTGCTGTCTGTCGGACCAGGTTAATGAGAGCACCTCTGATCTTTGCAGTTCAAAATCACTGCCCTTACTTTGAGCGCTGCCTTTATGAAGCGTTGATTGGTTTACAAATGTAACACTCTGTGAGCTGTCTAATTGTTCCACCCAGTTTTAAGCAAAATGCACTCATGGCTGTCTTCAGATGTGTATATTATACATCTGGTTTCATTAAGACTAGGGCACATACAGAACATACCCACATACTGGGCCAACTTAGAGTTGCCATTCAATCTAATACTCAGATCTTAGGATGTTGGAGGAAATGTAGGGGACCTGGAGAGATAAACGTGAGGACCTGGGGCCTCATGTATAAACAGTGCGTATGCACAAAAATGTTGCATACTCCCGTTTCCACGATCAAATCACGATGTATAAATCCTAAACTTGGCATAAAGCCACGCACATTTTCACGGTAGCTCAAACCCTGGCATACACAAGTTCTCTGCTCGGTTTTGCAAACTGGTGCCACCCAGCGTCAAAGCAGTGCTTTTGTTCCAGTGTGGTTTCCCTTTCTTTTTTAGATCCACATCCCTGACATGGCTTTATCATATTCACTGAAATTAACCACATATTGTTTATTAGTTTAAGGCATCTGATTGTAATTAACCTGTAACAATATAATGGTCCACAGAATAGCCAAACTATTCCAAATACCATAGCTGCGTTAGTGTTGTTACTCTCAATGCACCTTCTTCTTCTTCTTCTTTCAGCTGTTCCTGATAGGGTTTGCCACAGCGAATCATCGTATTCAATATTACTCTCACTGGACCACTCAGAGCATTTATATCACTGTATCTGAGTGTGGAATCACAGCTCTACAGCAGCTGATTGGAAAGAGAATTATTGGTATACAGCATGAAGTACATGCTGCCTCAGCCATGCTGCCTATTTGAACTTCTCTCATATGGCAAACGCTTCAGAGCCTTTCCTGTACTGACCTTGAGGTTCAGAAACAGTTTCATCCAAAGAACTATAAAGGCAATCAATCAGTCCAAGTGCTCCTTGTAGAACTGTTTGTACTTATTAGTACAATCACCTCACTGTAAACTTGCAAATACAGTTATAATATTGCACAACCTGAGCCACTTTATAAAGCGCGTATTTACATATGATGATGATATTTTTAAGATGAAATGCTGCAAAATATGTTTATTATATTATACAGATAAAGTTTAACTTAATTTAAATAATCTATATTGTTAATAGTTAAACATGGGAGGACACAGTGTCGCAACGCTAGCAAGGAGCTCGTGCTCTGTTCATGGATTATTCCTGCCTCGCACTGTATTCTAGCTGGGGCTGGCATGAGACTGGAAGGATAGATGGATCGTGTCCCTATTTTTTTTTTCTATGTACCCTAATAAGCTTTCATATGACACTCACACGGTGGGCTACGACTCACCTTTTCATTGCGACTTTGATATCTGACAACTTCTTTCTTATTTTGGGCACTGTGAGACTTTGTGAACTTGAGCTTTTGAGTTTCTCCGACACTGTCAATCGATCAACTTCCTTTTGTTGTTTATACCACTGTTTAAACCAACAAATAGTATGTTTTTCCTTGCCACCACTTGGTATTCGCTGAAATTCTTCTATTTCCCACCGTGCTTTTGCCATTGCCTTTTCACAGAACGCTGAGCTTAAGGGCTATTTATATTGATTTGCATATTCAAAGAGGCATAATTCTGGGAGGAGTTTGGGAAGTGACAGCAGGCATGTGCACATGCGTTACGTTTCATGCTGACCGTGGAAGTTGGCGAACGCCCAGATTTATACCTCTGGATTTTTTTGTGCATACGAACATTTCCGCTTTTGTCCATATGCCATGTTTTAGTATGAATTCTACGCACACCGTTCTGCATGAGGCCCCTAGAGAAAATATGCAGACTCTACCCAGATAGCAGCTGGGCATAGGTATAAACTAAGGACTCAGCAACTATGAGGCAAAAGCCTAAGAACTGTCAAATACAAACTTATTTTATGACAAACCAGTAACGTAGTATATGTGTACCAAATTACTGGTCAATAGGTCAAACTGTTTGTGAGCTACAGGTGATTTTATATCCTGGACAGACAAACAGACAGCCACGGTAGTGTATTATATAAGAAGATAATACAGTATTACTTCCGTTTTTTTTTTTTTTTATCTCATTGGAGTTCCTGTGATATCACATCATGACTTTATCCAATATTACCTTCATATATATAGTAAGTATTAAGTAAGTTTTACAATGCAAATCCTTCAACATGTCCATTTTCTGAACCCAATTACTACAGGGTCATGGATTACCAGCGTATATCCCAGTGCCATCGAGTACGAGGAAGGGGTTCGATTTATACTTAGGTAATTCAGAGTCTTATATTAGCATAATAAGCAGACCTTTGGGATATATCTCGTAAAAATCCCACTTGTATACATGAATTTGATGCCAGCTCCACACAGACATTCATCAGCCTGAATAATGAATCCAGGCCAATGGAGATGAGAAGTAACAGAACTAACAGTTCTGCCACTGAAATAAAATGTAATTTATCTGCTCTTCCTCCAAATGCCCCTTCACAACTTAAGAAGCCATTTAACAGTTTTTAGTCCAACAGTCTAGAAAGCAATGCAGACAGCTGAACTACAAAGAACGCTTGTTGTTCAAGCATTTCGTACTCTCAAGAGCAGCACTGGAAAATGTTAGTCTTCTTGATACATATCTTTCTTTTTCATGTCTTTAGAAAACAGACTTCCCAAGACATCGCTGATCAATAATTAAAATGCTAATTCCATGTTCAGACATAACCTGAATAAAACCACAAAAAGTAAAAACCCAACTGTTTATTAAACCGAATGTAAGCCCTTGGGTTGCGGGTGCCCATATGGAATTATGCTTCAAAGTCGGCGTCCCTTTTAAAGATTCAAGCTGATATTTCCCTTGTCCATTTGCCAGAGTGTTGTCTGACAAGCTTGTCTAATGTTTCAATCTTTAAAGAAAGCTCTTTATATTTCAGTGCAAAAACAGTCTGTACCATATTGAATGGGTTTGACATATTTACCAAAATGTTTCTCTTCCATTCCCTGTATGTAGCTTTGTACGTGCATTTTAGGGTATTGAATGTAGGTTTACGCTCTCAAGAATGGGTTGATTGACAAATTTGTATGCCTTAGGCAATCAGCTCTTCATGTAGTTTCTCAATTCTCAGAATGTACACTGCAGGTCATGAGTACAGCATCAGCATATAATGAGATGCAGAATACTGCTAGCATGGTTAATTTACTATTTTATAGAAATATCAAGGAGTATTGATCTTGCAAAATGTAAGAAACATGTCATAAGTGTCTGTCAAAACATCTTTCACAGTCTCAGGTGAAGACCAGTTCATGTACTACCTCAGTAATTTTACTAAATATGTGCTTTGTTATTAGTTCTCTTACATGATACAAATTATATGGAGCAAAATAGAATTTTCTGATGAATCATCACTATCAGATTATGAAAATATGACGTTTATATCTACCCAATCATCCATCCATTCATGTTGAAATATGCTTAAATTTAGCATCACTGGGCCAAAAGCCCAAATATGCAGGCTTTGGGTCTATGAAATCCACACATGCTCAGAGGAAGCCGATTGTCCTTATTGATGTGTGCTGTGTCTGCAGCAGTAGTAACATCATATGTGTAGTTTTGTTCTTGCACATTACTTTATTTTCCCAGCTATACCAAGTAGGCTGCTACATTTCTAAAATGTCACCAGTGATTGCATTGGGATATGGGAAACATCATCTACTATTATCACTTTAGACATGAATGCCATGATACATGTTCTCCCATTATCCATCTATCTAGAAGGGCAAATTTCCAAAACTAACTTTCCAAAATTTTTTTTTTAAGATTATACTGGATACAGTATGTGGTTTTGGAGTAATTTTATATGGTATAAGATTTATTAACACCATGCCTTTAAATAAGGTTCATGACTGATTGGCTTACAGAAACCATCCATTCCTTTTCTAACCTGCTAATCCATTTCAGATCAATCCAAAACCTACTAAACACAAGACAGGAGAGAACCCTGGACAGAACAGTTGTTCATCAGAGGGAATTATTGCACACCCAAAGTCACTCATACTTGGTCATTTTTGAGATGACAGTTGACATATCATGAATATATTTGGGAAGAAAGGCATAGAAGCAGAAGAACAAATTGCCAGAGTCATGTAATCGAGCTCAGGTTGTGCAAATACAAGAATAGATAGCAACCAGAGAGAGAGAGAGGCTGAAAGCATGCACTGATACAACGCATTGCCACACCAATTACACGTTGAACCACCTTAGGACCCCAGATTAGTACCCATTTGGACCTGTTCAATGGGTGACACCTCAGCACCAGACTAGTTCAAATTGAATGGAACAGAGCAACTGCAGGTTAAGGGCCCTTGTCAAGGGCCCAACAGAGTGGAATCACTTCTGGCACTTACGGGATATGAGCCGGCAACCTTCTGATTGTCGGCACAAATCCCTAGCCTCAGAGCCTCCACTCCACCACTAAGTGAGCAGCAACTGAGTCAGAATTAAAATCCAGGACTGAACCACAGTGACAGGGACACCCAATATTGAAAATGTGCACTTCATATTTTAAAAGCAGTTTGTCACAATCATTCAGATCAATAAAGAAAATTCACCTGTTTTTCAAACTTGTTATTACCATTATATTGTGACGTGTGCTAAGGTTCAGTGGGCTCTAGGTAGGAACCAACTCTGAATGGACATGAATCTATCACATCCTCATCACATCAGCACCAGCTCATCCACCTATCCATCCATCTGCTGAACCCATTCATCTATCCATTTTCTAACCTGCTCATCCATTTCAAGTTTGCAGCATGTACTAAACCCACTTAATACAAATGTAAGGTGTGAGGGTGCTGGTAGTGATGAGCCCAGGACAAACAGCATGTCCATCAGATGCATCCATCTATCCATTCACTTTATTTCCACTTATTTCAAGTACAGGGTTGCTAGAGCCCATCCTTACACCATCTGAACTTCATAACGGGTCACAATCAAACACCAACACACACGCATGCACACACACAAACACACTGATTAAACCAATTAACCTAAATGCCCATCTATGGCATAAAAACAAAGGAAAATGAAAACTCTACCCAGGAAGAACACACAAGCTCTACAACATTAAATGAAACTTCACATTGTTGTTTGGTAGCAGTATATACCAACAAATAAACTTTATTTTATATATTATGAAGTGGGCATGTTTTACAGTTTTAGGTCCAACTAAAAATACTGGGAAGGATTTGGTTGTAATACTGCCTTTAACTCAATTTCCCAGTTTGCTCTAGAATTCAAAAAAAGCTTGCTGCCGGACTACTGACATCATTTCCTGTCTGGACTCTGTTAGCTCCTCCCCTTTTATTTTCAGTGTTATATAACCCATCTCCACAGGAAGTCGGATGTCACTCTGGACCTGGCTTCTGACCAGAAAGGATTGTGCCTGGAAGGAAATCATTCTAAGGCTGTGAGAAGCTATCAAAACATCACTAATGAGGCATTTAATCTTTTTTACATTTCTTTTTGATTTTTCACCACTAGACATTAAAAGGAGTAACCTTGTCTCACTGAGCCAGACTTATAATATATACATGTGGAGACAAACACAAGTGAATTTTGCTTAAAATTAGGTGAAGACTATTAGACTGCTTACTGAGTGTCACATTTCTAATCTAATTCAATACCTCATGAAGACGGTGTTCAAAATAGGAGTGTAGATTTTAAGCTGCAAAGGTGAATTGTGCTCTTGTCAGCTTGGTCCAAAAGAGTGCATGCTTCTCTGCAAGCTTATGATGAACTGTCTAAAGTTTAAGTCTTCTAAAAGACCCAAATTAAATATATAAATGTGTTTCTCATGTGCAGAAAGCACAATATAGGTGTTAAAAATAAGCAACCTGTTGCAATGGTTTGCGTAACATCAGATTGAACATTGGCATTTTAAGACTTCAATGGACTAGTGGTGAAAGTGAATGATACGTTGTCGCAGGTTCTGTGTCTGCTCTCTGTTGTTCAGTTATGATGACAGTGTAGGAGTTGGAGTAAGGTTGAACGAGTTATTTGAGAATATACGAATTGCAAGATATACATTTGAAGTAAATAATGTGTCGCTCTCCATCAATTGTAGGTGAAAAGGATTGTCATTAAGAGAGTTGATATATATATATATTATTATATAAATATAATATATATTACCATGCTTTTAACAGCTACAGTGAGAAATTAGAGGGAAATCCATGCTAATAATCATATTTTTTATAAATCCCATATGATAATCTTCCCTAAATGTAATGAAATAGGAGTAACCACTTGGTCACCATTAACTAATATGGATAATATAAATCTTCTAATTCTGTTTGTCTGGGAAGGGAGGAGTGAGAAAAGAAGCTGAACATGATGGCTAAGGACTTTAATGATCCTCGGTGCCTTTGTTTTGTTCTGTTTGTCCTGTGCAGAAAGCAGCCAGGTGCCAGTAACATTCATTGCTGCCTTCATCACCATCTGCAGTACTTCACGATCTTGAACTGAGCAGGCGCAATAACAAGATGTGATACATCCAGTGAGGATAAAGCAATGAAATCACTTTGTGGGCCAGGAATACCTTTCTGAAGTCGTAGTCCTTTCTGCCAAGAACTCTAACTGGAGGCTTCATATATCACTGTAGTATATCCTCATGTGTATAATATACATTTTCTTATTCTTATTCTTATTGTTTTAGTAACTGATATGTTCTGAGATTTTTCAAGAAAGGAAGACAAGTTTTAAGGTAAGGTAGTTTTATTCACTAATCATGGTGCCGGAAAAGTGGCAAAGTGTTGCATGTTGATTAGCATGTGTAAATAAGGATTTCATTGTACTCTGAACATGTGACAAGAACAACCGTCATATAAATATACAAGAACAAAGAACTTTATTCAGCTTCATGATACAGTCACTGGCCATGTGAATGGTGACTGTCCAGACTAGATTATTATTATTATTTTTAGAAGAAGCATTGAGGAGGTTGTTGACTGCACTACTGATTACATCAACTTCTGTATGGACATTGTAGTTCCAGTAAAAACAGTACGCTGCTATGCTAACAACAAGCCATGGATTACAAGTGACATCAACGGCCTTTTGAACCAGAAGAAAAGGGCTTTTAAAGGCAGTGACCAGCATGAGGAGTATAGGAAGCTAATCAAGGACTTTGTTAAATGGTGCGACTCAAACCACTTACACCTAAACACCAGCAAGACCAAGGAACTGGTGGTGGATTTTAGGAAGCCCAGGACCCTCATTGACCCTGTGATCATCAGAGGAGACTGTGTGCAGAGGGTACAGACCTATAAATACAGTACCTGGGAGTGCAGCTGGATGATAAATTGGACTGGACTGCCAATAATGATGCTCTGTGTAAGAAAAGTCAGAGCCAACTATACTTCCTTAGAAGGCTGGCGTCCTTCAACATCTACCAGACGGTTGTGGTGAGTGCCCTACTCTATGGAGTGGTGTGCTGGGGAGGCAGCATAAAGAAGACGGACGCCTCACACCTGGACAAACTTGTGAGGAAGGCAGGCTCTATTGTAGGAATGAAGCTGGACAGTTTAACATCCATGGCAGAGTGACGGGCTCTGAGCAGGCTCCTGTCAATCATGGAGAATCCACTGCATCCACTGAACAGTGTCATCTCCAGGCAGGGGAGCAGCTTCAGCGACAGACTACTGTCACTGTCCTGCTCCACTGACAGACTGAGGAGATCGTTCCTCCCCCACACTATGCGACTTTTCAATTCCACCCAGGGGGTTAAACATTAACATTATTCAAAATTATTGTCTGTTTTTACCTGCATTTTTATTACTCTTTAATTTAATATTGTTTTTTATATCAGTATGCTGCTGCTGGATTATGTGAATTTCCCCTTGGGATTAATAAAGTAGATCTATCTATCTATCTATCTATCTTAAATAAAGTCAACAATGTTTTACTATGTACATACGTAATTAACCATGCACTGCTTATGCATGTGTCAAACTAATCATGTATTGCTAAATGGTAATGTTTTAAATAAAATTTACAGATTATAATTTTACAATAATTCCTCAAATTAGATGCTTGGATAGCCTGCCCCACACTTCTTCCTCCTTTGATAATTCACCTAATACACCTGTTTTTGAGGTTTTGGTGGAATTAGATAGATAGATAGATAGATAGATCCAAACATTGTGTGCTTGGAGGACAACATAAGGGCTTGGTGAATGGTAATTCTATCCCGAGTCAAGGGTTGGCGCTGTTGCCTAATGCTTCTCCTTCTTTCTCCTCTCTTAAGGGTTCTGGTCCCCACTCTGGCTTCCTCTTATCAACTTGGAGCAGTTTTATTAAATATAATTATTTTATATTATTATAAATATATTTAGTTAAACTAACGCTTTATTTATACGTTTCTGTTACCAGATAGCACACAGTAAACTCTTGTCTGCTTAGCTGTGTGGTTGAGCCCTGCGAAGGCTTGATCTGGTAAGTGTGCTTCTTGCCCTCCATCTAGTGCTGCTGGAATAATAATAACACTGGTCTTTTTACTCTAAAAAGATTAAGAATTGTGTTGGTTACTCATTACTTCAGAAAGTAATTGGACTTCTTATTGCATGTTACTTTTTATGCATTACTGGTCTTAAGATTGTGTTGCTGAATTTAGCACCGTGCATTCAGCTCATCAACATAAATATAGCGATTTTTGAAATACTGAGACAGATATTTTCGTCCAGGAGAAGGAATAATGTGATCATCTGAGCATTTTCTCTTTTGGATGTTACTACCTGTGGTTGCTGAAAGCATTTACGAAGCAAATATATGTGGAGGCTGACAGAGTACATACATAGGCTGCTAATCAGGTTTCTCCAGAGGCCAGTAACCCAGTTTCTCAAACTAGAATAAGGGTTTACACCGCATTTTAGAAATCTGGTGTCTGTGAAGTACACATAAATGTATCAATTGTAACTGACTAGTTTTAACCTGTATCATTATGCAGACAAAAAGACTTTATTTGAACCATTCTCTACATGCTGTTTATAGCCACCCATTTATGTTTTTTGTATATGTTTTGTGTCGCCCAATACAGTATTTAAACAAACTTAAGTACAAAGTATTCTGAACCCAAAGCAAAGTGCAAAATCACATATTAGGGGCTGAATGGAACTCAGAAACATCAATTCATCGCAAAGTGCTACGGATAGATAGATCGATAGATACTATATAACAAATATAGATAGTATTAGGGAGTGTCTGGATGGTGAGACAAAACTGTACTTGAAACACTCTCGCTGTACAAACTATTTATAACCTCCCACTTATGTTGGTTCTGTATGTTCGGTATTACTCAATATATTTGACATAAAAAGTAAGAAAAATGTCTACAAAGAATTATCATCAAATTTTACACAGCAATACAATACACTGAAGCATCTTTTTCAATGCGAATAAACTCTCATTTGCCACAGATTATACGGCAACTTTGTTACTGAATGTGAAGCCAAAGTGTCTTTTTCAGTATAATCTGACTGCCATAATCACTGAATGTGCCACCTGCTCGAATTCCGTGGGTTGAATTTGACAAAAAGCTTTGACAAATGATGCTGTGCAGCTCAAAACAGAAACAGTACGATATCAATAGCTTGAATTTGAGCAGCAGCATACTGTTCTGGAAATTAACAGTTTCAGAAAGAAGACTTTACAAGGACAGGTAATTGTGCCAATTTGCATTTTATTTTAATGAAAGCCCCATCGAGATATACAAGCTCTATATTTGCCTAGTTCAGGTCATGCTTTTGTGTCCGTTTTTGCTCATATAGTAACACTGCACCAAGCACAATGTGTTCTATCTTTTGGAAGCTGGAAGAGATCAGCTTTTAACACAACACCATTCCACTACAGGGCACAGTGAGACACAGACACACTGTTATTGTCCAGTTTAGAATCATCAGATAACCTAATTTGCATAAAGTAACCCAATATGTCATTGAGCACCCAGAGAAATGGGTGCCAGTGAGCATGGGGAAGGCACAGAAACTCCAAGGATAGAAATAAGTCCCCTCAAGCTGTGAGACGGCAGTGCTAAGAACTACACTACATTGCCACCTCTAGTGAAATGTATAATTTTTTTTTAAATTATAGTCACTTTTTAAACTTCTTGATATAATTAGTCTATATTGCTGATTTTCTTGTCATGTGCATTCAGACATACAGTAGATGCCAGCTTCCTCGTTACCTTGTTCTACAAATGGAGGTTTAGAATATGGATTGGGTGGATATGTGGATGCATCTTGACAGTGCTGGGTATGAAAGTCATTTTTCACTACAAAATATAAATGATAAATTTCAGTTTTCACAATACTCAATAGCACAGAGGAAGACAAATTTACATATTTGGAATTAAGAAAGGCTTTTAGACCATTCTTTATGGGACACTTAATTTTATCACTGCAACATTCCGGAATATTAAGGGCACATTACCTTTTAAACTTGTAAATGACAAACACAGCTAAACCCACAAATACGACAGAGAGCAACATCATCATTGCAGAGCCACTGTGTCCTTCACTGGTGTCCACAAGAGGAGCTTGGGGAAAAGAAGAATGACAAATTATGTACTGAGTCTGACTGTACACTTTACTTCAAAAAGAAATCACTGAGTATTACACTATTTCATCATATATACATAGCTAACTATCATGTACATTTTAACTTAATGTATTATTATAGTAGATATTTCCAACCCAGCCACAGGGGACGCACAAACCAGTGTGTTAGTTTGTGCTGGTCCCAAGCCCGGATAAATGGGGAGGGTTACGTCAGGAAGGGCATCCGGTGTAAAATTTTGCCAAATCAATATGTGGACAATACAAATTTCCATACCGGATCGGTTGAGCCCCGGGTTAACAATGTTCACCACCAGTACTGTTAGCCAACAGCGTGCTGGTGGAAATTGTGCTACTATTGGCTGAAGAAGAAGGAGAAGAAGAGGATGGTGACGTGTCTGGAGGCAGGAGGAAAGTAAAGAGAGTGGAACTGAGGGTAGGAACTTTGAATGTTGGCAGTATGACTGGTAAGGGGAGAGAGTTAGCAGATATGATGGAGAGAAGGAAGGTTGATATATTGTGCGTGCAAGAGACTAAATGAAAGGGGAGTAAGGCCAGGTGGCTTGGAGGTGGATTCAAATTGTTCTATCATGGTGTCGATGGTAGGAGAAATGGGGTAGGAGTTATTCTGAAAGAACAATATGTCAAGAGTGTTTTGGAGGTGAAAAGAGTGTCAGGCAGAGTAATGAAGCTGGAAATTGGAGGTGTGATGATTAATGTTGTTAGTGCATATGCACCGCAAGTTGGGTGTGCAATGGGTGAGAAAGAAGATTTTTGGAGTGAGTTGGATGAAGTGATGAACAGTGTAACCAAGGGACAGAAAGTGGTGATTGGAGCGGATTTCAATGGTCATGTTGGTGAAGGGAACAGTGGAGATGAGAAGGTGATGGGTATGTATGGGGTCAAGAAGAGGAATTAGGATGGTCAAAGGATAGTGTATTTTGCCAAAAGGATGGACATGTCTGTGGTGAATATGTATTTTAAGAAGAGGGAGGAACAAAGGGTTACGTAGAAGAGTGGAGGAAGATGCACACAGGTAGATTACATCTTATGCAGAAGAGTTGATCTGAAGGAGATTGTAGACTGCAAAGTGGTGGCAGGGGAAAGTGTAGTTAAGCAGCATAGAATTGTGGTCTGTAAGATGACATTGGAGATCAAGAAGAGGAAGAGAGTGAGGGCAGAGCCAAGGATCACATGGTGGAAGTTGAAAAAAGAAGACTGCAAGGTTGAGTTTAGGGAGGAGATGAGACAGGCACTGGGTGGCAGTGAAGAGTTATCAGACAGCTGGGAAACTACAGCAGATGTAGTAAGGGTGACAGCAAGACGGGTGCTTGGCGTGACATTTGGAAAGAGGAAGGAGGAAAAGGAAACATGGTGGTGGAATGAGGAAATACAGGAGAGTATACAGAGGAAAAGGATGGCAAAGAAGTGGGATAGTCAGAGAGATGCAGTAAGTAGACAAGAGTACAAAGAGATAAGGCGCAAGGTGAAGAGGTGGTGAAGGCTAAAGAAAAGGCATATGATGAGTTGTATGAGAGGTTGGACACTAAGGAGGAAGAAAAGGACCTGTACTGACTGGCTAGACAGAGGGACTGAGCTAGGAAAGATGTGCAGCAGGTTAGGCCGATAAAGGATAAAGAGGGAACGTACTCACAAGTGAGGAGAGTGTGTTGAGCAGATTGAAAGAGTACTTTGAGAGGCTGATGAATGAAGAGAACGAGAGAGAGAAGAGGTTGGATGATATGGAGATAGTGAATCAGGAAGTGCAACGGATTAACAAGGAGGAAGTAAGGACAGCTATGAAGAGGATGAAAAATGGAAAGACCGTTTGTCCAGATGACATACCTATGGAAGCATGGAGGTGTTTAGGAGAGATGGCAGTGGAGTTTTTAACCAGATTGTTTAATGGAATCTTAGAAAGTGACAATTTGCCTGAGAAGTGGACAAGAAGTGTACTAGTGCCGATATTTAAGAATAAGGGGGATGTGCAGGACTGCAGTAACTACAGGGGAATAAAATTGATGAGCCACAGCATGAAGTTATAGGAAATCGTAGTGGAAGCTAGGTTAAGAAGTGAGGTGAAGATTAGTGACCAGCAGTATGGTTTCATGCCAAGAAAGAGCACTACAGATGCAATGTTCGCTCTGAGGATGTTGATGGAGAAGTTTAGAGAAGGCCAGAAGGAGTTGCATTGCGCCTTTGTGGACCTGGAGAAAGCATATCACAGGGTACCACGAGAGGAGTTGCGGTATTGTATGAGGAAGTCGGGAGTGGCAGAGAAGTATGTAAGAGTTTTACAGGATATGCACGAGGGAAGTGTTACAGTGGTGAGGTCTGCGGTAGGAGCAACGGATGCATTCAATGTGGAAGTGGGATTACATCTCTGAGCCCTTTCTTATTTGCAATGGTGATGGACAGGTTGACATACAAGATTAGACAGGAGTCCCCATGGACTATAATGTTTGCTCTAGAGAGGAGAGGAATGAAGGTCAGGAGGAACAAGACAGAATATATGTGTGCAAATGAGAGGGAGGTCAGTGGAATGGTGAGAATGCAGGGAGTAGAGTTGGTGAAGGTGGATGAGTTTAAATACTTGGGATCAACAGTACAGGGTATTGGGGATTATGGAAGAGAGGTGAAAAAGAGAGTGGAGGCAGGGTAGAATGGGTGGAGAAGAGTGTCAGGAGTAATTTGTGACAGACGGGTATCAGCAAGAGTGAAAGGGAAGGTCTACAGGACAGTATTGAGACCAGCTATGTTATATGGGTTGGAGACAGTGGCACTGACCAGAAAGCAGGAGACAGAGCTGGAGGTAGCAGAGTTAAAGATGCTAAGATTTGCACTGGGTGTGACAAGGATGGATAGTATTAGAAATGAGCACATTAGAGGGTCAGCTCAAGTGGGACGGTTGGGAGACAAAGTCAGAGAGGCGAGATTGCGTTGGTTTGGACATGTGCAGAGGAGAGATGCTGGGTATATTGGGAGAAGGATGCTAAGGATAGAGCTGCCAGAGAAGAGGAAAAGAGGAAGGCCTAAGTGAAGGTTTATGGATGTGGTGAGAGAGGACATGCAAGTGATGGGTGTAACAGAACAAGATGCAGAGGACAGAAAGATATGGAAGAAGATGATCCACTGTGGCAACCGCTAATGGAAGCAGCCGAAAGAAGAAGAAGAAGGCAAACTCATCTATAGGCATTAGATGGGCTTTGACTACAAAAAGTTGAGTTATAAAATACATACATACAAGGAGTTACATAAAAATAAGCTGAATCTGCACCTGGTGCGCAATCTCAACTTAGTTGCGAATTTCGCCGCTGGGGTGGCAGGCATACTTACAGTATTCCTGGGCAGTCTGCCAAGTGCCGTTGCTCTGTATTGTTCATACGGCATTCCGTGTCGATTTTTCTTGGTTATGAGATTTTTGTGATCATAAAGAACAGCGAGTCTATGTTAATTCTGTTTTCTCTAAGGGAAAACAGCTGCTGAAACTGTAGTGATGCTTGAAACAGCTTTTACAGAGGAAGCTTTAAGTAAAACATAGGTTTATGAGTGGTTTTTGTGTTTCAAATGAGGGGAAATATCACTTAAAGACCAATCAAGATCTGGCTGACCTTCCACAATTAGGAATGATGAAAATCTTGAAAAAGTTCGCACTGCAATTTACAGAGATCGTCGTCAGACTACTGAAGAGATTTCTGAATTGACTTATGTGTCTTGGAGTTCTTGTCACCTTCCCTATTCGCCTGATCTTGCTTCGTGCTACTTTTTCTTGTTCCCGCGTATGACTGTGGACATGAGATGAAAGCTTGTGCTCATTCATATGCACTGTATGTATGACTGTATCTTATAGATAATAAATCATGTATACAATACAAGGAAATTGTGTAAAGATCAGGGTAAGTCATGCCCACACAACACTTGGGAAAGAAATGGAATCACTTCCTGTACAGGTATATCTTTTTTTTTTTGTTTGGTGCAGACAATGTAATTTCTAAACAAATCTATACTGAATATTTTTTTAAGGTTAGATAGCACAATAGTAAGTTGAAAGGTAATGGCTTATTCAGTCTTACCTAAATTAGAATAGACATTGTACATGACTGACTGTACTAAACAAAGTATTTTAAACTTCACAAACTAGAAAGTTTTGATCTTGAAGTGGAAAAAAATTACAGCTGGGCAAGATTATTACAAATTATAAACACTGATTATTTCAAGGTGACTTGTATACGTATAAAAACTAACTTACCTGCTGATAAATGAGCAGCGTAGACATTGATCTGAACGCCTGGCCTTAGTGTGAACTGCACTAAATTTTGATTTAGGGCATTTAGCAGAATCTCTGAAAGCTTAAAAATATTATTATAATTAGATGATCAATATTGGATCTAACAAGTCAAGTTAGGACAAGTCACATTTTAGCATATATTAGTGTTAAAGACAACCTGGAAAATTAAGACATGCAGCACATTTCACATGAACAATACTAATGTAAGATTATTCATTCAGTTAAATATACAGTACTGCTCACACCCAAGCATGGAGGTGTCCTAGTGCTTTAAATTTAAAATTTAACTAATATAAATGAAATGATTTGGATTTTGATAGCACAGCATTACAAGAAGGAACACCTAAACAGATTTGAAATTAAATTGAGAGATCTATTTTTAAACCGTTTATCAATTGCCTCATGATTTAATATTTTGATTAAATGCCATTAACATTTAGGATGCAATATTATGTTATTTGAAATATCTTAAGAATATAGTAGAGACGCAAAGCTTATAAGGAATATCCACACATAAGCTCAAATTTCTATCTCGCTGGCATTCACTTAATGCACTATATAAATAAATACAGCATATATATATGTTACCGCTAAAGCTCGAAAGCCGTTAATGTGCACAATACCTAGCTAATCTGCAGATTAACTGATTTGCTCCGTTAACGTGCAGAATCAAGAGTTTTCCGCATTTTACCTAGTTAATGTTCACATTAACGGCTTCCGTATCGTTAAAGTTCAAAAGTTTGTTTCTCTCATTTCCTTTCCCTACTCCTTCCCCCTCTCCCTCCACTTTTAGTTTGGTTTCGCCAGCATCTTGTCGTCGCCGGTTGTTTTTATTTCTCATAATTTGCGTCGGCTACCAGTGCGTAGCATAGCTAATTCTGTTTTCAAATTCATTTCTGCCTGTTAGTGCATGAATTTGTGTTGTGATTTTTATTAAAGCAGATAATTTAACTAGTATGCAAGCAAGCACCGAATTGGTGAGTAAAATGAAGAAAAGATTCTTCGCAAACCTCTTTAGCGAAGATTCAAAATATAATAGTGTTTTAATGACAAAAACGAAAGTATGATTCCATAATTGAAGATGTAAAGCGAATAAAAGTTTCCAAGAAGAAAGAATCATCTCGAGATTATCGAATAATTCAAAGGTATGATGTGTTGACTGTACAAGGCTGTGAAAAACTCATTGAGCTGTTGTCAGATGCGTGAGAAAGTGTGAAAAAGTTTGTCCATGCCGAAGAATTGTTTGACATATTGCATTCTACTCATTTGTCAATTGGCCACGGTGGAAGAGACAGAATGATCAAGCAATTAAATACACTTTATAAAAACATAACCCAAGCCCAAATAAAAATACTTTTGGATTTATGCGAACCTTGTCAACAAAAACAAAAAAGTGCGAAAAAAAGGGATTGTTGTAAAGCCGATTATTTTATCGCATTTCAATAGCAGATGCCAGGTGGATCTCATCGATTACCAATTTCAACCAGATGGAAAGTTTAAGTTTCTTCTCGTATACCAAGACCACTTAACAAAATTTGTTGTATTGAAGCCACTCACATCAAAACGGGCGGATGAAGTAGCCTATAACTTGCTTGATATTGTTCTCCTTTTTGGCGCTCCAAGTATTTTGCATTCTAATAATGGACACAAATTTTGTAATAAAATCTTAGAATGTGTAACACAGTTGTGGCCAGGAATCAAAATGGTTAATGGCAAACCTAGACACAGCCAAAGTCAAGGAAGTGTAGAACGAGTTAATCAAGACATTGAAAACATGCTCACTACTTGGATGGCTGATAACCAAACTAACAAGTGGAGTGAGGGCGTACGATTTGTACAATTCATGAAGAATCGTGGCTATCATTCTGCAATTAAAAGAAGTCCATACGAAGCCATGTTCGGTTGTCCCGCGAAAGTGGGATTGTCTTCTTCTATTATACCACAAAGTGTATTACATTCCATAAATACTGAAGAAGACCTTGAAAAATTAGAAGATTCACAAGAGACTGTGATTATGGGATCACAGTCAAATCTTACTCAAGAGGACATTCCGTTATCCCCTGCTTCTACAGAATCACCTATAGAAATACAAGAATTTATCGATAGTATATAGATTGAGGATACAGTTATGAAGAATATTCAGTTACCCTGCACCTCCAAGGAATCACCTCTGCATGTTGAAGAAGTCATCACTGAGTTACCCTCAACTTCAGCAGAATCGCCATCACAGTCTCGTACAGAGCCTGTAAAGAGGACTATACAAGACATAGTCTGTATTGTTTGCCCAAAAGCAGCATCAGGTGCTCACAAGTGTAAATCATGTGATATGTTTGTTCATGTAATTTGTGGTGAAATAGATCCTAAAGAGGAAGGGTATGGTAAGAATGTGTAGTGCAACATCTATAAAAAGAATATGGATCAGAAAATACAGCATGATGAAGCCAAGAAAGGTTTAGAAAAGCAAGCAAAGAAAATGTTAGCAGTTTCTAATGCAAAGCACCCAAATGTCAATGAAGGTGTCACTGTGAGAATTAAAGTACCCGAAGTAGACAGAGCAAAAACTGATGCCCGCTTGATTTTAGCTGTGGTTCTTAGTAAAACAGAGGATGGCTTTTATAAACTTGGTACTAAAACGGGTATTTTAAAACAATTGTATGCAAAATCTGAATTCAGTGTTTGCAAAGAGAGATTTTTAACGAAAGAAGATGTCCCTGCTGTAGAAATATCTTTATGTCAAACAGCAATAAAACAATCCCTTGGCACTGGGCAGGGTTTCAGAAAATGTGACTGCAAATCTAAATGTACCACAAATAGGTGTGCTTGTCACAAAATCCAATGATATGTAATTCAAAGTGTCACCAATCTTTAGATTGCACTAATAAGTAAGCATAATTTTATCATATGTTTTGAAAATTCATTTCCTTAATTGTAATAATATTTTAAACCGTTTGATTCTTTGTATTATAGTTTTTTAATTGATTGATGATTGATTCTATCAACTAATTTGTTGATTGTTTGATTGTATTAACCTGATTCCTTAGATATCAAAAAATAAATAAATAACATTATGTTAATTTAAGTGCACAGAAACGTTGCTGTTGTTCCAGCAAAGATCTTATTTTCACTTTAACGAGTGCCTAGTAGGTAATGTGCAGATTATCTAGGTAATTTGCAGATTACCTAGGTAATTTGAGAAATGAAACAATTTTCGGCACTTTAACGGATCGCCCTAGTTAATCTGCACATTACCTAGATAATCTGTAGAATAACTGATTTCTGCACTTTAGCGGTAACACATATATATACACACATACAGTGGAACCTGTAAGTAATTTCCCCCATAGGATTGTATGTAAATACAATTAATTTGTTCCAGACTGTACAAACTGTATGTAAATATATATATTTTTAAAGATTTTTAAGCACAAATATAGTTAATTAAACCACAGAATGCACAGTGTAATAGTAAACTAAATGTAAAAACATTGAATAACACTGAGAAAACCTTGAACAACAGAGAAAACTAACACTGCAGGAGTTCGCACTATAGCGCTACGAACCACTCGCTAAAAACACTTTTTTTTAATGAGTTTTAAGCACAGGGAAAAAAATGAAAATTTGAAAAATCCATAATTTAATAAACTACCAAGAAAAGTAACATTGCAACAATGCACGCTACGAACCGATCGCTGTAAACAGAAGTGAAGTGGAGGTTAAAATGCAATAGAAAAAAGTCTTCATTAAATGCGAGGTTAAAACAATGCTCGAATTTTTCTCTTTAAAAACAAGCGTGGTGCATTCTTTAACTGCCTTTTCGGCCTTATGCAGCCACGCCTCTCGAGCGCGCGTGCGTGTTTGTGTCTCTGTGTCTCTCTCGCACGCACGTGTGTGTGTGTCGCGCTCTCACTCTCTCACTCGCTGCACAGGGAGAGACTGAACACGTGCGGAAATTATCGCGTGCGCAAACCAAAAGGAAAACTGGCTTGTTCGTATACTGAGTATGTGGTTCCACTGTGTGTATATATATATATATATATATATATATATATATATATATATAGTACAGGCCAAAAGTTTGGACACATCTCCTCATTCAATGTGTTTTCTTTATTTTCATGACCATTTACAGCACTTCATCACTCTCCTTCTTGGTCAAATAGCCCTTACACAGCCTGGAGGTGTGTTTGGGGTCATTGTCCTGTTGAAAAATAAATGATCGTCCAACTAACCTGACTTCTGCACAACACAACTGCTGGTCCCAACCCCATTGAATAAAGCAAGAAATTCCACTAAATAACCCTGATAAAGCACAC
>JANRMT010062812.1:9042992-9076902 GCA_026402145.1 Polypterus bichir lapradei
TTTTTTTGTTAAGTACATAACTCCACATGTGTTCATTCATAGTTTTGATGCCTTCAGTCATGAAAATAAAGAAAACACATTGAATGAGGAGGTGTGTCCAAACTTTTGGCCTGTACTGTATATAAAAGTATAAAATGCATGGGCTATGACATTGTTCTCCCTTTAAAATCTTATTCCTAATTTAATGTCATTTCAGTTACATACAGAATGTTTCTTGACATATGCCATTAACTCCTTATACAAAGGAGTTCTGTGTGTTTATGATAAACCATAGTAATGCAGTAGTTTGTCTTTGTCATTGTGGATTTGTTGGCTTGGTTCACATAAAAATAATTTTGATGTAATTCATCGCAAAAAGTGATGATTGCAGCTACTATCAAAAAATTGAATTTCAGCAAAACGTAGAGTTTCAGCTCACAAAAAAGTGACCAATACAAATTGTTCCACAACAAACAACATTTGCACCATTAGCACACATATTTTATCTCAACTGAAACCTTCTTCTACTGTACATGTAAAAAAATATAGTACAATTAATAATGGTGCAGAGGATGGAAAGTGGATAGGCAGCAGTATTTCTTTGCTGCTAAAATCCATTGGCCCTCATGTGTGACTGCTGATGAGTCTCTGGAACGATCCTGGCTTGGATCGGCTCACAGAGTTGGGTAAAGTGAGCACAGATGGTGTTACCTCTAAGCACAACCGAGTGATAGAAGGCAGAACTGGCTGTTTAAATGCACAAACAGGCACTGCATGAGGCACATGAGTGGGTATGGACCTTCATGGAAGAAGCAATGGAAGACCAAGGCAGCTCTGCAGAGTGGACAAGGAAAATACACATGTTTTGGCTGCAAAATAAATCTTTGGGAGCAATGTTTCTTGCTTTTCATTCTAAATCCTTGGAAATCTCATTATAGTGAGCTTTGCATTTTTCAATTGTGAAATCACCTACAAAATAAACTTTACAAAACTAAATTCTGATTTTTCGCTCATCACTAGTAACAAATGTATGCATAACATTATTCATTTAATACCTCAAAAACGGTTTGTGTAAAAGCATAAATGTAGATTATTTTTGATCTGAACAACATTTGATCAATTTCACATGCAATATCACATGAATTAAGAATTAGTTCAGTGCATTTGCTACACTTTGAATTCCTTTTGTTTGCAACTTTAATGAATACTGTACTAGAGGTGTGTTACCTGGTCAACATGTGCTGCATTCCTCTCTGGTTTTCCTTCTGTGATTTCTTTATCTGGTAAAACAAAGAATTCTGCAGCTGTTGGCAAACCTGGTAATACTGACACCAATAGCTGTTTTTCTGCGATGCCAGTGGCCTGAAAATTCAAGGGAGTACACAATTAATGAATGCTGTAAAAACCATTGAAAAGGCTGTAGTAAAGCCTGAAATACCATCCATGCATGTGCCTGTTTTCTGAATCTTCTCAATCAAATTTAGTTTCATGGGCTGCTATATGAGGACATAGACTCAAAGATGTCAGTCAGCCTAAATTGTACATGTTTGTGATGTGTGGGGGGAAAAACCAGAATACCCAGAACAAAAACAATGCATACTTGGAGAAGGTGCACATACTGCCTCAGATGGTGGACCACCACGGTGAGACACACCAGTGCCAACCACTCTACAGCTGTGTGCAGTTTTTTTGCAAGGAAAAAGAGGAAAAGTAATTTAATGCACTGAAATGTAATTTATCTGTGAAAATTGTATAAGGTAGTAATTTCTATTTGAAAGCTTTGACAGTGCAGTTTAATGCAGAGTTAGAATAACAGACAAATAAAACTTCTTTTTCCCTTTGCTTTTTCAAATAATCTTAATCCAATTTCATCTGAAGAAATTAAAGAAAACTGACTTTATAAGATACAGAAAAATTGTGAGCTGTCATCATGTAAGCGATAAATGAAATGAAAGCAAGACTAAACAATAGCAGTTCAAAAATCTTCTTTTATAACATGTGCAAATATGAAAGTGTGGTGCATTATATTCTCTTGGTTATAGTTAACCCTGTTGTTAAAATAGCAAAGATGCACATTAGGAATAGAAGCAGTGTTTTCTTGGTTTTAATGATCTGCTCAAGTCAATTTAAAGCACTTGAATATAAACTTTGTTGGCCTATGTAGCAAATGTATTTTAAACTGAAAGAATTCAATTTTAATCAGTTAGAAAAAACATTAATTGTACAATTGTACAATTATAAAACTAAATCTTCATTCTGCAATAGAAAACACTAACCAAGGATTCATTGTGTAATTATGTAATTAATTGGTATTGCCTAATTTTTATATTTTTCCTTTTTTCTTTCTTCGTCATGTAAAGCACTTTGAATTACATCATTTGTATGAAAACATGCTATATACATGTAAGTAAATTACATCCACCCATCCATCTTAATTTAATGTATTCTGTAGTCGTATGTCATAAATGTGACCCAGAATTAATAAGGACAAGAATTAATGGAAGGATTTTTCTCAATTTTAAAAATTTTAGAAAACAAAGAGCAAAACATTTGAATTAGTATAAGCCTCCTAATTTGAGGTGTTCGTAAGAAGTGAAATGATTTACTTCTTGAGGTAGAAGTTCCATAATAAACATGAACAGTTGTATCAGATACTAAATATTAAAATATGTGCTTCAATTTCCATGTATAAAATCTAAATAGTCTGTGCTGTAGTGAGTAAATGATGAGTAAAGATTTCAGAGCATCTTCAGATCCTAAAGTGTGGCCACGGACTCCATCAACTTTGTTTGAACATAGAAATAAGCACTTTGAACCTTGCCAAAATGTAAACGACTTCATCTTAACCATACAATTATAACATACTGTAGCATTGCCAGACATAAGTAAACCAAATGGGGGTCGCAGGAAGCAGGAAGCTACCCTGGCAACATTAGGTGCAAGGATTAAACTTGGGATGCCAGGAATCACACTTAGATGAGGTCAGTTTAGAACAGCCAATTATCATAACAAGCATGTTTTTGGGGAAGAGGGACTAACACCAGTGTACCTTGGGGAATACAAAGACAAGATAAGGAAAACAGATACAGTAAACTGCACAGAAACAATGACTGGGCATAAGGTTCAAAGTCATGAACAGTACACACTGATGATCCACAACATTAAAACCACATGCCTAATATTATGTAGGAACCCAGCCACAGGGGATGCACAAACCAGTGTGTTTCTTTGTCCCAGTCCCAAGCCTGGATAAATGGGGAGGGTTGCGTCAGGAAGAGCATAAGGTGTCAAATTCTGGCCAAAGAAGGGGGAGATATGTCCAGAGGCAGGAGTAGAGGAGGAAGGTAAAAAAAGTGGAACTGAGGGTAGGAACTTTGAATGTTGGCAGGATGACTGGTAAGGGGAGAGAGTTAGCTGATATGATGGAGAGAAATAAGGTCAATATATTGCGCGTGCAAGAGACTAAATTAAAGGGGAAGTAAGGCCAGGTGGATCGGAGGTGGATTCAAATTGTTCTGTTATTGTGTGGATGGGAGGAGAAATGGGGTAGGGGTTATTCTGAAGGAACAGTATGTCAAGAGTGTTTTGGAGGTAAAAACAGTGTCAGACAGGGTGATGATTATGAAGCTGGATACTGAAGGTGTGATGATGAATGTCAGTCAGTCATTGTCCAACCTGCTATACCCTAACACAGGGTCACAGGGATCTGCTAGAGTCAATCCCAGCCAGCACAGGGTGCAAGGCAGGAACAAACCCCGGGCAGGGCATCAGCCCACCACAGGGCACACACACACACACACACACACCAAGCACACACTAGGGACAATTTAGGATCACCAATGCACCTAACCTGCATGTCTTTGGACTGTGGGAGGAAACCGGAGAACCCAGAGGAAACCCACGCAGACACAGGGAGAACATGCAAACTCCACACAGGGAAGACCTGGGAAGCGAACCCAGGTATCCTTATTGCGAGGCAGCAGCGCTACCACTGTGCCGCCCATGATGAATGTTGTAAGTGCATATGGGTGCACAAGCTGGGTGCGCAATTAATGAGAAAGAAGATTTTTGGAGTGAGTTTGATGAAGAGATGAACAAAGGGTACCAAAGGGTCAGAGAGTGGTGATTGAAGTGGTTTTCAATGGACATGTTAGTGAAGGGAACAGAGGGGATGAGGAGGTGATGGGTAGGTATGGTGTCAAGGAGAGGAGTGAAGAAAGTCAGATGATAGTGGATTTTACAAAAAGTATGGGCATGGCTGTGGTGAATACGTACTTTAAGAAGAGAGAGGAACCTAGGATGACATACAAGAGTGGAGGAAGATGCATACAGTTAGATTATATCCTATGCAGAAGGGTCAATCTGAAGGAGACTGAAGGCTGCAAAGTGGTGGCAAGGTAAAGGGAAGTTAGGCAGCACAGGATGGTGGTCTGTAGGATGACGTTGGAGATCAAGAAGAGGAGGAGAGTGAGGGCAGAGCCAAGGATCAAATGGTGGAAGTTGAAAAAGGAAGACTACAAGGTTGAGCTCAGGGAGAATGTAAGACAGGCACTGGGTGGCAGTGAAGAGTTAACAGGCAACACGGCAACTATAGCAGTAGGAGTAAGGGTGACAGTAAGAAGGGTGCTTGGTGTGTCATCTGGACAGAGGAAGGAGGAAAAGGAATCCTGGTGGTGGAATGGGGAAGTACAGGAGAATATACAAGAGGAAGAGGTGGGTGAAGAAGAAGTGGGATAGTCAAAGAGATGCATAAAGTAAACAGGAGTACAAGCAGATAAGGCATAAGGTGAAGAGAGAGGTGGCGAAGGCTAAAGAAAAGGCATATGATGAGTTGTCTGAGAGGTTGGACACTAAGGAGGGAGAAAAGGACCTGTACTGATTGGCTAGACAGAGGGACTGAGCTGGGAAAGATATGCAGCAGATTAGGGTTATAAAGCATAAAGATGGAAATGTACCCAGAAGCAAGGAGAGGTTGTTGAACAGATGGAAAGAGTACGTTCAAAGGCTGATGAATGAAGAGAATGAGAGAGAGAGAAGGTTAGATGATGTGAAGAAACTGAATCAGGAAGTGCAATAGATTAGCAAGGAGGAAGTAAGGACAGCTCTGAAGAGGATGAAGAATGGAAACAGTGTTGGTCTAGATGACATTCCTGTGGAAGCAAGGAGGTGTTTAGGAGAGATGGCAGTGGAGTTTTTAACCAGATTGTTTAATGGAATCTTGGAAAGTGACAATTTGCCTGAGGAGTGGAGAAGAAGTGTACTGGTACCAATTTTTAAGAATAAGCGGGATGTGCAGAGCTGAAGTAACTACAGGGGGATACAATTGATGAGCCACAGCAAGAAGTTATGGGAAAGAGCAGTGGAAGCTAGGTTAAGAAGTGAGGTGATGATTACAGTGCAGCAGTAGGGTTTCTTGCCAGAAAAGAGCACCATAGATGCGATGCTTGCTCTGAGGGTATTGATGGAGTATAGAGAAGGCTAGAAGGAGATGCATTGTGTCTTTGTGGACCTGAAGAATGCATATGAGAGATTGTCTTAGAAGGAGTTAAGGTACAGTATGAGGAAGTCGGGAGTGGCACAGAAGTATGTAAGAGTTTTACAAGATATGTACGAAGGAAGTGTAACAGTGGTGAGGTCTGCAGTAGGAGTGACAGATGCATTCAACATGGAGGTGGGATTACATCAGGGATCGGCTCTGAGCCTTTTCTTATTGGCAATGGTAATGGGCAGTCCCCGTGGACTATGATGTTTGCTGATGACATTGTGATTTGTAGGGAGCAGGTTGAGGAGACCTTGGAGAGGTGTAGATATGTTCTAGAGAGGAAAGGAATGAAGGTCAGTAGGAACAAGACAGAATACATGTGTGTGAATGAGAGGAAGGTAAGTGGAATGGTGAGGATGCAGGAAGTTGGCGAAGGTGGATGAGTTCAAATACTTGGTATCAACAATACCGAGTAATGGGGATTGTGGAAGAGAGGAGACAAAGAGAGTGCAGGCGGGGTGGAATGGGTGGAGAAGACTGTCACGATTGATTTGTGACAGACAGGTATCAGCAAGAGTGAAAGGGAAGGTCTACAGGACGGTAGTGAGACCAGTTATGTTATATGGGTTAGAGACGGTGGCACTGATCAAATAACAGGAGACAGAGCTGGAGGTGGCAGAGTTAAAAATGTTAAGATTTGCATTGGGTGTGACAAAGATGCACAGGATTAGAAATGAGTAGATTTGTGGGTCATCTCAGGTTGGACAGTTTGGAGACAAAGTCAAGAAGGGGGAAATTGCGTTGATTTGGACATGTGCAGAGAAGAGATGATGAGTGTATTGTGAAAAGGATGCTAAGGATAAAGCTGCCAGAGAACAGGAAAAGAGGAAGGCCTAAGAGAAGCTTTATGGATGTGGTGAGAGAGGACGTGCAGGTGATGGGTGTTGCAGAGCAAGACGCAGAGGACAGGAAGATATGGAGATGATCCGCTATGGCAACCCCTAACTGGAGCAGCCAAGAGAAGAAGAAGAAAGCCTAATATTATGTAGGACCCCCTCATTCCTCCAAAGCACTTCTGATCTGTTGAGGCATGGACTCCATAAGACCTCTGAAGGTGTCCTGTGGTATCTGGCAGCAGATTCTTTAAGGGCTGAAAGGTGTGAAGTGGGGCCCTCATGGATCAGACTTGTTTTTCCAGCACATCCTACAGATGCTCAATTGGACTGAGATCTGGGGAAATTGGATATCAAGTCAACTCTTTGCCGTGTTCCTCAACCTATTCCTCAACAATTTTTGCAATGTGGCAGGTCGTATTATCCTATTTAAGGGGACCACTGCCATCAGGGAATGCTGTTGCAATGAAGGCATGTATGTGGTCTGCAACAATATTTAGGTAAGTGGAACATGTCAAAGTCACATTCACATGAATGCCAGGACCCAAGGTTTCCCAGAAAAACATTGCACAGAGAATAGCACTGATTCCTCTGGTTTGCTTTCTAACCATAGAGCATTCTGCTGTGATCTCTTCCACAGGTAAATGATACACACAAACACATTCGTCCACATGATCTAAAAGAAAACATGACTCATCAGGCCTGGTTACCTTCTTCCATTGCTCCATGGTCTAGTTCTGACGCTCACATGCCCATTGTAGGCACTTTTGGCAGTGGATGAGGATCAACATGTGTACTCTGACTAGTCTGTGGCCACGCAACCCCATATGCAGAAAGCTGCAATGCACTGTGTGTTCTGACACCTTTGTCTCATGGCCAGCATTTCTTTTTTCAGCAATTTTTGCTACAATAGCTCCTCTGTGGGATTGGTCCAGAAGGGATAGCCTTCTCTAACCATGCATATCAACGAGCGCTGGGCGCCCATGACTTTGTCACTGTTTCACCTGGCTGTCCTTCCTTAGACCACTTTCGGTAAGTACTAACCACTGCATACTTGGACACTCTATGAGATTTTCTGTGTTGGAGATGCACTGATCCAGTTGTCTAGCCATTACAATTGGGCCCTTATTAAAGTTGCTCAGATCCTTAAGCTTGCCCATTATTTCTACTTCCAACACATCACCTTCAAGAACTGACTGTTCACTTATTCACCTAATATATTCCACCCCATTGACAGGTGCCATTGGAATGAGATATTCAGTGTTATTCACTCTACCTGTCAGTGGTTTTAAAGTTGTGGCTGATCAGTGTATGTCAGACAGCATCTCTGATCACTACACCACCATGTTGTTCACTGTACAATCATGGCCATATTAATACATTTTGGAAATGAGCATAATAATGTTGGGGAATAACTTCTCTGTTACTGAAAACTGAAATACTTAAACACTAATCAAGGATGTGTAGAAATCAGACATCATCATAAAAAAGTGTTTGCAATATTCAACACGATTAAAAGATTGACTTAAACATTGAAATTCATTGACATCCATTTACATACTTGCACTAAGGAGTTCTTGATGACTCTACTGATATCTTGTCTCCACTCCACAACATCAGGATTGTACTCATCCAGATTAGATGAAAAGGCCAGAAGATGAGATCTAAAATATTCTTGAAAATAGAGAATTGGTTTGGTATTCTTTTTTCCATTCAATAACATCAGCTAACATCAATGCAAACTTGATTTTTATTGGCATGGACATTTAAGTTATTCAATTAATGGTTTTAATAAATAGACAATAACCACACACAAATTAACGGGCACCTCTGGCATGACTTGCAGCACATATAATTGGGTAAAATACGGGGTGATTCTAATGGGTGGGACCCCAAGTTCTGATGTATTACTGTCATGATAATGAAGCAATCCAAACGGAATAAAGATCACAGTATTCCTGGGTAAATGTACAAACAACTGAGGCAATGGAACTGTTTTTGACTTATTTGTGAATGAACTGGATGACCGTGAGATGAGTGAAGGTTATTTCCAGCAAGATGGGGCAACCTGTCACACATCAGCATGGCACAAATTGAACAGTTTTTTGGCAATCAGATAATTTCAAAGGGAATATGGCCACTTTGTTCCCTGGCCTATCATCTCTGGATTTCTTCCATTAGGTAGCGCTGAAAGGAAAAGTGTACAAGAACAAGCCTCGTACACTGGAACAATTATATGGAAACATTGAACAGGAAATTGCTGCCATCACCCCTACAATGACACCTTGCCAATATGGAGCGGCGTGTCAATCTGTGTTTGCAAGAAGGTGACCATTTCCAACACTGAATGTGATTGGATTGTTTACACATCTATCAAGGTATGCACTGTATTTATATTGTTTCTATTGCTTCATTATTATGTGAGTAACACATCATAACTCGGGGCCCCGCCCATTAGGATCTCCCTGTAAGATAGGCCCTTTGCCCCATCTGTCTTTTAAATGACAATGTTTAACATTTTTTGCTATAGTGGTTAAAACCACTGAGAAATAACAGATATCAAATAAAAAAATAAAAAAGCATGAGTAAAACTTTCTCACATCATCCTCATCCCCTTAGTTTTTTTTTGATTGTCATGAAGAAGTTCTTCCCAGTGTAAATATGTATACCGGGTGGCGCACAAAAAACATAACCATCTCTGACTTCAACGGCGACAAACCTTTTTTAACCCATACACGAAACAAAAGACATGCAATACAAAAATCCAATTGCAATTGTTTGAAGGAGCCACGTGCAATAAAATACGCGTTCTTCCTTGTCATCGTTCTTTAGTTCTTGGACACAAGTCATTCTGTACGGCTTCATTTGTAGTGAATGCAACACACACTGACAAGACCTGCGTGAAACATTTGCTTATTGTGCCAATTTACGTGTTGATTTCCTAGGACTTCTGGCCATCCGTTCCTGAATATCTGCTATTGCCGCAGGTGTACGAACGAACAGGGCCCGATTTTTTTTGCAGTTTGCAACTGACCCAGCCACTACTTCACCAACTCATGAATACTGCTCTTTGCTGGATTGTTTATGCCAGGAAACTTCTGTGCAAATATGACCCGAATTTCCTTAAAATAACCGATAGACACATACGCCTCCAATTCTCTGTTGCAGAGAATACATCCTCCGGATCTCTTTCACACACGTCTGTACCCACTGTCTCACAGCTTCCTTACTAAAGCACAGTTGGGGCTGCTGACCCCGTCATGACAATGAGGCTCCGCGATCACAATGGCACCCGCCTGTATAATAGCTCGAGCCAGCCAGTCTGAGATGGTTTGGTTTTACAGTATATGTGCCACCCTGTACTTTATGTCATTTTCATCATTTAAAAAAACAGTATATTTCATCACTTGTTCGGCAGATCTTACTTAGTACATGCCATTTTAACTCATTCTTCTTTCTTCCAACCAAATGAAAAAATAAATAAATTTACTTATTGTGCCTACTTTTTCAGTGTGTAATGAAATTAATCAGTCAATTGAGATGGCTGTGCAAAGTTTATTAATCATTTTAGAGCCTCTAAATTGAAAGAAAACTAGCTGATATACAAAGAACAATTACTGGTGACTGATTGATCTGTTGCCTTATGTTACTGTTATGGAACCTGTTCTAGAGCCATACTGAGATTAAAGGCAATAGCAGCACATACAAAACTTAAAGTGAT
This sequence comes from Polypterus bichir lapradei, assembly GCA_026402145.1. Lineage (NCBI taxonomy): Eukaryota > Metazoa > Chordata > Cladistia > Polypteriformes > Polypteridae > Polypterus > Polypterus bichir. The sequence continues at coordinate 9,053,068 of JANRMT010062812.1, forward strand.
GAATCTAAACAATAAGAATAATGACAGTAATAAGAACAACAAGATTTCAACTGTAACCAATAATAAGTATTCACTGTTTAAAAACTGAAGCAGAGGGTTAAAATCACAAAAATTATAATCAGACTTTTGGACGTGTCCGATTGTCATCACAATTTGGTACAAGTTGATTTGATCTTACAGGTTTCTGCGGTTCCTGGAATAACATCAAAGTTGTTGACCGAAGACTGTGTTTCACCTAAAATTAATCAGTTATGGCCATTTTATTAAAGGTATACACCACATTGGGAGTTTTGCTACTCAAGAAATTTGATGTTAACATTTATTTTGCATGGGAATGTCTCTGGAAAAACTTTTGTACTACTATTACATCATTTTGCCATTTTATTTACTTTCGAATTGGTTGTTATCCTTTACCTTTCTCCAGAAATAGCCGGGTTTGCACTGTGTGTAACATCATCGGAGTGACTATATAAGGTTCGGCCTGTGCATCCTGTAGTTATCCAAGATTTATATAAACTTCAGCTTTACTTTAAAAGAAGCCAACAGAATCAACAAGCTAATTAAGTGGCTGCTTCAGTTATGGGACACACTCTTGATCCACTGGAGGCAGAAGATGATTAGGTGGAAAGAATGTAGACAAAACAGATGGCTATTTTGAGCATTGCTGTAGATATTCACGCTGACACACTTTCAATGAGTAATCTGAGCCAATGATTTATTCAGCAGAAGTGTGTCATGAAACGCTACTGGTGTTCCTTCATATGACTCTCTTATCTTTAGTCAGGTGTCAAGTTTTTTTTTTCTTTTTTTGTACTTTTAATTCTTGTGTGTTTTTGAAGGGAGTTGTGGTTTGTTTTAATTTTTCTGTATAATCCGATCTTCTGTAAAAGCTAACTACTATTGGGGCAAAAAAAGTACTAACTAACTAACTATATATCTATCTATCTATCATATGTCTAGTGCCTAGTGTCATAAAAGGTGTCAAATCAAAGAATAAAAGTTTTACTTTATATAAAGTTAACCAGCAGAGCAAATGATGTATATGGTAAATTTAATTTAAATGTGTAAACCTAAGTAGTATAATTTAGATAACAAAATAGTTTAATTAATCAAATTCAAGGAAACAGAGTCAATGCAGTGTTTTGAAAAGCAAAAACCTGAATTTCACATACAAACATTAAGTAGAATGAGGTATACTGAACGGATGCTTTCCTGCTAGTTCTATTAACTTTTATTTAGGCTGAATGCTAGATCCATTGGTTTTCTCAGTAGAAATTAAAAGGCAGAAGTAAAAGACTCTTTATTGGAGCCAAAGGCGAAAAAACTAGCAACAGCCACCTAATTCAACTTACTGAAGACATTCCCTATAGTAATGCTGCCACGGATGAATGAAAAAGCAAAATGATCTCACCATGTACTGCAACCCGTTTTTTATCTTGGAGCAGTGTGTCCCCCGACGAGACTTGCACTGTGACAGTGTTAATTCCTTCTCTTGAAAAAGTGAAGGAGATACTTCCCTCCAGGGTGATTATAGGCTGGAAATAGAAAATAACCATTGGATCTTTTGAGATTTCCATATGAGCTCAAGCAACACTGCTCACTATTCAGCCTTATTTACTTTACATGAGTAATACCAAACAGAATTTTTAAGATCATTTAGTAAAAGCAATCCACAGAGAAATATAAAAATTCATTAAAATGAAATATGAAATATTAAATAGTGCAGATTCCTGCCTTGTGCCCTGTGTTGGCTGGGATTGACTCCAGCAGACCCCCGTGACCCTGTGTTCAGATTCACCGGGTTGGAAAATGGATGGATGGAAATAGTGCAGACATATTTAACCTTATTCAGTTATTTAAGACTTTGTGACTTTTCTATTCGACATTTCCTTTCTTATATAGCTTAATTTAGTCACAATTCTCATTAACTGCTTAAAAGAAATCACATATCACCTATTTAGGAAATTTATATTGAATATACTTGTAACAATTATTATAAATGGTGCAAGATATATAATGGTTAATTTCAAATTTAGTTTATTCGTGAAGTGAGTTTGTAGTGGTCTGATTTCAAATACTATACTGTTAGATGCTGTTCTTTCTTCAGACAACTTTAATATATAAAACAGCAACTTGAACATACTCTTTTATCATTTTTTTTAATAAAATGGTCAGTCTAAAAACTTAATGTCACCTGGGGCAGAATCATTCGAAGAATGGAGAAGATAACTCAGAAAATTACAGTGTCAGTTCAAATAGATATTAAAGTAGGAGTCTAACTGATCTGTTTCTGAGGTAACTGTAACTTCCTAAATTAAAAGTAACAAATCAAAGATAGGCATTATTCTAATGGGCATCAAACCAGCTTGCTTTCCTACCTTTAGCAGGACACAGACCACACTAAGCCCCAGACTGAAACATGCTACAGTATGTCCCTAAACAGTCAAAAAGACTAGTGATGACTCAAAGAAATGTGCAATATCTTACAACTTTCTTGGCAATGCATCGAAATACTACAGATTAAGCTACAGTTGTCTGGCTAGTTCCTGTAATTATTCTGCTATGCTCATAATGTATCATTTTTCAGTCAATTCTGGGTACAACAGGGGCTACAACCTATTGACCTTCACATTCACAGTAAATGTAAGCCAGTCTTATTGTATGCATGCACTCACACATACCTACCATAGTAAAAAATCAAACTTTCAAAGCTGTGAAAACATACCAATATAACTATGTGCGAACAGAAATGCTCCATAATGATGCAAGTTAGTGGGCATGTAATATATTCAGAATATGTCCTAAGTATAACTTAGTATTTCATATTAATTTATCTTTCTGTAGTATGACAAACATACATCTAGAAAAAGGAGGATCGTTTTCACTACTCCCATTTTATCCCTACCCTATATCTAACTCTACTATATATTCTTGGTTACCTTATTGCCTTCACTGCACTTCACTAATCTGACTTCATTGTACTTCTATATTTCAGTCTTTTTCTGGGCAAAAAAGACTCGGAATAGTAGCCCAATCATCAGGGATTAGTTGCTAATAATATTATTACTATGCTATTATCCTTGATGTTTGCATACAGAGTAGTCAGTTGGTCAGCACCTATATATATATATATATGTGTATATATATATATATATATATATATATATATATATATATATACAGTATGTATATGGTTGAATAGTTTTACTGTCAAATAATGCAAAGAGTATGCAACACATGTTTCGCCCTAATTCTGGGCTCATCAGATGTATACACTCACTGTACCCTTCTTGGGGAATCGAACCTTGGACGTCAGCGCTAAAGGCAAAGCCTCTTGCATTGTGCCACGGCGTGTGGTTCACTTATTTGAAAGTATGTAGATCGGGGTAGTTACATTCATGGCATTCGTAGTCTGAATCACAATCTGATTGTATGGGTGGTTACCTACCAGGTAACACTTGTGGTTGGCCTGAGAGCCTGCAAACATCCACCACGGTGCCCTCTTTCAGTTGCAAGAAGCAGATCATAGAATGGTTGAATAGTTTATATATATGGAGACACTCATGAGGTCCTATGCTACTTCTCACCCACACAGATCTGCTGACTAACGTGTATGTGGCATTAAATCACAATCTAGACTCTTGCCATATGTAGCTCCTAACTGGTGAAATGATCTGCTCACCTCCAATTAAAATTGTGACTCCCTCAATGTGTTTAAGAAGCATTTGAAGACTCTCTTGTTTAACAAATTTCTGTCTGATTTCAGCAGTTAAGTACAGCGCATAGCCACACCCACCACATGATGAAACAACTCGGGATTCTGTTTGGCAACCCCTCAGGCAGACACGCGGTCCAGCCCCACCCTCTGGAAATGACTTTCTCTCTGTCACAAACAGTGAGGATCCTGTGAAATGGATCACCCTTAGGGAATCGCATCACATGGCCACAGTACCGTAACTAACGCTCACTCACAATGCAGGTAATGTGCTTCATTCGGAACTCCATGAGCAACCGCTCATTTGACACAAAGTCAAACCAGCAGTACTAAAGGATTCTCCAGAGAGACACAGTATGGAAGGAGTCCAGTCTTCATCTCAGGTCACTAGATAGTGTCCATGTCTCGTAACCATATAGCAAAACAGGAAGCACCAGTTCTCTAAAGACTTTGACGTTCATCCTTTTGCTAAGATATCTCGTGCGCCACACACCCCTTTCCAGTGACTTCATGTCGTCTCATGCTATGTGCCCAGTGTACAGACAAATAATTTGTAAACTTGTCATTACGTGGACACAACTGGTTGAATTGTCCTATGCTCATCCTGTCCCTAAAATTTCTCACGAACATCTTACTGTTCAATGGCTTTTTTATATCCTGGTTGCTTGTATTAGTAATTTTTAACATGCTAATGTGAAGGGAAGCTTGACTAGCAAATATTTCAACAATGAACTATGATTTTCTTTTAAACTCAAGGCCCCCGAAAAATATCCATCTATGGTAAACGAGTAACCTTCTCAACCAAACTTGATAAAATTCTAAAAAATTACAGTATTCATTAAAATGATGACCTTTTTCCACCACCAATATGAAAGGTTTGAATACAATACAACAGTACAGTACAGCAAGAGATGCAATGTCCTATAAAATATGCAGACACTTTCTATGAAGTACACACTAGTGGGCAAACCACACTGTATGAAATAAACTGTGCGACGCAACCTATTATGATATACAGTAAGGTTTGCCTCAGGCTTCAACAGCAAGCTTTACAGTCCCTGACTCATTATGTGGCCGGTTAGGCTTCATTTATTATCTGTTACAATAACTAGTTATGTAAATTTCCTAATAGGTGATTTTAACTTTAATGTAGGTAATCAGTGAGTCTCGAAAGCTATATAATGTATGGATCGTTTAATAGCTTTTGACGTTACTCAACACATCACCCAGTCTGTACATAAAGTGGGCTGCACATTAGATGTGGTCATGTCTTGTGGACTTAGAATTGATGTAACTCAGATAGTGAATATTGCTTTATCTGATCATTACTGTATCGTCTTTAATATAACAATACCACTTACTAGGACTGATGAGAAATGCATTTTAGGAGTCGTTTTTGAAGCTACAGATGTCTGTTCCTTTTCTAACACTATAAATAATCTGTTTTAATCTAGTATCTACTATTATACGGCCTGAAACATAAATACATAAATACAACATAATGTCGAAAATGTTAGGAGTTTTGAAACTTCAAAAGGAATGCTCTAAGGCTGACTAAAAATGTATGACGAAATGCTAAAGACTTACAATAACAAATATAATATCTCACTTTGATCTGAGAGATAGTCCTGTTTCTCCAAAATGATAAACAACAGTTTGGGAAATCCAGGAAAAGTATTTTCATCCATCAACTGCTTTTTGCACCTGACTCAGTCTGTTGAATGGACACTTAAACCATCAGTGGCCGAATGTGAAGTTATTCACAGCATCTTCATGGATGAATTATATAATATAAAATGTAATATAGCAAAGACCACAGACATAAACCCAACTGAACCTCAATGGAGTGAACACAGTCAACTAAACATCTTAACTAAAATAAACCTAACTGATCTTCCACATATGTCCTTGATCCAGTCCCTATAGTCTTTTTTAAACATGTCTCTGATTCACTTATCGACAGTGTATTTGATACAGTTAATTTTTCATTGCCAATTTTTCCCGATTCTCTAAAAACTGCTGTGGTTAAGCCACAACAAAAAAAAAAAAAATCTTGACATTTCGGTCTTGAGCAATTTTAGACCAACCTCTAACCTGAGTAAATGACAATTAAATGATTACTTGAGCAACAATTCTATTCTGTGTAAGAACCACTCTTCTTTCAGAGCAAATTGTAGTAACAAAACTGCTATTGTTAATGTAGCTGATGATGTATGGTTAAATGCCCATTCAAATAACATATCTGTTTGTATTCTAATATACAGAGTACAGCATTTGGTACGACTGATCACGACCTTAGAGAAAGAATTGACCTGTTTGGCAGTACTTTGAGTTGGTTTCACTCATATCACAGGAGCAAAATTCTTTGTTAGCTGTTGCAATTATTCATCAGATATCCACAATATTATGTATGGTGTGCCACAGGGGTCTACAGTATTTTGGGTCCCTTATTATTCTCAATCTACATACTCCTATTAGACTTGATCATTTTGAAACATAAATTGAATTGCCATAGCTATGCAGATGACACACAGATTTACTTATTGATATGCCAGATGACACTGAGGCACTAAATTCTCTGACCCACTGTCTTACAAGCAGTATTGAATAGATGATTAATTTACTTAAACTTAACAAGGAAAAAAAAATAGAAATTTTAATTATTGGGAGCTAACAAAAAATGAAGGAACTTGAACTATGACATAATGTTTTACAAATAAGGCCAGAAATAAAGAATCTAGGAGTCTTTTTAGTGTCTAACCTTCAAATCAAACATTAAGTATATTATAAAGACTGCATTGTTTTACTTATGAAAACAATGCACATTTTACATCTTTGATCTTTTATATCACTTCAAAATGCTGAAAAGATAATACATGATTTTGTCTTCAGCCATTTACATTACTGCAATGCACTGCTATCATGATTACAGTATCTAAAAGTAAAACTTGGTTTTAATTTGATCAAAATGCAGCAGCAAGAATTTTAAATAAAAAGTGAAAATCTGGGCACAACACAACAGATCATTGCTTCATTACCCTGGCTGCCAGTGACTTTCAGAATTGAATTTAACATACTTTAAATTGTAAATGAAGCTCAAAACCATGTAGCATGTTGTTATAATTTATATTTTATAATTGTTATCATACAGTAGATCTTCTAACATTGACTTGCTGTGGTCTCATTTATGAAGCTTGCACACACACAAAGACAGACTTGAAATGTGCATATGCAACTTCTCACGCAAACATCGGGATTTATAAAAGAAAACTTGACAGTGAAATGTGCGTATACTGTATCTACGGCAACTTTAACACATGTGCACACAACATTTTGGACAAACTGTTTAATGATGACACCCTCGATCAAGTAGGTTAATGAAGCCATATCAGATAAATGACAAGTTGCACGCATAATAATTCATATCATACCGAGCTATTATTATAATGCGTGTTGACATGACATACTTAAAGCTCAAATTTGATGAATATGATGCACTGGTTGTATTTTAGTTCTCTCTAATGCTGCATATTTGCAGTGAGGAACGTTTTACTTTTTTCTTTTTTTTCCCATTAGTTTAGTCTGCCTGTTGTCATTTCTCAGGAAACTGGGCAACAGGTTAGAAAAATCTCAGCCAAGCATCACTCCGTCATGACCACGGTGCTGGAAATCATTAAAAGAGCGACAAAGTGCTACATTCAGTTTTCATATAGCGTCGGTGCACATACATATGACATGACATGTTGGTCCCAATATAAAAAGCCAATTTGGACCAGTGTCCATATTCCTAACATAAACAGAGCACTTCAATGCACTCATATTGCAATAAGGGCAGCTAGCGAGAACTAAATTACTTTTGTTAACTGTAGGCCATTACATTTTATTAACATGCAAGTAATCTTTGATGCCAAGATCAGACTGGCAATTGTCTGGACCAATTACAGATGCCATTTGCAGATCAAATTCAGAGACCAGAGATGTGTTTTTTCCTCTTCTCGTTATATACATTCTCTGCCAGGGAGTAGCGATCCACTTCAATGCCAGAGATTGGATTGTTTTGTTACTTCAGGCATTGTGCAGCAGGAACTCATGGCATTTACAGCAGCATTAACAATATGTTGACATTCAACATATTTGTGTCAGCTTGTTGCTGACGCTTGCACTTAGGCTAACAAATAAAGGTTCTTTGTGTGCCTCCATTTTAGAGATGAGCACTTGTGTCTTGCACTACTGGATGTGTCATGTGAAAGCTCTACCAGCAAATGAAGGTCTGCAGCCTCATGATTGCATATGTATGAGGTTAATTAGCATGGTTCACATATGGTTGTTTCAGGGTGGTGTTTGATGTAAATTCATGAATACATGTGTACAAGATGATTGTGATTCATAAAGATAAGTTGTTTAGAAATTTGTGTACACTAGGTTTTATAACTGTGATTTTATTTGGCATACACATTTTTCTGTTTTTGGTGTATGCATATTTTCAAGCTCAAAATAGTGCAAAGTTTAATAAATGAGTCCCCTGGTGAGGGTGGCTTTCTGCTTCAATACACCAAAAAACTTGCAATACTTATCTGTCAGAGATGTTTAAATAAACAAAAGCATGAATCTTCTTATATAATACGCTACCATGGCTGTTCATTTGTCTGTCTGGAATTTTAAATCACCTGTAGCTCACAAACCGTTTGAACTACTGAACTGAAATTTGGTACACATATACAGCGTGACATCTGCTATCCGCTTTCAGGGTGATTATTGACCTCCAAGGTTATTCCTCTTTTTATTTTATTGTAGAATCAACTCTTGGCAGTGGCCAGCACGGTGGCTGTGCGCTGTTCTCATTCCCTACCAGCTTAAGTGAAAAATTAAGGAAAACGTACTAAGTAATTACAACACAAACACTAACTTAATCAATTTTAATGTGAAAAGATGAGAAGAGGTGGGCTGCTACGGTGGAGAAAAGAAGAGTTGCTCAGGAAGCAGCAAGCACATCAACCTCTGAGCAAATGAATGCTAAACGTACAGAGAAAGAGGATGAAAACTAGGAATGCTCAAGTCAAGTGTATTCACTGCACATTATCGTGTAGTGCACCATTACTGGTTATTTAGTAAATTACTAGCATCACTAGAATTCCTTCATGCTGGGCACCAGTGGTTATTGGTTCTTTTCCTAAAACACATTTCTATTTGCTGTGTAAGATACTAGTCACTAATCACTACATTTGTGTGTTTTCTTTTTTTTTTGTATTCTGTGATGGTCCTATGTGCCACTGCCCCCTTGTCCAGATATGCTGCACCTACTTGAGATGTTGCAAAGATGAAGAGAGAGAGCTCCATAAGAGTATGCTGTTACTGGTGACACATTCATGAACTACAGGATGCCTGGTCTGGGCTGTCTTATGGCCTTGCAACCCCACAGGTTCTTTCCAACAACATCCCCCCACCTGGAATATTCACTCTTTAAAATAATGGCTCTTTAATGGCATTTTATATTCATTACTGGGTAAAGGTTCTCTGAATATGAAGTTAGATCTTTGTGCTTTGAAACATGTCCTAATATGTAAAAAACAAACTGAAATATTTTAATGTATGGTAGGCTACCTAGCAGGACAATAACTGATTAAGAAAACTTGGCCTTAGTCTGTGTTATTGTGTGCAGCAAGAGTTTTAAAATTCATGAACTACTGGTATTTCATAAATCTATTACCATTTGTTTATGGTTATTTACTGCATGGATCCTATTACAGATCTAAATAAATGAAGTTTTTTTTCTGGAACCTTCATGTGGATGGGTCTTTTAGGAACCAAAAATGGTTCCCTTATGGCGGGGCGGGCAATGTCATGAATACGGTCCTGGAAGGCTGCAGTGGCTGCTTGTTTTTGTTCCAGCCCAGTTTCTTAATGAGAAGTCAATTATTGCTGACGAAGCATATATTGCTCAAATGACATTCTGATGCTTCATTTTAGTAGTCCTGCTTGTTAAGTTTTCCCACCCTCAATTGCTCATTTTAATCTGTAAACAGCTGCATTTGCTGTTTTTAATGGTTTCTTATTAGCAATAAGATGCAAATGACAAAGGAGCCAGCAGTTGTCCATCTAACTTGTTTCCATTTACACCTGGGTGGATTCATCATGCACTATTTGGTTTAATAAAACACTTAAGAGAAAAATGTGACAGACTGAAAATGGTCCATTTTAGGCTTCAAATCATTTGGATGGTATCCTTGGAATGGAAAAAATCTATGATATAAGAACCTAACATTGCAGACGAACAAGCCATAAAATGAAATGAGGTCTGATATTGGCAGAGATTAGTTTGTAATTAAGCAATTGGGTTGGTCCCTCCAGGACCGAGTTTGCCAACCCCTGCCTTATGGCATCGCTCTGAAGAACCACTCTGGCACTTTTATTTTTAAGAGGGTTCTGTCCTCCCTGGCCATCTGATTATAGGTTTTATTATTAAGTTTTGACTCTCTGCTTTTATAAATAATCGTGTTTTAGTTTTTCATTTCTTCTGTGCCTACTGTTTACTCTGTAAAGCACTTTGAGCTACTTTTATGTATGAAAATGTACTATATAAGTAACCATTGTCATTGGTGCAGACTATGGTTGTGCAATAATCACTCACCCAACATCTATTGATGTTAATTTTGCTAAATCTGACAATGCACATCCTTACTGTTTTCTTTATGTTTTCTAAGTGAGTCACAAAAATTCAACTTTAAGTACGTAATAAGTGATGGGTTATCATGCGTTAAATAGATTCTGTGCTTGCCATGATCCCATATATATAAATTTGCTTATACACAGTACTGAATTCAGGGTCTGAATAAAATAAGATACTTTAGTTTTGATTTTTAATACATTTTCAAACCTTTCTGAAAACATGTTTTTAACTTTACAAAATTGCAAATTTATCCTTTTAAAATGAAATCCACAACACTGTAATTTGTGCAGAAAGAGAAGGGGTGTGAATATTTTAAAAATCCACTGTATATTTTTCACTGCAGAGCTTCTGGTCTCTAAAATCACTGAAATTGTTAAGTGTTTCTGAAGAATAAAGTAACATATCATAAACCGACCGTGGGGAAAGTTGGCTTACAGGTAGTATGGTGCTGATCGAAACCATGGCTATAGTATGAGGCAGAAAAGAAAAATCAAGCAATAGCACAAAATAGGAAGCTAATGTAAAAAAAAAAAAAAAGTTCATAAGGATAGGTATTAAAGTGCTGTGAATTGAAAAATACATTTGAGTCCAGTGAATACACACAGATGGCATCACAAAATCATAACCACACAGTAAATTAACCCTCACTACCACTCTCCATATCACATCCTCAGAACAAGGGCACTTATTCAGTTATACCACCAAAAATAGGGTAATCTAGCAGCTCGGTGTCTTAAAAATAATTACACTGCTCCTACTTTACAGCTAAATAGTGAGGCCCGACAATGCTAATCCTCTAGCTGGCTCTACTCTCACTAAACACTCCTCAATCAATAGTATTCATACCAATGTTGATATTGGTATCGGACTGATACTAGCATGATGGGATCAATACTTTAGTTTCAGTTTCTCCCCTACTTTAAGTACATTGCTCCCTTTTCATCAAATAGTATACATGTCTATTGCAAACACCGCTCCTTTCACATCCTGTATTCACACTTTGCTTCTCCTCCTCTTCTACCCTGCTGTGTTTTATTACCATGCTGTCACATGACTCAGCGGTATTGAGCAGAGTACTGCGGAGTGCAGACACCAAGTTGCGGTGAATGAGACCATGATATCACGGCAGAAAGAAAGGGGAGCACTATGTGGAGATATTTTACGGTTGTAAATGAAAACATTGTAAACTGCAATGTGTGTAGGAGGGCTATTCGCTACTGTGGAAACACCACGAATTTGTACAAACACAAGAAAAACCATGAAACGGAGAACCAAGCTGCAAAAGAAATGAATGGAGGAGGAGGGAAATCCTTCAGACAGACCCAGACCCCAGGCACTGGCAGAGTCCTTTTAGAGAAGCAAACAATATCCAGGTAGCTTATATAGTGGGGAAAACTGTACTTTAGTCATATCCAGGTATTAAAGTACTTTTAAATTTCATCACTTCATATTGTTCACTTCTCCTCGGCTTCATGCATCCTTGAAAAAAACATTTGAGTATTTTAATACCTGTATGGAGTAGAAAGAAATTAAAAACACTTGACTTGTATAGCAAAATATTTGTCTACAGCTTGTCGGTGGAAGCTGGTGCACTGGTGCTAACTAGCAGTAATAAAAGGCAGCTAGATCAAAACACAGCACGGGGGTTTCAGAAGCAATTCAGAACAACTTGGAAGCAATTGACAAGGAGATAACGTGTTGTTTCAGTTGGCATAATGTTAGCAGATGTGTTTTCTTGCTGAAAGTGTGACTGTGACTGGTTTTGAATGTGTGTTTTGGCTGGCAGGAAAAAGTATCTGTATCAGCATCGGAAATACTGGTCCTCTATTTACTTGGTATCAGATCAATACTAAATTTTGCAGTATCACACACACTACAGCACACTTTATATAGACATTTCAGTTATTCCCCCGCCTATCCAAACTAGACTTGAACCTAGACTCTGAACTAGACTCTGAGCCTAGGCTCAGTCATCTGCTGAAGTGAAATCTGATTGCACTCATTACATTTATTTTAACCTGTACACACAGTACGGCAACCCTTAATTAATTAACAAAAATTCACAAACTGAAATAAACTAAATAAATCAAACTAAATAAACATTAAATATACTGTAAAAGAAATCAAACCTTCCTGAAGTTGTTGCCACCCCCATGCAATCAATGTGACCCAGTCCATCAGCCGGTGAATGCCTGCAGGTCATTTTTAGTAATTTTTTAAATTTGTGGAGGGACCCTATATCTACACATACTATATGTACCTATAAATCTGCCTCTGAGCGTTATAGTTCAGTTAGCCAATAAAAGTTGTCATTTTGCTCAACTTTTCATAATACCACAATATAACTGACAAAATAAATTTTTTAAAAATATTTTTGTCTATATATTTGTATGTGTATTGGACACAGCAGTACATAGCACAGTACTATGTAAAATTTACATTTTTATATTTATATTAACACTATTTGGGCTTCAGTTTTTACATGTTGCCAGCAGCATGTACATTGAATTTTTTTTTTCTTCAGTTATATTCTTGAATAAAAGAACAATTATTTTCTTATACCTTTTGTGTAAGTGTTTATTTGATATTTGGCCTTCAGTCTTCACACATTATACACTTTACATCACCATTTTGTCATTATTACTATAACACGAAAAAAGGTTCTGTTTAAGTTGTGTTCAACATTTCTTGCCTCACATTTCTTGTCATCCTACATTTACATAAATCACTGTAGACAAGGAACACACATGAAATGTACGTGTTGCAAATAACTATATATTATTTACCCGATACAACTCCTGGCACCTCACACCCAGATAATGAGACTTGAGCTCTGAAAATTTTACATCTGACTTCAGCTGCCTCAGTAGGGGATAAGTGAGCAGGCTGCTTGCTGCTTGTGCTGACTGAGACATTTGCAAAACAGATGCTGATAAGGAGGTGCGAAGGAATTTCAGGTGGCCCTGCATTATGAAAAGTTTTGTAGGCTTCAGGGATTCTAGTGTTAAACAGACCTGATATTTAAAATAATATCTTTGTAAAACAATCACATTTATATTATTAAAGTAATGAATCATTTACTGACCTCAGTGTAGTTACCAAGCCACCAAATGTAGGTGATTGTGCCCACTTGGCTGGGCGACAGGACCACTGTTAGGTTTACCTCTTTGTTCTTAACAGCAACAAATGGAGCAGAAAGATGAACATGATCCAGGCGGCCTTAAAAACAGCAATGAAGAAACTTCACTTCATATATCAATCTAGATCAATATAGAAACAACACTGCACTGAACAGAAAAAAGGAACACCATGAAAGAATAAGCATTGAAGGTATTGAGCAAGAATAAGGTCCAGCACCTAAACACATGCCTAAATAATTATTGCAAATAAGAAATATCAGAAATAAAAAAAGAAATACAAGTTAAAAGATGAACTCTTGGAAACTTCTTTCCATATCCTGTTTTTGACATGGATTCAGACTAAAGTGTTTATGATTCCAAAAGACATTTTTCATCACCACCTTCAATTTTACATGATTTGTATAAAAATGCTTACCTTCTCAGTGACCTAAAATCTTCATTGTGCTTTTTACATTATTTGAAATGTCTGCATTACATTTTCAAATTTTTTTCTTAAATGTCTTTAATTTTCTAAAAGCTTAAGTTTTCCAAATCTTCTTTTTCCATTTTCAATAATACATTAAGAATAACTTTTATAATAAGGAGCAGATTGTTAAGAGTTCAACCCGGCAGATTTGTCACTTTGATATTTCATTACTTTCTAAATTTCAAGATGTACAGAATAGAAAGTAGAACTAATGAAAGAACATCTGAGAAGATAAGTGTTCCTGCAGAAACTGTGGTGCTCATAAGTAGAACTACAGTGTACACTATTTGTTACGTCCTTTGTGATTCTAGGAGAAGTGAACCTTCTTAAAGTTATATTTTGTTTTTTAATACAAGCAAAATACAGTTTTTAAAAATTATTTGGGGTATAAATCTTTATTTTGGTTCATGATATTCATGATTTTATGTGCCACTTTATTAAAACTCTGCACGTCTGTGGTAGGCGTTCACATAACAGTGCTATTTCTGTGGTAAAAACACAAATTAATACATTTGAAAGATTCAAAATTAATCAACATAACATCCCAGGCAAATCCTCTTTATTCAGTTTACAAATGTTATGTTTAGTTGGTGCTTTTCCTGTTAAGTTTGAGTAAGATATTTTATTATTGCACTGAAATGTAATGTGCATTTTGAAAAAAATTACTTACATATGACATGCAGGTAGAGAACAGCGCTGTCAGATCCTAAATTATTCTCGGCAACAGCAACCACTTTATAAATTCCCACATTCTTGTAATTATGTTTGATTCCATCTTCAATTGAACTCACATTAGAATAGGAAATAGCATTACCATCTCCAAAATCTAACATGATGCTCGTTCTGGGTCCTTCACCCTGAAAAAATCAAAAAACATACTTAATTATTGACATGCAGGACTGAAGAAATATTGTTAATCTCTTAAAAAAAATTAAGCATGCATTAAGATAGTCATTGAATGTACAAAATTAGTTATATTAAGAATATGGAAGAATCCCTAAACAAAGTTTATCAATCTATCACTTTTCTGTAGTGCCCATCTAACAGCCCACCATCAGTTTTCCCTTTATCTATTGTATTTGAGCAGTAGTCTGCCTGGGCTGCTATCCCCACCATCAAGTATAGGGTTTAAAGTGTTTGCTCAGCCAGTAAAAAGTTCTTAAAAGTCTCCAGAGAGGCCCATTAGAGTACGTATAAAAAAAGAAGCTCCCTTTAGCGAATGGAGTACACCCCACAATCCAGAGGAGGTACGCCGGAGTAACTACAAAGCAATATATCATACCACTGTAAAAAGTGTACATCAAAATAGAATTCCCCAGCTGCACTAAAGGAAAAAACTGAAAAACAGAGAGACTGGTAGGAAACCAGAAACATTCTCCCTGAATTTTATAGGACTTGTTTCATGTGAAC
This sequence comes from Polypterus bichir lapradei, assembly GCA_026402145.1. Classification (NCBI taxonomy): domain Eukaryota; kingdom Metazoa; phylum Chordata; class Cladistia; order Polypteriformes; family Polypteridae; genus Polypterus; species Polypterus bichir. Next base: position 9,068,466 of record JANRMT010062812.1, read on the forward strand.
AAAGAATCAGACAGACGTGATGATGACAAAACATGCTTTTCACATTTTACTTTTTCACCTAAAAAAGTGATTATCTGCTGGATTGACAATTTAGTGTAAATGTGCATTTTTTGAAAATAACTCTTTTTAGTGTATTTGTTTTATTGAAAACCTGTTATGCACTTATTTTGGGAAGAGAAAGGTACACCAATTAACAGGCATTAGTTTTCAGGGTGACTTCAAATAATAGGAAAGACTAAAGTTTATTTTTTGTAATAAACATTGTTACAATAAACAATATTGCTAAGAAATATTTATGAGTAGAAGCAGGCATAATCTGCATGTAACATTGTCATCAACCTACTTAACTTTGTTGACAGCACTTTCTGATCACAGGCCTAGGAACTTTCAGTGAGGTGTGATAATACGGTGGGACCTCAAAACCAGTGGGTGCACATAAAAAGTAAGCTTTTTAATAATATAATAAAATTTATATGGACATAGTTTAGTTCTTTCCTTCACACTGGAGAAAAAGCAATATAAAACATACGTTAAATATACCTTTAGATTTTTTTTTCTAGTTCACCTGTGTGCTTTCTATAAAATGTTCTTTAGCCTTTCAGAGAAAGCATTCATGTATGAAAGTCAGGTGAAACTGAACTTGAGTTACATAATTACCCCCCATGTTGATAATCAACATGTTTTTTTGTCTTGCGTTTTGTATGGCTCAGGTCAAATCAGCAGTGTTAGGTGTGCTAAATGCCTCTGAATAAAGTAACTTTATTTTTATCTACTGACAAGATTGTCAGATGCATTCTTTCTTTCAAGTATTTAAAAAAGAGGAAGTACAAATTGAAAATCTTAGTAACTGCAAGGCGATATAAACTACAATATATTGTATGTACAATAACAAATTATGCATTAATATAATATTGGCCATTATATAAAACCACTTCAGTTAACCACAGTAACACTACAACAGTGGAACATCTGTGCTAACAGCTAAGGCAAATAAATTAAAAAATATTATTACTATAATATACTATTAAAAATATTAGTTTAATCTTAGGCATTGTAAAATGTGTTTTGCTTATAATACATCTAAGGTCATTTATATTGTATGGCCAAAATACAAGCCATGTGCAATACAATGAATGAAAATATGAATGTATACTATATAATATTTAGTGATGTGGATATTTTCTTATCTCAATTCCCTGACTTGAGCTTTTCACCGAGTTGCCTAGAAAGTTCTTTTTTCTTCATTGTGTAGGTGAGGTCACCATTGTTACACCCCAAGCGTTCCATCCACATACAGTAGCATTTATACTACAATCACTTGAAACCCCAGACAGGTTATTTCCATTGAACTGATTCTTCCACTTTTAGTACCAACTGGCTACACCAGTGATGACTGAGGTGTGTGTAGGCAAATGTTTTAAGTGTGCCACTGTAATCTGTGAGGGTTATTCATACAAATTATTTTATTTACAATAGGAATCTAACTGACAGGGTGAATCTGACAGGGAAATGAGATGAGTCAAATGTTACACAATGCTGAAGTGTTGATGTGCCCTGTTTGGTCATGATCAATATTATGGCCAGAGTCGCCAGGATTTCTGTCAGCTATTTCAGGGCTCCCCAATTGGATACTGCCAGGCAAGCAACCTCTGCAGTAACCAAACCATGTTTGGAAGTTTTGTGTTCAAAGAGAAAGAATAAAAACTCGGACAACTGCACAGAACACCAGAGCTCACCTTTGGACAAATGGAAGATATCTTCCTGCCAGTGCCCAGGACAAAATGCTTTCCTGCACTCTCTATTTAGGTTGGATTGCAGGAAATCCCGACTGTATCAAGCTTTGGCCAAGTATAGCTCTCGACCATTATACTATTGTGAGTGTTAAGCCAATATTAAAAAGAAGCTAAAGTATAATCTTCCGTTAATGTTACTGATTCTTTCTTCCTTTAGGAGTCATTGGCATACCACTAGGGAAGGATATAATATAGTATGTGTGTGTATATGTATATATATATATATATATATATATATATAGTGATGGATGGCTCACACACCCAGGTGCCCCGGATTCCTGCAGCTCACTATGGGAGATGGAGTTCGGCTTCACAGCCTTGCTGTGTACCGTTGGTGCGGCCAGGTGATTGCTGCAGGGAGACACGGGGATTTTTGTTTCCCATATAGCCTGGGCTGAAGAAAATACAAGTCTCCATCTGACCCGGAAGTGCTGATGAATCACATGGATGGAAGGACAGAAGCACTTCCGGGTCAAGGACTATATAAATGACTAGTGGAGACCCAGAGTTGGGAGTTGGTCTGACGGAGCTGCTGGGAGGAGAGATTTGTGTATTGTTATTATTGTTATTACCTGTTTGTTGTGGTGGAGGTGCTTTGGGGCACTATAGAAAAGAAGTAAAAATATTCTTAGTACTTTTAACCTGTGTCCAGTGTGTTTGTCTGTTGGGTAACAGGTGAGCAATAGTGCCACCAAGCATCCACTTTGTGATTTTATATATATATATATATATATATATATATATATTTATTGTGATATTGCTGGCCGTTCATCCCGGCCAATACCCCCACGCCGCCAGGTGGAGCTGTCCCTGCAGCATGGAGGTGCCCCGAATGCCAGCATGGCATCATGGACATTGGAGTCTTTATTCACAGCCCTGCTGGATACCATGGGGGCCACTGGGAGGCGCTGCAGGGAGGAACAGCGATTATTTGCCTTACACCCCAGAAGTACGTCCGAGTCACATGGAACAGAGGAATGGCGTGCTTCCGGGGTGAAAAAAAGGACGTTTTATCTGACTCGGAAGTGATAGGAGATCTCATGGACTGGGGAATTGGAAACACTTCCGGGTCAGGGACTATAAAAGGACACTGGGAACTCCCAGACGACGAGCTGAGCTGGGTGGAAGGGTGGCAACGCGCCTGGGAGTGGAGGATTGGTTTATTGTGAATTAATTTATGAGTATTGTGGAGAGGAGGGTGCTTTGTGCACTGCTGTGTATTAATAAAGTCAACATTTGGACTTTTACCTGGTGTCTGGAGTCAAATCTGAGGGTTGAAGGGAGTGATAGCGCCCCTATCTGTCACAATATATATACTATGGGGCTCTGCCACCTGTTCGCTTTGCTCGCCAACCCCCGGATGTCCAATTTAAGCAGATTGTTTTTCAAGGGAATTGTTACATATGCATAATAGAACTAACTATTTTATTTAACAAGGAGTAATTAACCTTAGTAAAAAATAGTAAAACGTAATAAATTGAAAGAAAATTATGTTTCATGTTGCATTAGAGGTATTCGTTGTGTTATATATTTTTGTTCTGTTTGGCTTTGACATTAACATGCAAATACTTTTTAAACTCACACTTTCTCTGTAAAACTTCAGTAAAAACAATATTTGGAATTAGCTTTTCTTCAATATTGCATTGAATCTTGATTGTTTTTACTCTTTAATAAATAAACCGAATTTTTCGAATGTTTGTCCCTATGATTTGTTAATTGTCATAGCAAAAGCTATTCTAACGGGAAACTGTAAATGTTTAAAGCATAGTCTATTGATACGCATTTAACCAATTTGCCCTGTAACCGATCAACAATTTTCACGTTAATTTGACTAAATCATTTCTCAGTGCTAGGATTGCCAGTGTACTCATTTCTTCTGTTGATAACTCTTTGGGATAAAATTCTTCAATAAGATTTGGACATAATAAGTCTTCTTTTATTGGGAAATTAAAGTGAGGAAAACATAAAAATTTATAAGAGCTCAGAGCGCAAGAACCGTGTCTGACAAAAGCATTCACACGAATGAGATGTGAGAGGACCGTGGGCGTGGGCTGTTAACCACAAATGGTTGAGGGGAGGGCAAACCCCCTCTACCAACTTGAAAAAATCTCTTGGCAATAATGTCATCTCGTCTCAAGATTTTCTTTTATAATATATATGTATATATAGGTTTAGTAAAGACCACAATCCCTGACAAACCTTTTCCTAGCAAGCGTGTGCCCCCTGCTGGATACAGTGTGCCATATTAAAGGGGATTTATACTCATGTGATGAAATATTTTGTATTTTACAGTATATTTGTAATTTAGACCACTGTGCAGAGATTTTTCACTTTGACATTAAAGACACTTTTTCTGTTGATCAATGTCAAAAACCCAAACTAAATCCATTATGATTCAAAGTTATATTAACAATAAAACATGAGACTTCCAAGGTGGAGAATATGTTTAATAGGCACTGTACTGTTTATTACTGTATAATTTCATTTTGTTTGTTACACTTTGGTGTTTATTTTGTAAAGTGTATGTGACTTTCTCTTTCTGTAAGTTTACCTTGACTTTGAAATGACACACATTTTGCTTTGTCATTAATTAGTTAAAGAAATTATGCAACTTTCAGCTAAATTCAGCTAAACTGTATCATTTATTCTGTCATCTTGGTAAAAAATTATTATAGTAATTAGAATCTGGTCCAACCAGTTCTTGCCAGGGAATAGTTGATCATGAGGAGGTAATTCTCGATTTAATAATGTATAAAACTACCTGCATGTGGTCTTTGGGACAAAAAAAACCTAAAGACTCCCTAGCATTTTTACTATAATCGTGAACTTGGAGAGGCGTTAGCTAACTCTTAAGAACTGTATGGACTAACCTGTGTTTGCTACCCCATTGGCTTTTGTAAGAAGACACTGGTGATACCATATCTTAGCCGAAATTGCTTCCAAATGAGTCCTATTAATTTTTGTCTCGAGAAAAAAACTCCAGATAGGCAATGTTTTTAGTGAAAACTCCAAGCCTTGCCCTCCGTTGCTAAGATGTTTCACTTACACATTGTTGAGCAGCGGGGATTACTTCGTGTCAACATTGTGTCTTTACATCTGTGTCGTTAGTGCAACATTGTTTTTGTGTGGTGGCATTTGCTGCACACAGGTCTTTTGTAGTGAGCACCAAAAAATGTAAAAGTGCATGCATGCACCACCTAGTGGCTGTAGTTGAGTTTGTGCAGAGCGGACTGCTCCATACACACACACAGGTCTTTCGTTTATGTGTCTAAGCAGAAACATTATGAGTTTGATCTTTGGTGTTGTACTACAGTGTCAAGTGTCAGTGCTACCAAAATATCTTTAAGTTCTAACCAAATTATGCAATTTGAAATAACATCATACCCAGAAGCTACTTCTAGGCTTCTCTTACCATTAGAGATGTCAAAAGCAAAGTACAAATACTACTGGAATTAGAAAAAGATTAAATAAGAATAGCTTTCAAAGGAGAATCATATGGAAACCCCACTGTGCATGAAGAAAACTGCTGCGTTGTTTAAATTTGTAAATTGTATTTTTATTAGCACACTTCAGTTACAACATTTTTTAGGATTTTCCACTCATAATGCCAAATGTCATTAACAAAAAGACTATGCTTGGCATTAAGACCTTATAGCTACCATCAAGAAAAGTTATGACATGAATGCCATGTAGTCACCAACTCTGTCATTAATTCTCCATCATATCAAAGTATTCTGCCTGTGTATGAAGTCATTTGGATGACAGCTTCGTCTGAACTAAAATTGGTTAAAGTGAAAGGAAAAGGAACCAGGATATTCAGACTTGCATATGAGACGCTCTGGGAGAAATTAGAATGTTAAAAGGATCAAGTCAACATGCAGATCCAAACATTCTGCTGTAAAAAGTGAAAGGTATACATAAAGACCCTAAACATAAGATATTTGAAATAGTTATGTAAGGAAGTCCCTTAAGGTGACATGAACAACTTTTACAATAATGTTTAATTCATTACTGGTGGTTACTGAATGAATGGATATTTTAGTTTTGCATGCATAAAGACTGAATGCTTAGATAAAGAGCATGAGAGTATGAGAGGTGAATACAGGATACTGCTTCAATGAAGGTGGAGGAGCCAGAGCTTATGTGCTATCCTATGCTGCAACAATTGAGTTACCACGTACCATGTCACAAGTCACAAGGCGCCATGCAGTCCCTACATTAACGGATTGAAGGCCAGATGTCCACATGACCATCATCATCTAATTTCTTCCATGTGAAGCCTGAAAACCATGAGGACTGATTGAGATTATTTATGTTAGGTAGAATGCCCATTGGGGGCTGGATGGTCTCGTGGCCTTGGAAACCCTGCAGATTTTTTTTTTCTCCAGCCCTCTGGAGTTTTTTTTTTTGTTGTTTTTTTCTGTTCTTTACTTTATTCTTTGTTAATTAGTATTACCTAATCTTATTTTTATATTTTTCTTTTTTCTTTCTTCATCTTGCAAAGCACTTTGAGCTACATCATTTGTATGAAAACATGCTAAATAAATAAATGTTGTTGTTGTTGGCCTCATTTGTATGCACTGTATTGGATCACTAAAAAAGCTTTTAATATGAAAGCCATATTGCACTCACAAGCCCCTCATTGATTTCTCCATAGTTGGAATTTGGGGAGTTTGTTGAGCCCATTGACAGTGACATTTGAAAGGCTCTAACAGGCTCTGGCAAACCATTTAAATACTCTTTAAGGGCAGGCAAGTATAAAGACAAAGCTGCACAGGAATGGTTCAGAATAGGAATGTTAATGTCATAGACAGTGTTGTGCAAGTTCACACCTCACAAGAACTAGCTCAAAGTACAGTTCACACAGATTAAAATTAATAAATTCACGTTAATAGTTCACCATTTCAATTTTGAACTTATGTTCAGTTTATTTTGTATTTTTTAAGGAGTGAGAATAAATGAGCCATGAGTTTACTTTTTTCAATTTTGCATGCCTTATATTAGGTTATAGCAGAATACCCGCGCTTCGCAGCGGAGAAGTAGTGTGTTAAAGAACTTATGAAAAAGAAAAGGAAATATTTTAAAAATAACGTAACATGATTGACAATATAATTGTTTTGTCATTGTCATGAGTGTTGCTGGCATATATATATATACACTCACACACACACACATATATATACATATATACACATATATATACACACAAACACATATATACATATATACACATATACATATCTACATATATATATTAGGGGTGGGACTCGATTAAAAAAATTAATCCAATTAATTAGAGGCTGTGTAATAATTAATCTTGATTAATCGTATGTAATCGCACATGTAAATTTGCCCCAAATCGCAAATGTGTTTTTTTAATTTAAAAGGGTTTTAGTGGGCAACAGAATCAAATAATAGACATGGACAGGAATATTGTAAACTCAAGCTCTTTTAATTCCTGAAAAAAAAAAATGCTTTTAAACTGCATTTGAATTCAAAACAGAAACAAAAATATCATCCCTGGTTAAAATTGGGCAGACTTAAAAATAAAGTGGTAGTTTAAGTACTTTAAGTACATTTTCAGAATGGTATTGTCTTTAAATAATAATAACCAAAATTTCAACAGAAAGTGCAGTTTTTCTTCTTAAAAACATAAGTCAGAAACATAAAAGGTAATTTGACCAACTTAATCTTTAAACTCTGAGTAACCTTAGCCAAAATTATTTTGTACATTAGGCTAAAACAGTGTGATCATTGAACATTTTGTAATTAGATGTAATTAGAATTACTAACGGTCACGGAAGTCCAATGATCCCCAGTAAGAGCCACAAAGTCCGCTTTCTGTAATGCATCTAATTTTGCTTGGTTTTAACTGTGCACAAAACCATGCTTTTATCAAGGCTTCGCTCGGGTAGTTTTTTGAAATTAAATTTTCCTCCGATCAGGAACGCGCTTCATTCCGAGTGTAACATTTTTGTAGCTGTGATGTGTGCATCAGTGTAATCGATGTACCAGGAAATCATGCATTGACAAAAGTTCCCCTTTGCTTGGAATTGAAAATGTGATTAAATACGTTATTTTTTGTTATGGAGTACATGCATCGAAGCTTCTCAGCTGTGCTTGTGCTAAGAATAGGAAAGATTTTAAAAATAACGTAACATGATTCTGCGTTAACCGCATATTTTTTCATACGTCTCAAACCAAGGAAATGCGAGGTTAAAATGAACCGAGAAGCACGCGTACATACTCAGTACATCCCCTCTCGGGAATCGAACCTCGGATGTAGGCGATAGAGGCGAAGCCTCTACAATTACGCCACGGTGTGTGGCTTATTTATTTGAGAGTATGTAGATCGGGGTATATATATATATATATATATATATATTCGCAGTGGAGACGTAGTGTGTTAAATAAGCTATGAAAAAGAAAAGGGAACATTTTAAAAATAACGTAACATGATTGTCAATATACAGTAATTGCTTTGTGAGTGTTGCTGTGATCAAGGATTTGATTATCATTATTTGTTTCAATCAGGGTCGTATTTGTACGATGTGTTGTGTTCAAGTTACATTCTGTGTTTGTCAGTCGTTGTAAAGATTAAATTCTGTAATTACAGCCACATTAGCTCCACAAATGAGACACAC